>CM052202.1:12318783-12541352 GCA_028455805.1 Lasioglossum figueresi
AGTATGTGACAGATAGGATGAAAGAAGCTATTGGAAAAATTATATGAGCTAGAAGACACAGAAGAGAACTAGTTCTCTCTTTATTTACCACATATCCGCATACAATTAATTCACTGTTGACTAAATAATTAATCGATCTTAGCCCCGGATAGTCGAGTACCGCGAGAGATACAACGCTCTCGGGAATCGATCGTCGACGGGCCAGGCGCGGCGTTGCACGCTCGGAGAATTATCTCCTCGCAGCCGATCGCGATAACGGTGAACATTTTTCGCGGAAAATACGACGGGTCTCTCGTGTCAACCTTGTGTAACGTTCGCCGCAGCGCGACGTCCCCGAATTAATGAATAAATTCCCGCTGAATTATTAAACCGATTCCCATCGGTGCATTATTTATACGGTTTACTCTTGCCAGTTGTCGTCGACGCTGTCCACCGACGATTGAAATATGCGAAACCAGCTGTAAATGGAGTCGCCGGAAATTCGCCGTAAAACTTTTCCGGGTCGTTTTCGTAATGCGCTCGTCGCGAGGACAGATTTTAAAGGTGCGAACACGGTAGCAAGCCACCTGTGCGACATTTTCATGATGTTGAATTTTTAAATAGTGGACTACACTTGAATTCTTTTTTATAAGTTAAAGCAATTAGTTAAACCAAATTTTTTGAAAAATATTTCAAATTTACTTACCGCTGGATCCAAGCTATTTTTCATTCTATACAATATCATTTATTAATCCTCCCATCACGGTACTTTCGCTATTTCCATTAACTGCCTAGCGTTCGTGAATTTTGTATACCCAAGGTCATGCGAAGGTCATACTGTTATAGGTGGTCGGATACATCTTCACCTCATCTATCGTATCGCCATGGTGAAGATAAGTTGTTTCATTCAATAAACTATCGATGACCTCGAGATCTCGAAAAATATGTCCTTGAGAAAAATTGTTTTTATACACCCTGTACACATACATATAGTCGTTCAGTACGTCCAGGACGAAACCGATCCGGAGGATAAAACTATGGTGAAGAAATGCGCAGCACACGACTGTTACTGATCCGAGTTGGTGAGAAGTAGTTATAAATGTGGCCAGGAAAAGGAATGTGGTTTCGTCGATAATCGGTCGGTGAAATGCAATTTCAAGGTTTTCCGAGCAACTACTGGTTGGACGTCCCAATCAAACGGTAATTTGGAAAACCTTGGCACATTGTCCGCTGCCGAGTAGCAGTCAGCTCTCGTTGTAAATTCGGTAGGTATGGCAAACGGGTCCTAATGCGCGTATTAAATCGTCATAGACAGGCAGGAGGGAGACTGCAGGAAAAGGGGTAAGAGAGCGGTTTGCAAGGATAGGTAGGTAAGTCGGGGCTTAGCCCGGTGACACAGTGAGCAGAACCAAGCCATGAAGCTTACGGCCGGCTCCGAGTTGTTATAATGGGATCCGGCTAAACGCAAGCCGATTTTAACTCTTCGCCGCAGCACTCGGCCAAGTTCAAGGCTATCATTGTCTTCGCCAAGCTGAAAGCGAGCGGCCGACACTTGTACACCCGTCGAAAATGTCGCCGAGATATCCCGACCTGGATCGAGGTGATTGTCCATCGAGTTTCGAAAATAAACTTCGCACGTATCGCGCTTTCTTCCTTCTCGTCGACTGTGGAACGACAGAGAAAGTTGGAACCACTGGTTCGACAAACGATGACGCGTATCGCCGCTCTTCATGGCTGGTCGAAGATGATTCCGATCGAACGAGTACAGGTAATTCCGGCGTGTGCGGACTACTCTGTGAAGCGAGATCCTCTTTCGGGGAGAAAGTCGTAGAGGATTTGCGCTCCGATTATGCGAAAAGGTCATCAAAGGGTTTCTGAGAGCGCTTAGGTACACTGGGCCGATTTGTTATAGCCCGTTAATTTGATGAGATGGAGAGGGCGCCGGATTACGCTGTCAAAAGGTAGACAGGTACCCCGATCTGTCCAATTAACCAGGCACAGGCTGGCCTGGTGCAACCTTCGGTAGCCCGGGATTCTTTGTCCCTGAAGTATAGGCCATTTAGAGATACCCGGATGCCGTGCGCGCCGCTTCATACGCCACCCTACTCTATTATCGACAAATATACTCCTAGTTGCTGCCGTACCGAACGCACGAGAATCCTCGTGCACCTGTGTGATCTTTTAATGGCTAGACACCCCCTCTCTTCCCTCTCTCTATCTATCTATCTCTACGTCGAACCAAACTTCAGGCCACACGAGCCCTCTAGACTCTGATACCCATCTTGCAACGCTCCCCCGTTTATGCCCACAGAATTCTGCTCGTTCACGTCAAAGAGAACGCATTACGATAACAAACGACGCTGCAGCGAAACACGTCGATCTCTATCTGGCTTTCTCTAAGCGTGCCAATTACGCTCCGCCCGACGAGCTTACGCCCGATTGCTCTCTCGTCGAGAGACCAGCTTTACGGTATACCGGTCGAAGGGATGAAACAACGGGACGAGACGAAACGCAAGGAACAAGATGAAGATTCGCGTGTTTTGAAAAGCACCCTCGAGCTCCCGAGCAACGTCTAAAGCGAAAAAAAGAAACCCTCAACGCAGATACCCTTTTTACGGAAATGAAATGTTCCCGTCTGGGTACGCTACTCGGACGCGCGTGCTCGTCGATTCGACTCTCGCGGTAAATAGTATTTTTAATTTTGCGGAAAACAGGATAACATCGAGTAGGAGAGAGAGAAAATTGCGAGAAGCGCGTATACACAAATTACGTTCGCGATTATGGTGACCGCGAGTCTGTAATTAATATGGCTTTTAATGGTTCGCGATCGATACACGGGCTCGCGCAAATAATGGGACACGGGACCGTTTTAATGTTAATTAATTTTCAGGTGCATTAGCAAGATTACAGCCCGCGGCGTGGCACGGTGCGACCCGACTCGGCCCGGCCCGTCCCGACCCGACCCGACGAATAGCGGACTCGCCGCGCCGTTGCCGCTCCATGCTGCGCCGCTAAATTCTTGCGAACCATCAATGTGATTAATAGGAGGCTGACTGGTAAAGTGTAAGCCGGCTTCACCGAAACAAGGACAAGACACGCGTAATATCCACAGATCAAACGGGCCGCGTAAATTTCACGTTAATTAGACACCGACGGAGATTCGTCGACTTCCGCGGCGATCAAACAAACGGCCGCGTGCGCGTGTCCGCGGCGTGTGGCTGAAGGAATAAATAAAAAAAACTCCAATATTTATCATATGCGACGTTTTATTCTCATGTAGGAAGATTTTCTCCTCACACGGTAAAGCAATCATGGATATTGTTCAAGTTACACAGTGTGTTTAATCGCCAGTAATTAAAATTGCTAAAAATTAATTGCCAATAAACTCTTTGTTAACCCTTTGCACTCGAAGCTATTTTACCGGGAAAATTAAACATTTATTCCGCGGCTCGGAATAATTACACTCTAAAATTTCTTCATTTTATGGATATGAAACAAGTAAATAGATAAATTCCTTTTCATTTTGTGGATACAAATGTTTAGTATAATCGGTTACATACCAACTTATTAAAAGTCGAGTGGTAAGGGTTATTAATTTTTGTGATGTGGGAAGATTATTCTTCCCTACGTGATCGAACAATTATGTATCTTACAAGTTACACAAAGTGTTTTATGTACAACCGATTGCTATTAATACAAAGAACCTTACCGTTAGAGTCGTTCACAATAATCGTTACAACTTACACTATATTATCTTACTATTATTAACTTTGATATTTTTAAGTCATACATTCTCTAAACCACTAATGGTCGCATACATTAGGGGATGTGTACACGAAATATACACTCTCACAACTAAGTAGAAGGTCTGTACGCTCCTTTAACTTCTACTTTTTCTCGCTCAAGCACGAATCAAGAGGAAAGGAGATCGGATCCTTGACAATGGGAGAGAGAGAGAGGGCACGAGAAGCCACGAGAAAAGGAGCTGCATCGACAATGCATCCACGCGTCCTTTCATTGTCAGGGATTTCGTGTTTCGCTCTGAGGCCGTTGACATGCGTCGGCTTCTCGATTCGTTTTCGTTCGTTCACATCCCACACTCAGGCATGCTCGTGTTCATTCTCCTTTTTTTTTTATTCATTATTTACACAAACTTTCGACAAATGGCAGTGCAATTTATCAATACAATTATTAAAGGTAATAATAATGATAGTAACGATGATGCTAGGAAAACGCAAGAGTGACGTTTCATTTACCCGGTAACTTTAAATTTGCTACAGAAACTATAAATACCAGAACAAAAATCAGATTAAAGTATTCGATTCTATCTGCGCTGAAATCAATTTCCCAAATAAAAACATTGAATGCATTATCTACAAAGTCTCTGCACATTCCTTTGCCCTTCAAAAGTCTTGTGATTACTCAAAGTTACTTAACGTTACTATATTGTTCTAGCTATTCTAATTAAAACACACACAAAAAGAATGAAAATACACCCGATAGGTGAGTATAATATTTATATTAATAAGGATTTATCCTTAAACTCGTCGACGTTGTCAAAATCCCCTTATCCGTTGTCTTTAAACCGCGTATAGTGTTTATAGGTCAAATTTCAACCAGTTCGGTGATCGAAACGTCAATCAGCGTCTTCCCGTAGGAACGCGGACGACAGTGAGACGGCGCGAGGACGCTGCGCCGTCTCTCGTTAAAACTGCAAACAACCTCGACAGAACCGGATAAAATAATTGTTCGCGGTTTCTCAAAAAAAAAAAAAAAAAACGCTTGACAAACTCTACATGTTCGCGCCCTTCTTGTCCGGCGTGTTACAGGGAAATTAAAAAGTCGTAGAATAAAAATTCAGAAGGAAAACGAGAAAAGTTACAGCATCACGGTTTCACAGTTTATGCTAGATCTTGAACAGGCATGTTTGTCGAGCTCGATTGGATTCTCGAAGACAACGGATTCCCTTCACCGAGCAGAAACGACGACGATGCCTTTGATTTTTAATAGAAAATCAAAGGCATCATGAACGCTCCTTGAATACGAGAACCAGTTTGTATGTATGCTCGACCCTCCGATACAAAGCGAGAAAAACGAAAGGTCGAACGTTCCCACACAATCCGTTTCCCCTGATTTTGAATAATCGCGAATGGTAATCGGGCCTAAACATTGCTATCAAGATACTGACTGGCTGAGAACGCGGTCCGCCAAGCGGAATCGCATCTCAGGGCGTTGCGAATGATAACAGAACCGAGTTTCTTGGTTTCGTCGTAATTGACAAGTATCCAAGCTGCTTCGAACAGTTGACAGTGCGACGCGACAACGATAGAAAACGATCCCGCGCTTCAAACATCCGACGAACACTCTGCAAGCGAGGATGACATGATTATGGACCGTGTTTATCGTCGTTTGCAGTGACGGACGGGAGGTAAGAGTCGCGAGATCGTTTCCGCAGGTCGCTTTCGCGTCTTCTTTTGTTTCAAAATATTTCTCACGTATTGGAACGAGAGTATTTCACGTCAAAGAGTTTAAGTTCGGAGGGAATCGCGATTCTTCCGAGTTCCGATACATAATAATGAGATAGTACTCGTTGATCGTGTATCGGTATAATTGTTATCGTGAGTTGGGTCGGCGACAATTTGCGCCCCGACGCCGGTTCTTATCAAGGGTGGCAGAGAAGTACATAATTTACCAGTCAATTGTCGTCGGAGTCGATGCTGCCGTTAATCTCCAGACAACCAGTCGGGGTAGAGTTCGTAGGTGATCGCCAGTGATAAGAGCCGGCGGCGGAGGATGCGACCGTGACCGCAGATTCTTGGCCGCGATGAAATATGCCGGCGGCGGATGGTCGGCTGGACCGCTATACCATTGCTTGGTATTTAGGATCAGGGAGTATATAACCCTCAGTCTCGCCTGGTGTGATGACCATGTCGTTGGTGCCGTTCGGATTCTGATGGTGAAGAGTCAAGTGCGACATCGAGGAAGTCAGCGTCACGTTGTGAGGATATTGCGGATGATGATAGTTTCCTTGGGGGCTATGATGCATGTGCGAGATCGGGGTCTGATAGTAATCTCCGCTGGTGTACGGGTTCTGGTAGGCATTGTAAGTCTGCCCTGGGTAACATTGGTTCGGGTTCACCGAGCCGGGCGACGCTGAACTCCAAGCGAAACCATACTCGCCGTGATGAATCTGGTTCATCGGTGGTGGATAAGAAGACGGCGGTAACTGGCTGGAACCCGGGGTCAACGGCGGAGACGGCGTGGTCAGGGCGCTGTGCGCACCGCTTCCGCTGGCCGGAGTCACGCCAAGACGCGGATACGTTGATCCGGTTGAGATGTGAGGAGAGTTCGAGGAGCTAGGCGCTTCCTTGGCGCGCGGCGGGGATACCGGAGGCGAACGCCTGCTGGGCGTAGCCGACGCGCTCGTCGGCATTTTGTTCCCGGCGTTGCTGCCCGCGTTTTGAGCCTGATTCGATCGTGGTGAAGTCTTCGCCGGAGAGACCTGCTGCTGTTGCTGCTGCTGCTGCTGTTGTTGTTGCTGCTGCTGCTGCTGTTGCTGCTGCTGCTGCTGCTGCTGTTGTTGCTGCTGTTGCTGCTGTTGCTGCCTGCACTTAGCCCGACGATTCTTGAACCACACCTGCACCACCAAAAAAGAGCATGCCACGATTAACGCACGAAATTCGACTAGCTTGCTATTATTAAACATAATCTATAGGGGGCAACAAATTTGGTCACGATCTGCGCAACGTTAGAGGGGTAAACGAGTATTCTTAGAACTGCTTTTTAAATATTTTCGACTTTGATTTCGTTCAATAAATTATTCCGATTTTATGAAATTTGTCAACGCTAAACCTGTCACAGCCAAACGACCGGCTTCTTACTTTGCAATTAAAAAATTGTTTCGGAAGCAGTATAGCACCCACTTTTCATGCTCGGTAGGTTTAACGTTAGAACGTGTCGCGTTGGGAGCTCGGAAGTTGGCGCAAAGGTGGTGCGAACGCGTCGAACCTACGTACGACCAAACTGAAAACAGTCCCGTTCCTTCGCTCCGCAAGGGAAATTCCGAGCCTCTTTCTATTTGTCTGTGCACGACATATCATCCGTAATACTTTGTACCGATCTATCGCGCAGACTGGCACAACTCCCGAGGTTCCAACGATAGACGGGCCGGAGAAAACGATTGCCCGAGGGAGCGCCGAGAAGAAAAGGTGTCCCGTCACGCGGAGGAGAATCGTAGCGATGAGCGATGGGGAGTTAATCGGCGCAATGGGAAAGTAATCGCGGGCGGACGACCGTAACATTTCATTAAATCGCAACAATAACAAGAAGCCGAGGAAGAGGGGCGAAAAACCTGGGGCTTTCTGGTTCACGTGTCGGTGTGTCCCTCGGGATTCGAGATCACGGTATTCGTCGGCAGGCATGCGCGAATCAAATCCCGCCCGTGGTAGGGTTCCTTTCACCCCGCTAGGAGAACGGGTCCGTCCGCGCAAAAATATGCCGTAATTTCAACACGTTGCTAGCGAATACGAAGACGATCGTGCGCGCTGCGAAATCGGGAAACGCGCAAGGGAAATCGAAATAAAAATCGAAATGAAAATCGAAATGGAAATCGAAATCGAAAAATCTCTCTCTGTTTTCCTCGTCTCTCGACGAGGACACGGACGAGGGGAGAAAGAAGGACAAAAGTAAGCCCCGATACTTCGCAAGCTCGTGCGCCCAAGCCCCCTTTCACTCCCCCTCGTGCACCCTCTGTAATCCCAGCACACAATGTGGCCAGGGGTGCGATCCTATGAATCTATGCCTGTGCCTTTAAAAGCGGGACCCGCCGTCATTGTTGTTATTATCGGCGGCATTGTAACAGTTGTTGCAAGGAGCGCGAATCGTCCAAGCGAACACGGGATTTCCAGCCGCTGCGGATTCCGCGTTAGTTGCTCGAATTGAGAACGACGAAAGGATGTGCGAGAGAGGGTTCGAGGCGTGGAAAAACTCTTTGCAAAACCGACGCGGGGACGCGTCGAACAGTTTGACAAGATTTCGGTGCGGCGAAGTCTCGAAACGAACGACCGCGTAACATTCCTTATCGGCGAACGGTTCGGCCGTATTCCTGTCTTCGCGTTTCGCAAACAGAACCGCGAACGGGGGGGCGGGGGGGGGGGGGGGGAAAATTCGAGACCCGTGTATACAAAACCGCAAGAGAAACGATCTCGCCGTGGAAGGGAGAGACGCGATCGTGTCTGCGAGGGAAGAAGAGACCGAGAAAGAGAACGCCCATTACCGAGCCCGTGTTTGCACGACACCCCCTTCGAAACAACACACAGCGACGCCGAGAGTTCGCAGCCACCCCAAAAACCAACTGAACGGGCTGAACGCGCGGTGCCACCCGGAAGCCCCCGGGGCGACCACAACCAGTTTTACCCGTGTGTATCGATGGCTAGGTGTAAATTGCATCACCATCTGGTTGGCGTCCAACGCGGAGAACCGAGCTATCCTCCGTGGGGTGCAGCAGCTGCGTTGACGTTTCGTTACGACAAATATATTTTCTTATTTGCGCTATTAATACGAGGCTGTGGCGCGTTCATTTCGCCGACGATCGAAGAATGGTGAAGGGCGAGGGACGCGACTGGCTTTACAAACGTTCATCGTTTATCGACTCGAAAACATAAACGTTCGACTGCGGTGCCGACGAACGTCGCCGCTACGATCATGGTAAATTTCTCGAGCACCGAGACACCGAGCCTACCCGTTCGAATGAATTTAATACTAATAAATCTGTCCTCGAGCGAAACTGGGTAGCTCTCCCCGCGAAACGATGCCGCGGATGCCTAGCGTCTTTAACCACCAGGGAGATAAATTTCCGACGGCGTTCCTCGATCGTAAACGACGGACGAACGACCTGGCGCATTCAAACGTGGCAAACATAGCGCGCAGCTGTGTCGTTCTCTCGCAGAAAAGCGAACACGCATAGAAACTCGCGAGCGAGATAGAGCGAAGGGCTATAATCCAGGAACAAATCAACTATATGTTGGGCTCTATACATCCGTCGCTTCTGTGTACCGCTACCTCCACGCGCAAGCTCTCTCTTTCTCTTGCTCTCGCTCTCGCTCTCCTACTCTTCTTTCCTCGACTCTCCTCCTCTCCGCTCTCTCCTCTCCTTCTCTCACGGAAACTTTTAAATCCACGCATCACCGTCCTCCTTTACCCACCGTTCTCTCCCTACCCTCTACCCCCTCCCCCCCCCCCCCTCCCCCTCCTCCGTATATTATTCGTTCACATGGGTACGCCTCTACAATGCAGAACGCGCACACGTGTGCCGCCGCGTCGTGACGTACGTATGTTACACCCTTTTGCAGTTTCGCCTCCATTCACGGGAGGCTTAACTTCGCGTGGAAACTCCGCGTTGGGCGGAATTTCCTAGCTCTCTGTCTTGGACGATGCGATGGCGGCGCGCCGCGCCGAGCAAACTGCCCCGCGCGATTCGATGACCCTCCGCGGACGCCCCGTTCTAAGCTGCTAAATGTTTGCGAGTCCGGTGAAAGCGCGACGACAAACTTGATCGATCGATACTCGATTTGAATTGCGCGAACCGTTCGCCTCGTATCCCCCGCGGGAACCTACACGTAGAGTCTGTCCAACGAAGCAAGGCGAAGAATTACCAGCGTATTTTGCTAACTATCCGGAAGGGGTAACTTCAACTCTGCGCACTCGAGTGTACACGTTAATGTTTATTGCCTCGTTTCGTTGGACTATAGCGCGTCACGCGCAACACGATTTTCTCCAATGCGGAAGAACTCGCAACTCCGAAGAGCGAAGAGTAACAAGAGACATTTGCGATCTCGAAATTCCCATCACGATCGTGACTTTGAGACGTCGGAGCACCCCGCCACGGAAATAAAGATGTCACGTGGACCGCAATAAAAGCGTCAACGGGCTCGTTGGGCACATCTATCAATGTAGCAGCCACGGCCGGAACAATGGCGGAACCGGAGGGACGTGGGGAGCGACACCGCGCCGCTGTGTAAATACCTTAAATCTCGTCTATGCTTGCCGAAGCACGAAGCACTCGCCTTCCCTCTTTCTCCGGCACTCGTTATCGTCGCGCGAGAACAATCTCATTCCCCGGCGGACTTGTTACGCGGCGTGTCCGACGCACGGGGCTACTAAAACCACATACCGCCGCGCCGCCGCGCCGTTCTGAAAATTTCGTAGCCGATATCGATTTCATCACAAATTTGATAGTTACCTGAACTCTGGACTCGGGCAGGTTTATCTTCAAGGCGACCTCCTCGCGCATGAAGATGTCCGGGTATCTCGTCTTCACGAAAAGTCCCTCCAACACGTCCAGTTGCGCTCTAGTGAATGTGGTCCTCTCGCGACGCTGTTTGCGCTGGTTCATTCCTGCAACAAAGTGGAGACAAGGTTCACCATTTGCCTTACAACATCGAGTCAGCCTCGGAACGAAGATTTCAAAAGAAATTCATACATGTCAGCGATGTTTATCTTTGAGATGCTTCCGCGTGACGAGAGAAGTCATGGTACACGAGATTCGAGTAACAAGCGAATTCGATCGCCACGACAGTCGGGAATATTTGAGACTCTGACGACTAAGGATTGGAAAACGAACACGTTGGTTCGATGGATCATCGATGTTGGTCGAGTGGTGTGCTAAGTGTAACTCTGCTTGCCGCTTTCACTATAAAAGTATGCATTCTATTTCGACGCTCCGGTCTCCAGGTTCTATCGCAGTTCCAATATATCAGTACCCTAAGGCGAAGGCAAAGGCGAAGGCGAAGATGAAGACGAAGGTGAAGACGATGACGAGTCGAGGCGGTTCGATTCCGAGGGACCGCGAGAGAGGCGAGGCGTCGCCACCGCAGACCGTAGGGCAGAAAAGGGGAGAGGGGCGCGCGGGGGGTGTAAGCGTTGCGAGGTCGCGATAGCGTAATTTTGAACAGCCACTCCACCTCCCGTTTTGGCCCACCCTCCTCTACCTTCCTCGTGCCATCGAGCCTCGCTTGGCTCGTTTCGGGACCCACGTAATCCGCTTATGAGGGGGTCACAGGGGCGGCGGGTGGAAGAGAGAACCGGGGGACAAGCCAGCGCGCGGTGGAACAGGGGGACGAGAACGCGAGGGGTGTTGAGGGGTGTTGAGGGGTGTCGAGGGGTGGCCAGAGAGGCGGCAGGGGGAGGCAGGGGAGGAGGGGTACACCCCGGAATACACGACCATCCAGAGGACCAAAGTCGCGGTTCGTTCCCAGCTGCCTCTGGAAACGATGCTATCCAACACGCCAACGTACAACGTTCCGGGCCAATAAAAAGAGGAGTCTGGAAAACTGCGCCTCGCCAGTGTCTCGCGGTTGGAAGCTGGATCGTAAAGTCGAGAAAGGAATGGTGGATACCTCGGCTCGAAAGGCTCGTTCGTTGTCGCGACTGCTCCGCGATCCACCTCGGGAACCGACCTCACCGACCACTTCGAAGAATTCGATGCCGTAGGTAAAGACCGAGAGAAGCCGCTTCTCCTTATTTTAGTTTATTTCTTTTACGTGTCCATCTCGCGAGTCTCACGAACAGTTTTACGAACGCGGCCAACCGAACGCGCGAAAACGCCTCTCGCCTCGCCTTCTTTCATTGAACTCGTTCCAACGTGAAAAGTCGATCGAGCAGCGACGCGACGGCCGCGAACAACCGGCGAATTTTCCGCGCGCCGCTTAGAGGCCGAATTTATACGATCCGCACAGACACGGAACGGTTTCTTTCAGTATAATAACACTTTAGAATACTTTCTTTGTTTAGTATCCGATACGTGTCCGTGCTGACACGATCGGATAGTATGTTTGTCTAATCGGCGAGAAACGTTTCGTGTCTGTGCAGATAATAAGATCGACGGTAACGCGTTAAGTGTGGAACATCAACTCTAAAATTTCCCGTCAAGTCAAAATAATATAACGAATGGAACCGAAACTAGAAAATTTCGAATTTTGTCATACTAGACACTACTTTAACCCTTCCACATCCTAAGAAACCACGGTTGGTTCGATTGTATCGCAATAAAAATGAATCTTCGAAGCAGATCAACTTCGACATCGAACTATCGCATTCGCGTATTCAATTGCAAAAATTAACCGATGGAAAAATGGCGAACGGAGAACGGAAGATCCGAGAAACAGAAGACCGAGCGGAATCCTCGATGAAAAGCGAGCGACGCGACGGGTCTCGAAAGAGGAGTGGTCCGGGAGGAGGATCATCGAGAATCTTTCGTATCGGTCGTATCTCTTCTCCCGGTGTTCGGAACAGTTGCCCAAAGTTAAGAACGATATGCAGCAACAACAGTCCGGAGGCAAAGGATGATGACGATGACGCCGACGATGATGCATACGGTGTGCGATCGTTGGCTAACGAACTGGTCGAGTGGGCTATCAGCGTGGTAGCCAGGTAGATTCTCGGAGCAGATTGCGCCGAGCACAATGTAAAATGCCATGCCGGTTGGCTACCGTCGCAACGATGGCCACGACACGCCCGCGATCGTTGAATCTATGATCCGTATCTTCTGTTCCGTCGCGTCGGCTCCATGGCGGATCCAACAGCGACCGGGATAAGGCTACGAAGAGAACGGAGAAGAGAGACGAGAGAGAGGGACGCGAGAGAGGGACGCGAGAGAAGCGGAGAGAGCGGAGAGAGCGGTGAGAGCGGAGAGAAGCGAGAGGATGCTTGATTGTCGAGTGGGCGTTGGCGCTACCGTTAACAACGGCCTTTGCCGGCTATACATCGGCCCCTGTGAAAGCGTGGTCCTTATCCAGAAACGAGACAATGGAATTCCGATTATGGTCTTGCGCCTGCTTCCTCGCAACGCCGAGTGGGCGCAACGAGAAGCCCTTCGTTTGCCTCGTTTCTAGGCGAGCGAAGATTCGGAATCGCGGAAAAAATCGTTCCTATGAAAAACGCGAAATTCGCGGCGAAGATTGTGGGACGAAAGAGGGATACCAGTAGTCGATTTGGATGCGTCGATCCGGCAAACGACGGCTAGCTAAGCAACCCTAATGGGTCGGCAAACACCCGCTGCTTCCTGAAGTATGATTCGATTTATTATCGTCGGCGCGAGACGAAACCGAGGGTTGATACAAGGGTTGCCTCGGCTCATCGGCCCGCAACGAGATCAGACGCGACCCTAATAGCAAATTCGTTTTCTGTTTATTGGATTCTTCGGTTCCCTCTGCGAGCCCGGGGGTTTAGTGTTTCGAGCTGCCGAGCGGAACAGAATCCCGCGGAAGTCAATGGACTGCTAACCAAATTTCACAGTGATTTCTCCCGCCCGGTCAAGTGTCCGCTAATCGCGCTAGTCGGCAAACGGAAACGTAAACGCGAATCCGAAACGGAAACGGAGAACGGGATTTCGAGTGCGAGTCTAACGATAAGCGTAATCGATCGTTCGACCCACGGTCCCGGCGCGCGGCGTCGCGGAGTCTCGACTGTTAGACACTAATAATAGAATAACGTTCGACGGAGTAACGAGAATCGCTAATTGACTGCAACCAGCGCGCACGCTTGCGATCCATGTCTGTCTCGCCTTTGTGCGAATACTCATCGTGGAATTTCTACGGTTCGACCGAATGAATTACACCGCCGGCGCTTACTTATCCGCGATACGATCTAAAACTATTCCAGCAATGAAATACGGCGCGTCTAAAGAACGCGATTAAACTCGCGCGGCGTTTGTTGCGCCGGCTGAACACGATTGCCCGTCCGTGTCATAAATAACCGCGGATAACGTGAGAATTCGAATTCCGAGTTCAATTCGGAAAGCTCGGCGAGAGAATTAGAAAATGCAAATTAATATCAATTACAACGACCAGGAGGAAATCGGATAGAAAGATCTCGTCGTAATTACACGATAAATCGACTGGCTACTCTGCGGCGCGCCATTCATCAAAACGGGTTAAGTTGCGGAGATTGAACCATAAATTACGGGGTCCCGCTGAAACAACGTGAAATCGACGGAGAATCGAAGCCCGAGCCGGGACCGACGAAGCGACAAACTCGTTTCGCGAAGACGCGGTGGTTACTTCGTTATTCATAGAATGGGAGATGATGCGACGGTAGCGAAATTCGATGGCTCGACAAGGAGGAACGACCGGCCCGAGGAATCCGGGGAAAGTGAATATACACGCTCGAGAAGGGAATCGAAAATTAATTAAAAGCTGAAACGCGAACGGACTTTGCTAGGCGGTGCAGAACGTGGGCGGGAGCGTTTGGATTATTCGGGGGAACCGTGGACCATGGACGCGGGCCGTGGGATGATAGCACGTGCCGTTCTCTGCCTTCTGGAGAGGGAATTCTAAAAGGCCATCAGCTACGAAAACATTTGGTCGACTTTGCGTTTACAGTCTGACCTCCGCGAAATCGCTGCGCAAAGTAGATAACCACGGGGAAACCGTAGTTTGTCTTTCTCGCGATTTTCCAGTTGGAAGAACAAAGGCGCGGTTCGAGACGCGAGATGGGAGACGCGTGCAGAGGCCAGCGAAGGAGAGGCGGCATCGGTAAACTCGAGAATGATACACCTGCGCTCGAGAAGGCCACACGATGTTCCGAGACCGCGCGGACAAAAGAAACGCGTGTGGCCTTCGAACCTAGTCGTTCTTACGCGGTAATCTAGCAGAGACGAGCATAAAGTAAGTAACGAAATACCAACACATCCGGGACAACCGAGTAAGAGGATAAGCTTCGTGTTACCGACTTCCAACCGATGCCTTTTTCACTCGCTTCCTTTTTGATAGGCCTCGACTGCTCCACCTACTTTCCTATTTTATTGTGTGGAAACAAGAGGAAAAATCGACGTTCGAATTCTAGGCCCGATGCGCGCGTTCGAAAAAAAAACACAGAAAGAAAAGAAAACAAGGAGACAGAGGTATCGATGTCGTTGTACGTGATATTTCACTCAGAGTCAAGTGTTTATCCTGCAATTAGGTCCGGGACCGGTATTCGAACCCCTGCTCAGGAAACGACAACGACAATGACACCGGCCCGTCCACCTACTCAATTTACTCAGTGACACGCGTCGATCGCCGCAAGCCGTTCGTATTCCGATGCCAACTAAGATTTCTCCCGAGAGGGTTTTCGCGTGTGCGCTTCTCCAGCCCCGTCGCGACGCTGTTTTGTGGCCACTTCGTAACGATGATGGGTGCACGTGTTGCCGCCACGTGCCGCCCTTAACCTGACGCCTAATCGACCGATTGCAATTCTATCGAGAGTCGACGAGCGCCCTGATCAACCATCTCATCGCGATCGAGAGGTCTACCTACGGGCAGACCGTTGCAACTATTTTCATTCTAAAATCAAACGTTAACAGAATATTTCCATCATATTTCTTTTCATTCGATGAAAGTACTTAGTAATTTCTTGAAATACAAATTCAAAGTCGCCGCTCGAGTGCAAAGAGTTAAGATCGACGCTCGTCGAAATACCAATTTGCTACTTTACTGCTCGATCGCACGGATCATCGACGACATTTGCTCGAAATTATCAATCGAAAAGAGAAACGAGGCGGGAGTCTGAGTCTGTTTGTGCGGCGCGTACCGCCGAGAGAGGCGGAGGAAGTTAAGTGGACGGGCAATTTCTCTGCGACAACAAATAGCAGTAGTCGAATGAGAAAAGGGCGAGGCATGTGACGCGATTCCCACGTACCCGGTGGCTTCGACACTGTCCCCGAAACATCGGGGCAGAAACCTCGGCGCGTTAACGACAACGTTTCGACACCCCTCTTTTTCGCACCCTCCGTCGTTCCGCCCTGAGCTATGAGCGGCGTGTCTCTACTTTCCGGCAAAGCACGACCCCCGTGTACCGTGTACGATTGCATAATAAAATAAATAGAGACGCGCGACGCTTCGAAGCGGTTCCCGAACTAGAGGATCCGCCGACACGAACTTTCTCTTTGGACACACGCGACGACCACCGATTCGTTATCCTCACCCCATCCATCGAACACGGTGGCATCCCCGGTCGCGTTCTACGGTCGAACAGTCGAATTTTAGTTGTATGGCTGTGCGCAGGCTAGATCTTCTCCGGTTCACGGCGTTTTCCTGTCGCGAACGCGAAAACGAACGAAGGCAGAAACACTCTCGATTCCTCTCTCGTTCCGCGGCTTTTCATGTAGCGGATACGCCTACAACGGATAGGCGGCTGGACGTGGGTACGTAGGGACCTAACGGACAGATCCGTGTTTCCATGGAAACCCACCTATCTGCGTTGGTTGGACCTATAGTGCCTGCTGCCACCCTGATAAGCGGCTTACTCTCATGGTTCTCTCTGCTCTTCTTCGCTGGGGCATTCCAGCCCCCTCCACCCACCCTCTTGCCCGACTCGACTCGACTCGACTCGACTCGACTCTCTCCGCTCTTTCTCTTCCTCTTTTCGTGCGCGGTTCTCCGGGCCTCTTTCAAACCACCGCGGAAAAGATGGCACAGAGAACACGATGCACGCACAGAGGGTGCGCTTCCGGTTTTAACGAGCATCTCTAGACCGCCGAATAGGAACGCTCGACAATCACCAAAAAAATTTACGCGGGGACGCGCCAGAGGAATCGCGCGCCGAAATAACCGCGGCGAGGTGTTGCAGCTCTTGCACGCATTTTACAGGATCGGAATACGTCGGCATTACTTCGGTGACCTATTTCGACTCGCCGAGAAACTCGTATACGGTAGAACTTTATTTATGCGAACGAAATTTTCGTCAATCCCCGGTTTTGGAACCTTAGCCGACCTCCTATTGTCCAAAGACTCGGACATTGTCGAAATAAATTATTTGGAAAATAATCGTTTAGACAATATATTATTTTATTTGGCTTTACTGGCTCTATACAGTTCTGTCTCGAGAGATTAATGTTTGTTTAGAGAATAGAAAATCTCGAGCACTCTACTGGCCTTTTAAGTTACTCTATTGACACAGCTATGCCTTTTCAACAAAAGATATCGCTGCTCGGATGACGACTTTAGGATTTATTGAGCCAATAAATATTCGGTCCGCTCGGAAACAAAGAAAAATCGAATAGGTACACCGATCCGAGAAACGACAGAAGCCGATTCGGGGTTGCTACTGTGTCTCGAGACCAAACTGTTATGATTTTAACTACCTGAAACGAACAAATTGATATTTTTAAATTCGTGTAATCTGTCCACTACTTTAGATTGTACTCGCTCATTATTTTCATGGATTCATAAAATCCGCAGTCTACCTACAATGTCCAGTCATTCGACACAGGAGAGCAAAGAGGGTTAACGTTTAGAACCAATCACAAACTACGCTATGTTCCTACGTAATTCTACAAAGCGTTCCGAAATTATGATCACAGACTGTGGTGCGCTCTGTACAACCGGAAATTCACTTCGGTCAATTAGCAGACGTATCGATGATCTCCTATTCGATTGAGAATCGTATCTCGGTCAATATATCGTTGAAAAATTGTGCCCGATGTTCGATCTCGACGCGCCGGAAAATAGGAAAGTTCGAACTGTTAACGGTGTATCGGCCACTTGATTGATATCCCCCGTGTTAACGGTCCGCTATGCATTTCGCGTTGTGCAACGCGAACGTGTTTTTTACGCGAAGCCGTATTGCGGTAGCGGCGCAAAGCTCCGCGCAAAAGGATCTTGGAAAATATACGATGAAATCCATTATTCGTTACCGACTTGCAAACGAACAAGTACATTTTGCGTTTGACGTTTCGAAATCCGTGCAAAGAGCTTCTTTTTCATACGCCCGAACGAATTTTTGCAAACGAGAAATGCCAGAAGCTCGGGACGATTAAAACGCGTGGATCGCGAGCAACGCGAAAACCGTGGAAAATCGGACGCGTCGAAATCGAAACGTCGAGCGAAAAATCAAAAAACCGCGAACGTTCGGTTTCTACGGAGAATCGGAATGTACGAAGCGTGCACTCTGAAGACAGTCCTGCCATTGTGATCAGAATTTACGAGTGGCTTATTCGACCTGGATCGATCGAAATGTATTCGAAATTTTCAAATGGAAAAATCTGCGGGTTCTTTAAAGGTGCCGTCGAAGAGAAATGCATTCGAACGTCCGCCACAGAACGATGCAAGCCGGCTATAGTTAAGAAGCCCCGAGTTTGCTTCGGCCTCGTACGGCTTCAGTCGATGCATCGATTTGCATGACAATCAATAATAGCTACCATGGCGGACAGAGCAAATACTTTTACTGCGAGATAACGTACATACGCGTGCAAAGCGCGATTCGCGAAATGCAAGGAACATGCATCATTCGCCGAACGAACGAACGATGAGTTTGAAAGCTTAACCGTGGGATGAACGAGTCGCGATACGTTCGCAGTCGGTGAATAAATCAATCGGGCGCCGCTTTGGCCTTATTAATCTCTCGTTTGTAAGATTACATATCGGATAGATATCCGACGCAACGTATCCACTTAAATATCAAAGAAACACGCGCGACGAACAGCCTCGCCATTCATTCGATCGTTTAAAAGCGCTCGTCGGAAACCCATCAAAGATCGCGAAGCTAATTATTATTAACCGGATAATATGGAAATTTATATTCTCGTTAGCCCCGAACTTTCTTTTCATCGAAAGTTAAAGGATGAATACGAATCCGAGAACGTCTAGCTTCTCTTTTTGAATAGAATAGTTCAATTTGTTCGACGGAAGAAGAAAATTGTTTGGATTGCTGTGAGAATACCAGCGACTCGGCAACTACCGCCACCTCACGATTCTTCGTCGAAGAACGCACCTCTACCTGCACGAATGTTCAACACCTATCGGAATACGTTATCCGCAGCAACCCCTAAAGTTATTCGCGCGACTCGTTTGAACGCGAATTACAAATTCGTAAGAGCTACTTTTTGTACCGTGACACGGTGAACGTGACACAGTGAACGAACAACATAAATTTATGGATGTGAATACACTGGCAAATAACTTGCGACATTTTCTTGCGAGAGCAACTTACAGACACTAGAAATGGTGTCAACTGTATTATAAGTGCATAAATAATGAATGAATTTTTTATTTAGTAATTCTGTAGTTTGAAAGAGTCAGTGATTTTAATGATCTTGAAAAATATGCTATTACTATTAATAAAAAAAAACTATTTTCCCCTACTACTAAAGGAATTTAATGGTGGAGAGGTAGCGTAAAGACTTTATGCTAGCCACTCCGGTCACATATGAGCTCAACATGCCGGTCGTTATCTCGCAAAACATGTCCTAAAATACTTGCTAGTGTATTCTTATCTTAGGGTACGAACACATTGAAGCTGCGACAAACCGATGGGAGCGAATCATCGTAATGCAACGTATACATACGTTTATAGTGAAAGCGTTTGTGTTGAAGAGATGATTAACAAAAGATATATCGCTTCACAGTGTGAGATTTCAGCAATGTAACTTTGCTGTATTCTAAAACCTTCAGGCAAAAAATGATTACTAACAGAAAATCTCGTTTTTCCATTCCTTTCCAGAGTTATGTGTAAACTATGTTTAAACGGCTACTTTTGTAAAAACATTTCTCTATTCGAAAATGCATAACTAAAGCTGCCGTTCATATTTTTTTTAATTTTTCTTTCTTTTTAGAGAATAAAGTACACGAGAAGATGGCACAAATTCCGGGAGAGAGGCAACATGAGATTTCAGAAACCATACTCTTAACCCTGGAATAGCACTGTTCGGCCTCAAAAACCCAGAGCATTATTTATTCTTTCTAATGCGTCAAATAAGTTATTATTAGACTGCGGTTGTTCATATAAATACATATTTCGATATGCAAATATTATTTTGTGTATTGCATATGTTTTCTAGTGGTGATCAAATTCGTGTTAAAATAGATGCAGTGGTAAAAAAGAATCCTGGTTCACGCGAAATATCTAAACTCGTGAGGATATTAAGCGATGAAAATCGCTGTGTCAACTAATGTACCACAACGCTATTGGAGCAAATATCAACATGCACCCATTACATCCTGTGATGTACAACGTACGTTTCCAGCATATAAGTCAATATTAACTAACGGCAACAACTAACTGTTAGAAACATGGAAAAATGACTAGCAACTTATTGTAATGCAAATTATGGTGTTTCCGTATAAATAAATTGTTGATTAAAACATAACTGATAAATATCTGTTTATTTATTAGTTCTGATCATATTTTTCGTGCATATTTGCATATTTTTTGTGCATATTTGCATATGCTTTTTGCATATTTTTCGTGCATAAAGATCCGCAGTCTAGTTATTATTATCACTTCTAAAGATAATTTTTTACTGAGAAAAAATCCTTTAATTTTGAATTTCGTCATTAATTATAATGTGACTAACGAGTGTCCTGTTATTTTTCATTTTCATAAATTATAACTCTTTGTAAAATAACAAACCATGATTGAATTTTTTTCTACGCATTCTATTAAGATTAGTTATTCTCCCAAAATCATTAAATATTCATGTTTTCTGTTTTTTTTTTCTAAAAATGAACTTTAGGTTTCTGAGACACAAGTGCGAAGTACATGTCGCAAAGATAAGTGTGATGTTACAGGCTTAATACTAGCGCAGTAGAGGTAAAGTAATGTATGAGTAATGTTAGGGGCCAGTTGCACCGCATAATGTTCCGGATTGAGAAATTCAGTGACATTTGGCCTAAAATGAACTTTCTCATGGCGATATCTGTTGGGTTGGCAAGAAAGTAATTTCGGTATATTAAGGTAAAATAAATCTAATTTTTCTCTCTATTCAAACAATGAACTTTAACCAGTAAAATATTCTCCATCTTGTTCGATGATCTTTTGCCATCTTTCTGGTAGCTTCATAATTCCACGCTCATAAAACTTCAAAATTATCCAAAAATAGAATTGGGTTTTTTATTTCACCTTAAAATTTCGAAATTACTTTCTTCCCAACCCAATAATCAATGAACATTGCATCCTAAATGTCCATAGACATTGGAAATGAAGAAATTAGTACAATTTAATAAATATTATGGGTGTAATAAACATTGAAAGTTGGACATTTTAAGAAGAGTAATTAAGTATAATAAATACCCTTAAATATTTAAAATTAAGAGATTAAAAATAAAAATAAATTAAGTATAATAAATATCCTTAACAAAGAGTATGTTAATTTACGACAAAAATTGCTTCTCTTTAATGCGATGCCCTGACCATTCTATTTAATCTTTCTCTTGCTTTCTTTTCAATTGAAAATCAGACTTTTGTGATAAAAATCATATCTTCTATTATCAATTCACACTGTTTAACTATTATCAATTAACACAATTAACATGATCAGTAAACACTCTCATCAATCAAAACGCTCAATGCAGTTAGAAAAAATTGCGAAGTTGTTTCTATTTAAGAGAGTATATATTTCAAAATCAAGCGAGTTTAAGTTTCTACTAAATTTGAATATTTTTAGCATATGTTCCTTTAAATAATCCTACAAGAATCATTTCTGACTTTCATCATTGGTGACATTTGCACCATAAGAGATATTGGGATGAAATTTGCACTAAAATTCAATAGAAAATTATTTCTACCTACTATAAAATGAAATATTTATAGATCCCGAAGCAAAGAAATTGATAAGTAATTAGTTAAAAAATTATAACAAAATGTCACTGTTTTTCCGATTCGGGCCACTAAAAGGATTTGGATTATTATAAATTATTAGAAAAAATAGTTTGAAAACTTATATGTAAACAATTTTGTTTTTAATAAAAAAGTTTCAATGATAATTAATGTAAAAATATGGTTTAACAAATGCCAAAAATATTTAATTACCTACAGTTAAAAATTACTGTTTTTAAAATATTTTTAGTGAAAATTTCATTGCTATATCTCTAATGGTTCAAAAATTATAATAAAATGTCTGAATTTCTCGATCTGGGCCACTATGCGCCCTAACATCACGGACAATTGCAAAATACCTGTCATATAGGGGTGCCATCTAGGTGGTCTTTGATATGTACCTCTCTTTTTCCCTGTGCCATCTCGTCGTTGATACACAATGTTGATATCTAGCAACATAGAACAATAGTCGGTTAACGTATTATCGTGCACTTTTATTACCGCTCAAAGAGTAAATGGTAAAATCCTAACACTGAGGGAATAACAAGATATAAATATGTATTATAATTATATACGAAACAATTATTAACTACTCTTGTAAATATGGCCTTATTAGTTCAATTTTCTTAGTATTTTAAAATGCATATACCCGCTGAAGAAATACCGTTATACAGGGTGTCTCAAAATTCCTTCAACATTCGCGGAAATGGGAGGTTCCTGATATCATTTGATTCGATATTTTCCTATGCAAAAATATCGTCCGCGGCTTTGTTCAGGAATTATTACCCCATTTGTGCAAAGGAAAATGTCGCTTCAAGTGATGTCAGGAACCTCCCATTTCCGGATGTTGAAAGAATTTTAAGACACTCTGTATACGTAACCAAGGAATAAGTACAGCAGGACCTCGATTAACCGGATCCCGGTTATAAACAAATATGGGTTTAAATATGATTATATTGTAAAGGGAAATAAATTTTGAAAAATAACAAATTTATTTTGAAATATGATGTACATTTTATTTATGTCCCTCGGATCTTGATTATCCATCGGGTCTTAATTTATCCGGGCTGTTTGTTTCCCGATGAAGTCGGTTAATGGAAGTCTTATTGTAGTTCATTGTTTCACATAAAAATAATTGTTTTAAGAACAAATATTTTTGAATTTAATTTTACTTTGCGATTTGTTGCATTTACGGATTGTATTGTCAAGTTAGTACAACAAATAAATTGCATTATATTAAAAATTCTCGGTAACTGCGACGTAATCAAGTAAGCATAATTGAGTAAAGCTAGCTTGTTTTGAAATCTGACACTGTGCGAAATACGTGAAGCGTACTATGGTGAGATAACAAGAAGGTCCCGGGGCAAGTCCCCACTAGGGTGGCTCTTATCGTCGACTTCTGAATTTCTTTGATGGTGCCACTATACATACAGGGTGTCTCAAAATTCCTTCAACATCCGGAAATGGGAGGTTTCTGAGATCACTTGAAGCGACATTTTCCTTTGAAAAAAATGTCGTACGTGGCTTGGTTTAGGAAATATTAACGAAAAACACGGACAAATCGGAGCGCGGCTACAGCGGATTGATTCTGGCTCTACCAATGGCGACGCCGCGTTAAGCGGGACCTATCGCCGAGTCGAACTCCGTTCGCTGTAGCCGTGCTCCGATTGGTCCGTGTTTTTGTTAATAACTCTTTAACAAAGCCGCGGACGTCATTTTTGCAAAGGAAAATGTCGCTTCAAATGATCTCAGGAACTTTCCATTTCCGGGTGTTTAACGAATTTTGAGACTGCGTCTCCTAGACAGACGACACTCGCGCGTGACTGCACACAGTTGCCACAGTACACTCACACATCGCTAGACCACGTATACCTACGCGAGGATTACAAGGGTCCGGGATTCCACTCTTGACTACTTAATAATGCAAATACGGGGTTTCTTAGTAGTCAAAAGCGCTAGATGAAACATCAATCTAAGGGGCTATTTGCCTCAAAAGTCCTACTTGTACGTTTACAACGCGTAATTCTCATTATTCGGCAGCATATCGCGGAGCCGCGAGAAGCAATGGACAGGCGACGGTGCCGCCGCCTATCGTGGCTGTCGATATGCTGCCGAATAATGAAAATTACGCGTCGTAAAAGTACAAGTAGGACTTTTGAGGAAAATAACCCCCTAGACTGATCTTTCATCTAACGATTTTGACTACGAAGAAACCCCGTCTTTGGATTATTGAGTAATCAAGAGTGGAATCCCGGACCCTTGGAATCCTCGCGTACGTATACGTGGTCTAGCGGTGTGTGAGTGTACTGCGCTGATTTGTGCAGTCACGCACGAGTGTTGTCTGTCTAGGAGACGCAGTCCTTAATTTTCCGCAGAGTATCGATGCTAAAGAAAGAACACGACATTACTAACTTTAAACGGTAATAACTGAGAAAGGTAGACGAAGGTGGACGTGATTTTTGTACATTATGTACAGGAAAGTGTCCTGAAGACATTGTGATTGGTCCCAACGCGGATTCCCTTGGGAATTAAAAGATATTCCTTGACAATTGTAAAAATTTTGACATTTTTTTGTTCCATATTCGACATTACATTTTTAATAAATAGCATATAATAACTGTAACTGCAATCATAATTTCTTAACGAAAAATAATGCTGTTTGCTGCAGAAAAAAATGGGGATGAAGAATTAAACAAGATCGTCAAAATATCACGAAAAAGAAAGAAAATTTTCCGAGTGTCGACCGCAGATTCTAAAATGTTCAACTTTAAAAGTTCTGTACAACTACAATTTGCATTTAATTTCATTAATTCTTCAATTTTTGAGGTCAGTGGATATTCGAAAGGCAATACCAATTGATTACATATCGATATGAGAAACTTCATTTCTTGGTAAAACGTCACTAATATCTCCGATCCAGCACACTGTGGGCCGGGCCGGACTCGGCAACTTGGCCGCCATTGCCGTCAAGCAACTTCGGCTGCCAAGGCCGCGCTGAACAACACGTTATCGCATTGCTTGTCTCCGACCCTTGCTTCCGTCCCATGGATTTGCTCATATTCATTTAACGGTTCATTTTAGAGGATTTTTCTAAACGCAGTTCTTTTTGTAAGACCTTGATCCTTGTCAAAGTGAAACTCAAAAATTTTCAAGACTCAATAAAGAAAAAAGAAAACAGAATCTGCAGCAAAAAAATCCACAATTAAAGAAATTAAGATCCTTAAGTTAAAAAAACCACATTTTTTCTAATGTCTATTGATAGAAGATAATGAAATCACGCTTCAATTTTCAAATTTCAGAAAAATTTTTTGGATTGTGGTCCAATGTTTTTCCTCAATTTTCTCGAAAACCGTTTGTTTATGAAAAAAGTAATACCACATAAAAGACGCAGCTTGTCTAGATCTACAAGTTTTGTTTAACGTGTTTTTCGACGCGGTAAATAGTTTAGAAGATATTCGAGAAAAACGGTTTTGCGAGCATTAAATTCATTATTTTAATGTTTAATCCACTTAGGGTACGTTTTCCCGTTATCTGTGGGCTGTTTTTGTTTAAATTAGTTGGAACAACTCTGGGGTGCCATCAAAGAAATTCAAAAGTCGAAAATAAGAACCATCCCAGTCCCCACTCTACTTTCCCCTTTTCCGCGGTCACGTGTCGCGTATCGTCTCTGCCGTCACGTGTCGATATTGGCATAGAGGGGGTAACTTTTCCCCTCAATTCGTGCACCCTCCCCTTATCAGGCATCACGCGGGCAGTGACCTTCTTGTTTTATCACCACAATACATACATACATATATATATTCGTATAACGGAAGCATTCGCGAGAAGAGCTGCACTTAGCAGTCGCCCAACAACATATCGATGCTCTGATTAATGCTCTCTCAACTTCTGCCGAATGTATTCGTATCCTTACGTATCGTCACGAACGAGTAGTATACAGGGTGAACCACGAATCGTGATCAGTGAAGATTACTCTGTTATTAGCAGTCCGATCGAGAATGTTTTTATCAGCTTTTGCATGGTTTCAAGAGAGCTTTCGCATAATTATCACAAATTTTTCGTCAATTCGTTTTTTAATGTTTTTTCAAGTTCACCTTGAATTTATTGCAATAAACATATAATTTCTATACGCCTATTTGTTAGAGAATTTCACTGCAAATTCGGAAACGTATCACAACATTTTTAAAAAGAAGCGAAAAACTGCAAAAAAATTGTTTTTTAATTTTATTTTACATGAAATTTGCTATAATCACGTGAAAGTTCTTTTGAAACGATGTATAAAAACATTTTTGATCGGACAGCTAATAAGTCACCTCTGTTGATCACGATTCGTGATTCACCCGGTAGACTGTACCGGGTAAAGTATAAAAAATTTGAAGACGAACCTTGCGGGAACGCGGCGAGACTATGGTCCAAGGCGTGTGGATGTGGATGACCATGTGTGGCGAGAGTGAACGGCGCATGCAGTCCAGGATGAGGTGCTCCTGGATGGGGGTGAGCATGAGGATGCGGATGAGTTCCAACCCCCATAGCCGGATGACTGTGAGGGTGGTACTGCGGACTACCGGACGGGGTGCAAGGGGCACCCGCCGCCTTCAAGTACCCCGCCATGTATCCCGCGAGGCAAGCCAGCTCACCCGCCACCGCTGCGTCCCTATCACGCTCCCTTATCTGGTGACCTGCCAACTCCTCCGTCGGCCACCAGCCGGTCTCCTCTCGATACACTTGCTGGCCCGGTTCTATCTGGCCCGGTTCTAGCTGGCCCGGCTGTAGCTGGCCCGGTTGTAACTTCGGAGTGTTGTCGTCGTCGTCGTCGTACACTCGCGGTGCTGATATCTCTGGGAACGGCACGTTGCCAGTTCTCGTGTAACCGTAACCTTCGAAATTCTCCACCTGCAACGATAAACGCAACGATTCGTTTGGACGTCTTTCCTGATCTTTCCTACTTTTCAGACTTTCGAACAAACCTTTTTCACGACAACCGTTACCGCCGGATGTTTCGTTTCGCCAGAATAAGGTGGAATATATTTCTCGCCTATTTGGAAAACGTATTGTACAAGACGCACGAAAATGCGCTCCGTCGTCGCAACGAAAAAATTAGCATACTTTTCGTGACAGGGAAACTTCTCACAGTGGACGACGACGCGGTAGAAGCTAACTTCTATTATTGCGAATGACTACGTTTCCCATAGAAAATTCTTTTCTTGCCGAGTGAATTTACAATTCTTAAAGACGACCTCCGATGCTGACCGGAAGAGAGGACGGTAGACTAAAGGTACACGGAACTAGTAACGGTCGCTTACCACTTTGTGTGCTTCGTCGTGATGTTCGCAGTGCGTCGACATTCCCCTTGATTCAGAAGGTTTGTTATTACGCGCCAGATCTTTGTTTCCACTTATCACGTCAGATAATCCTTTACGCGCACATGATTGCAATTGAACAGTGATAACAAATATGCAAACCGATCGAACACAGTCACAGGTAACCGCGGAAACACGAAAGGGCACCCGCAGTCACTGGTGCTAACTGAGGTCAAATCGGGAGTCCCGAAGTCGTCTGATCTCTACGGAAGACTACGGAAGACTGCGGAAGGACACCGAAAATCACTGATAGCAATACTCGATGCCAAAACCGTAACGGCTCAGCTAGAAGGTAGCTACTTCTACTTTCCACCTGAAGGCTTGCTGACGAACTGCGGCTTACCCTTACTATGACAACCCTTATAGTTACCCAGGTTCTTTCTTGGTTCCGGCCCAAGAACGGGGGTGGGGATTACGGACGCGGTCAGTTAGCGGTGGGGGTAGTCGTATCAATGGCGACCTACGGGCCCCATTTTGGCCTTGAGGAAATTCTGACCTACCGAATGACCGCAAACGAAATGTTGGTAGCTACCTTTATTTCAACGACCAATTATTTGCGATTCCAGGTAATTTTCCCTGGTATCCTACTCGATACTCAAATTTGATTCGTGCGTTACTTCGGTAAAGTTCGGGTCGTTAACTATTGCCGTTCGCCGGAACGGCGCGGCGCGATGGCGGGGGAATTTCGTGGAAGTTTAATTTTGAATTTTGTGCAAATGTAGTTACTGTCTTTGCATTGAGGTTAACGTTCGGACAGCGGATCATTTTTATAATTATATCATCGATGACGTGTAAGTCTAAGTTTAATTTTTTTAAAACACATTCTTACTGTTTTACTCTAACTAATGCAGCAGCTATATATTATATTTAATTAATTCGCCAGAAACCGAGCAATTGAACGACATTTTTGACACACTGGGTCAAAATAGACACAGGCTTCGCGATCGGAGGGTTAATGCTCTTCAAGAAATATTACAAAAGTGCTGTGAATATTCATTCTTTGTTCACTGTTACATCAATTTACATTCTCAAGATTAGAATTTTTGCAATAAATTCTTGTATACCAACGTATTTTGGTTGACTACGCGAGAATCGACTCGTTGATTCTCCTGTTTTGACCTAGAATATTTCTATTGGTCATGATCGATTTTGTTTTGTGCATATGAAGCTTATTATTATTTTCACTTACAACACTTAGCCATCCGACAGCGGTGCCCGGATCTATTTTGACCAAGGGTGTCAGAAGTGTCATTGAATTATTCAGTTTCTGGCGAATTAATTAAATATATAGCTGCTGCATTCGGAACAATGAAAAGATTGACATGTGTACGAGAAGGCCTTTAAAACTGTGTTTTAAAAAATTGATAAATAAAGCAGTCCGTGGACTTAAATCAATGATTTTGAATGTATTTTAAGGTGAATGTGAATGTATTTTAAGGTGAAACAGAGAGCCCAATTTTTTAATCAAGCAGTGAACTTTAATGAATAAGATATTTTCCCTTTTGTTCGATGATCTTTTGCCAAAAAGAATAAATAAGAAAATATTTTACTAATTAAAATACCGAAATTACTTTCTTGCAAACTCAATATAAATCCGCTGTCCGACGGTTAATTGATTATCAATTTCTTGGGTACGAAGGATGTGGAGCGATAGTTCGATTAGCTATACCGAATTATATGTTGTGTGTAGCGAAATGTATAAACGTATGTACGTACCCGTGTACGAGCAGCAACAAACAGCAAGGTTGTCACCGAGCGTCGCGAAAATGTCGTCAACAGTCTCGGCGGAGGCAAACACCTCGCCGCGGTCGCGTAACCGCCAGCTATTCAAAATCATAACGACATTCGAAGAGTCAGAGTCGCACAGAGAGCACCGAGTTAACATTCTTTGTTCTATTGTTAATAAATCGTCCACTTATTGTTCATGTCGTTACGAACTGATTCTAACTGAAACTTAAATAATAGTGTAGGACGTATGATCATACAAACGATCCGTCCTTTCTCTACGATAGACAAAATAAATGGCAAACAAATGGGTAGTTGACCCATAAATTCGAAAGATTTAAATACCGAATCTTTAACAACTGAGCCTGCAGTGTAGACTGATTTGATTACCAGGCTGATAAAGATTAGAAAAATGAGTCTATCATAGCCAAACTATGGGAAGTAGTTCATACGTATGTTCATACGTCGTTCAAAGTTCCCGCTGAAAATTTTAATGTCGCCACTCACCGCACCTCGGCGTTCGTGTGCTAACGGTAAACTCTCGTTTCCAGGAATACAAGGGCGCATCTTCGGCACACCCGATCTCAGGCCGTGATGCCCTGAACAGTCCTATTTCTACGTTTACGACGCGGAATATGCGTTATTTGGCAGCGTAATCTGCATTGTTCGTAAGCATAAAGCTGCGCATGTACCCATTTTCATGAAGCTGCGACAGCTACATGCTGCCGAATAATGCAAATTATCTTGATTGATCCTTTATCTAGCGTTTTGACTACTGATAAACCTCAACCCGCACCCTTGCAATCGTAGAAACGGTTCTACCACATTAATCGAATTACAGTCGAGTAGCGGCGCGTGCTAAGCCGGAAGAGAACGCCCACAAGCAGGCAAAGGCCACGCTAAAAATGCGGCTTATCCGAAAAACTTAACTTCCCGGTAGACGTTAAACAGCTAAATAAACTTTCGAGTTTTTATCCGGTCGATGGACCGCGGCGACACGGGTGCAGAGAGATAGAGAGCGGGAAAGCGTGAATTCGTCGGAAAAAGATGGAACGAGGAGCAGAGGAGCGAAGGACGATGCGCGTTGCTAGGTATGTTTACACGAGGGCATTATGGCGGATAATGTTTGTTATAGGCGTCTATGCTCTACAGCCAGGAGAGGCGAGACTATCCGACGTTAAAAGGCCAGCCTGGTCGATCCGCTTACGGCGGATGAGGCTCAAATTGAGTGAGAGATAGTGAACTCTCGTGCAACGAGTTGCACGGCCATCGCACATGTCCCGATCCACGGTACTACGTGTACTTGCGCACACGTATCTTGCAAATCTAGACGACATCTCGCGCGATAATTCCTCCGATAGCTACTGCGACGGCAGGTTAAGCGAATAGCTTATCGAAGGATAAAAAGCGATACGTTCTTTCAATTTGCGTTCGAGTCTCTCTTGTTCAAGAAGCAGACAAAGCAAAGTCTTCTCAAGACTCCAAGTTTATAATGTTCACCGATTCCGCGAGTGTCCTAGAGAGTTTTTCCAACCCGGAAGACCAAGACACCATTATTGCACACATCTTAAACGTACTAATCAAAGCCCAAAACAATTACAAAGAAATTATCTTTTCATGGATCCCCTCTCACGTAGGGATACTGAGCAATGAAACAGCGGACGCTGCGACCAAGCTGGCCTCCAAACAAATACCTATAGACTGCTCATCTTCTTACAGAGATATGATTAAGCAAGTTCAAAGAGAAATTAAAGTTGGATGCAATGCAAAATGGACGAGTTCCCCTCCCTCTAATTTGTCCTTGGTAAGGCAAGACCTCCTTAACAATGACTGCCCTCCGATTGTTACCAGAAGAGATCAGGTAGTTCTCACCCGACTTCGCATAGGCTATACCAACCTAACAGACTTATACAGAATTTTGAATAATTCCCCTTCTGTATTTACTCGATGTAATACACCTCTCTAGGTTGAACACCTTATCCTGCATTGTCCCCTTTTCTCCTTCCAAAGACGTCGCTTGGCTATCCCGAACAATTTAAGTGAATGCCTGAATATTAATAAGAACATCGTTCAAGTCATACTATTTCTAAAATCCACCAATATTTATCACACTTTGTAATCATGTATATATATAACAATTTCAAATCGATCTTCCCACAATGTACTTATATCTGTAAGAGTAGAGAGTTTGAAACAACTATTCCTTATTGATGAAAGTAACACGACTACAATTAAGATACAAAAAGAGACAATGCAAGTGCTTCGCACGCCGAATAAACATACAATCCTGTCGCCGTAATTCCTGTTCGTAGTCCGTATTCGTTAGTCGTTTGTCGTAGTCGTACTCGTATCGAATCGTATCGTATCGTATCGAATCGTATCGTATCGTATCGTATCGTATCGTATCGTATCGTAGCGTAGCAATAAACGTTGTCGTGTGATCGTTTTACCGTGAAACTGCTGCTGCGGCGCGGACGCGTCCTTTTATGTTTCGCGATAGAACATTCTAGATATTAATTAGTCGTTTGCGTTTGTTTTCGATTTGCTGCGGCGCTCACATATACACACACGCTTGCACGCAGGAGAGTCCTAGAACCTCGATCAGGTGTTTTCCGGTGTTGTTTAGGTTTGAACTCACCTTTTTGGGTTCCATGAAAATCGCCGACACATATTTCCGCGACACAGATCTGACCGACAATAACTTTGGCCGACAACGTCTTTAACCGAAAACGACTTCGTTCGACTACGACTTTGACCGACAACGAATTTGATCCACAACGATTTGTGACGGCCACAGTATTTTCCGACGGTAACATTGTTTGACAACAACGTTAGCCGACTGCGTATTTCTCCTACAAACATTACCTCAGTTAGCGTATTCCTGAGATCTGAATCGCATCGTACATATTCATTAGAATTACAATTCTTATTGTGTAATCATTGTATTTTTATATAAAAGTAAAAGCGTCAGTGCACTGAATAGTTAAAGAAAACCATGTCAGCACCATCTTTAGAAGGTACAAATTCTGCAGAAAGTAATAACTCTGTTATTGCAGAAATTATATTATCAAGCAAACGAAAGGTAAAGATTTGTATAGACAGTTATATATTCAACAAAAATAGGAACACGAATGATCTATACTATTGGACGTGTGAAAGAAATGGAAGAAATGGCAATGGTTGTGATTGTACAGCTACAGCCAATACAGTATATTCTAATAATGAATACATTGTTCGAAAGAATGATACACTAAAACATAATCATGCTCCTGAGGTATCACGTTGCGATATATTCAAATCTTGCAATAAAATGAAAGAAGTGGCAACTAAAACTAATGAAAAACCTATGAATAAAAATCAATGAGATAGTACATTTTTGTTAGTAAACATCATATGCATATGGTGTTACCGTTGGTTATTACTATGGCCGTCACAAGTCGTTGTCGATCAAATTCGTTGTCGGTCAAAATCATTGTCGATCAAATTCGTTGTCGGTCAAAATCATTGTCGATCAAATTCGTTGTCGGTCAAAGTCGTTGTCGAACAAAGTCGTTTTCGGTTAAAGACGGTGTCGGCCAAAGTTATTGTCGGTCAAATCTGGAGTCGGTGAAATGTCGGTGAAAACCGTGTCGGGGAAATTTGTACGGTGATTTTCATGGGACCCCTCCTTTTCTACGCCTGCATCCTACCTATCTTTTCTTTAAGTGTAAATTTGTAATCGTATGTTACAATCCTTGTGGTCGCTAATGACCTTGACGTTGATACGACCTGTATAAATAAATAATATAAAAAAAAAAGAGAAAAAAAGTCAGAGTCTGTTTTGGAAATGGTACACAACCTTGAAATTGGTGGAGAGATATTTACTGCCTGTCGACCCAATCCTTTTCCGACCACCGTATCCGCGTATTCATTGAAATAATATATGGTTATTATGGTTTGCTCGGGGCACGAGCGGGAAGGAAAACGAAATATTGCCTGTACGTGTGCCTGGAAAGTGGAATCTGGGAAATAATTTTTATTGCTGCCAGCAAGTGTCCATGTGCCAGGTCGGTGTCCAGAAACGACACGAACCGACCGCAGCATCTACCTGTGCAGACGTGGGACGCGGCGCGACGAGTCAATAAAGTAATTATTGGCGTCTTACTTTCGACCCTTTCTCTACGCCCATCCGTTGCATTGAAAGTTTGGAAGGCGCGCGGTGATTTACACAGGTACATGGTAATGGCCAGAAACGCCTGACCATTTATCGCACGGAAAAACCCACGAGTGCTCGTTCAGCCGTGCTTTGTGCTCTCTCTTGCCCTTGCGAGCACCAACTACGGTAAAAATTGCAAGGTGTCGGTAACCACTCCTGAACAATTCGTACCCCTTAATCCTTGTATACCTGGGTCGTCTGTGTCACAGCATCTCTTCCCATCTCCACAAAACAAATTTCCCCACCAATTTATTGCTGCCATTAAGGCCCAGCTGAATCAGCGAAATATTATCTAATGTACAGAAATAGGTATACAAAAATTTATCTGAGACCCGCTAAGGGGGAATCATAAATTTTCAGTCTCACCTACGTACTACTCACTCCCGTGAACGAATCTCGGACATATTGACTTGTGTGCATTCGAGTGTATCAGTCGAGGAGAATATTTCGTAGTTGACAAGGACCAATAGGATCCAAAATGAACTCGCGATGCGTCTCGGAACACGATTTGTCGCGCGTTCGAGGTAAGATAGTAATACGAAAGTTGGGGGCAACTCAACCGATGTATTATACAGTATTATAGTGTTTTCACGACTCGATCAATACGTTCTCGTTTACGCGACGAAATTCGCAAACCGTAAAGTGGGCGAGTCTCATTGTTCGGCATCACGATCAAAAAGCTTTTGTCCGATAACGATGCAGATTGATTGTCGTATATACCTTTCGCTCGACTTGTAAATCTTGTGCTTCTTTCGCTCACAATGCGCCACAAAACGTGCAATTAATGACACGATATGATAACGTTGCATCTAAGCGTTGTGTAGCTACACAGGTATCCGCGAGCAAACTGCAACGCAGCGCGACAGGGTTATAAATCTACGTGCATCTCGCTGTACGCATACGCACGCGTGTTGATGATAGCGGTAAATCATTTTTCCGATTAACCCCTTGCACCATAATATCGAGTCATAGTCGTGACGGAGATTTATTAATTTCCTTCGAACCGAAATTACACTATATGTTCTTTTCATTATACAGTACCTAAACACCTTTTTCCTTTGTTTCGTGTAATTAACGAGCGTCTTCTGTAGCCGCGCACTGATTGGTCCGTGTGTTTCGTTAATAACCGTCTAATAACATCTCTTTCCTTCTCCGATGCTCTTTCTGGGACATGCTGTATATCCATTGAAGGATACAATACACTGAATATCTCTCAATTATACAGGGTATCTCAAAATTCCATCAACATACGGAATTGGAAGCTTCCTGAGATCATTTGAAGCGACATTTTCCTTCGCAAAAATAACGTCCGCGGTTTTGTTTTGTTTTTGTTGGTCACTCTGATTGGTCCGTGTTTTTGGTCACACTGTATAAAAAAGTTGTGTCACGCAAAAAGTCTATGTGTGAGTCATAAACCAGGGACAAAAAATAACAGTTATTCTACTATTTTTTACGATCAAAATCATTAATAAAAAGTTTTGATAACGGGAGAGAGAGAGAGAATTTTAAATTATTGTTTTAAATTTCAATAATAGTCGCATACGTTATGCCGCAGGGGTTAGCGAGCGAAGCGGAGCTCCCTAGTTTTAATATAAAATCAGCATTTATACTGTGCTATAAATACATTTATTAATATACCCTGGAGCAAAACTAAAAATCGTACACCTCGGTAGCAATTATTGTTGGCATCTTGATGAGCCTTTGTTGCAGTATTGGTTAGCTAACAGAATTGTCACCCTTTGTTGCAAGTACTAACGTATCATTCAGATCTTGTCTTCCACAAGTATTCTTACAGAGTATATTATAAATAATATATAAACAATGTAATTCCACGGTAAAATTGGTAATAAACCTTCATTACCATTAGTACCACTCAGTACTAATTACTGAATCGGACTTAAACCCATTAATTAATCCTGCCGTACCAGTACAGGCATTATTTTAAATCAAAATGTCGAAGAAACAAAAGCCTATTGCGAAGCAACGCAAAGGGGTTTTGTTATACCCTCTTGCTTTTTTGCTCCCCAAGGAGCAATGCACCCGTACCTCTCTTCGTTGTGAAATGGGAAAACTTGAGGAAATAGGTTAATTCCGCAGCTGAATGTAATAAACAGATTTCGCAGCTGCGCGCATTGAGACTTTAGTGGATCAGCCATTACGCGACAGTGTAATTACAGCGACAAACGTAAGTTTTTATTATTATAGCATAGTTTTGCTACGCAAAAACTCCGAGTGGCGAAGCTGCGAAGCGCAGCGGGGATGAGTAAGCGAAGCGAACAGGGGGCTCCGCCAGATATAGTCATAAGTAAATAAAAACATCAATTCGGAATATAACAGTTAACAAATTGTTGGTTATAACAACGGTCCTAACGTCTGTAAGACAATATTAATCGGGTAATCTAGAGTCGGGTCAATGCAGTATTATCGTATGTAAATTTCTTGTTAATTGACCAACTATAATAGTTGTACATTAGACATTCGCTCCCTATACTGGGAATTTGTAAGCAGAAACACTAACTCCGAACTGTTGGTCAATTATGAATATAAACTTTTGTCTTCATGTAGGAAATTCTGAATAGCAAAGTAATTACAATCACTGTAACCGTAAATTGAATCGTATGGCAAGGGATTAATCGTCGTACGTTACTTAACCGTGTTTATTTAGAATCGATTTTCAGCGTTGATCGCGCTCGCGACTCGGCGCTGACTTTTTCGCGAACGGTCGAATATGCGTACACTTGTACCACTATCAGGAGAGAAAATATGAGAGTTGGCGGACGAGCGAGAGAAAAGGACGGACAACGCGGAGAAGTTTGCGCAAGCTTCGGAGAACCAGGGAACGAAGAAGAGTTAGGGTTTAGGTTAGGTAAAAAAATCTATATAAAGGTGAAAAGAGGAAAACCGGACGGGGTAGGTCGTACACGGAGTGCAAGGCGAGAGGAACTCCGGCGAAAGGGACAGAGAGAAAAATAGAGAGAGAGAGAGAGGCGTGTATCGAGTTTGCGCGTTTTATTCCTCCTCCCGTGTTCGGGCTTCAGACTCCGCCCCAATGTTTTCCCTCCTCCAGCTTCCCCACTCGCCCTTCGATCTCTCCTGGACCAGAAAGGACTGTACCTCGTCGACGTTTCCGTATGTATTAATATTTTAGCCCCTCGATGATGGTTCTCGCGTCATCTTGCGAAACGGCGAGAATCCTGGAGTCATCGATTTGCACTTTTTCGGCTCTTCCGTTTTCGGGTCCATCTCGGATCAAGGAAGAAACAAAGCGAAAGCGAAAGGTAGAAAAGGTCCTGAAGGGGAAATGGCATGATAGCAAACAGTTTTTTCCGAAAAAACGCGTCAAGTTCGGTGCTAGCAATCAACCTTTGCCTGCGACTATCATAAACAGTTATATTGCAGAATCTTCTAAGAAATCCCTGCATTCGACTCTACCTTGTTTTCAGAGATTTTATAACCGCAACTACAGTAGGGACACCTGAGTACGGCTCTTTTACAACTCGTGTCGGTTTTTTTGGGAGGGGTTGCCGTGGGTTTTCGTGTGCAAATCAACACGCCTGTCACCGACCTTATAAGAAAACACCTACATAAATCACTCTCGAACGCGGATTATCCCTAACGATAATCGATCCGAGGTTTTTAAGCCTTGGGCAATTCGTTTTCGTCTCTTCTCTTTTTCCTCGGTTTTCCCCGGTTTTAACAAAACGGTCGTCCCGGAGACTCGGTTTTCGCGGTTTTAACGAAACGATCGTTATTCCCGTGGACCCGAGTAGCGCGTTCAGTTTTTCAACGTTCGACGGCGATGGAGAGCGTAGGGAATCGAAATTGATGAGCAATAAACTCCCCGTGCTGACCAAGCCTCGGCTCTCCAGGATCAACGCCACGGATTGAGATATTTCGTTGGCGGCTTTTAGCGATATGGTTGTTCACCGAAAGTAATTTCTACGCTTCTAAACGCGGGCCAGCCGGCAGCACGCGTGCTCGCGTATTACGCGCTTCGTCCAGACTTCATTGCTTTCACTCGAGATTCCAGGCGGCGTCACGCAACCGGTTTACAGAAACGACCGCGGATCTCATCGTCGTTGGCATCCTGACGACGCGGTTCGACTTCGAATCGCAAAAATATACCCGTATACACGGTGGACGATATCGCGCGGGACACGAGAATAGCGAAAAAAAACGTGTTCGTACGAATGCACGCGTTCCGTTCGACACTTTTGTGAAATTATAGTCATCTCCGCCGTCTCGATACTCCGCGACTTCTTCGTAGAAGATGCTCGGTAAACTTGACCGGGAATTTGAGGAATTTACGCTCAAAATGAGTAAACGAAACATGAAATAGTAGTAGAGTATCGATTATCATCGACTAATTGAAATGATTAACACGTTCGTGAACAGCGTCACGTACGTGTGACGATCACGATTTTCTATATCGCACGAAGAAAGTCAAATTGTAGCATGTATAGAAAATTCGAGAACAAGTCGCGAAGCGACAGGCTTCAAAATGGGGTCCCATGGAAATCATCGACACAGGTTTCATCGACACAGGTTTCATCGACACAGGTTTCATCGACACAGGTTTCATCGACACAGTTTTCCCCGACAATATTTCACCGACTACAGATTTGACTGACAATAACTTTGGCCGACAACGACTTTGACCGTCAACGAATTTAACCGACAACAATTTTAGTTGACGACAGTATTATCCGATAGTAACATCGTTTCTAAAGATGGTGCTGACATGTTTTTCCTGTAACTATTCTACACCGACACTTTTACTTTTGTATAAAAATATAATTATTACACTATAAGAAGAATCAGATGTAGTTGGCTAACGTTGTTGTCAGACGATGCTAATATCGAATAATACTGTCGTGGACTGAAGTCGTTGTCGGTGAAAACTGTGTCGACGAAACCTGTGTCGATGATTTCCATGGGACCCTCAAAAAGCTTCTCGAAGGAAGTTTGAAGGCTGCCAGGAGAGGCAGCGATGCGAGGGGAGCGCGCAAAAAGTTTCTATAAATTTTCTATATCGCATGAAGAAGAACAATGAAGAAGACAAATTAGTTTTGTGTCTGCAAGTCGCATTGAACGTTCGAACGAATTTAGTCCTTCGCACCTCCTGTATCAAAAATCCTAACTCCAATAAATCTTGTCTGTCCAGCATTTCTGTTCCAATTAATTTCATCATACGAAACAATGGCTACAGCATGAAGAAAGTCAAATTAGTTTTGTGTCCGCAAGTCGGAGCCATTTTGGAAATAGGTAAATGATCTCGACTTACCGGAGGGACATTCATCACCTGTCTACCCGGATCCTTTTTCGTCCACCCTAGCCACGGATTCATTGAAACAATGTTCAGGTAGAGTTCGTAACTTCTGCTCGGAGCGGGACCAGGTGAGAACACGAAATACTACCTGCACGGAGTGCCTGGAGAGTGAAATCTGGGAAATAAGGACTAGGACTTTCTTTACATCTAATTACTTCAATCATTCGGTTTGGTAAAGATTTATACAATATTCTCCAATTCGTTCAAAATACACTGTTTTGAATCGTTCATATTTTGGAATTTGCCATTGTGGTACACAGCTCTGGCAAAATGTCCCCAACAATTTTCAATAACGTTGAGGTCGGAGATTGCCGGCCACTCCAAAATAGGGCTGTAACTTTTCCGAAGCTTCGAAGTTTTCGAAGAAACGAAGGGACCTTCGAAGTTTCGAAGTTTCGAAGTTTCAAAGTTTCGAAATTTCGAAGCTTCGAAATTTAGCAATCTTATACCGTGTCACGATTTTTGATAAATAAAAATATTAACTGTCAGTCAACTTTTCGTAATTAAATTATAATTATTAAATTATATTTGCGCGAAGAAACAGGCGCAAATCCGAATGTAGATAGGTAAACTCTCCACCTACCACATATCTACCGTGGCCGTCATAATAATTTACTACGGAGGTTCGAAATTAAAAACTTTGATTCTCATCGTCTTCGAATTACCAGAAAGCTAACCTTCGAAGTCTTCGACCTTCGAAGTTCTTCAAATCGAAGCTTCGAAGCTTCGAAATCTTCGACCTTCGAAAGAAAGTTACAGCTCTACTCCAAAACACGAATAATTTTTGAAGTCTCCCCTATTTTCCAACTTGTTCTCGCGCCTTTTGCAGCATAAGCAGAAATAACTAGAAGCAGCAGCAGCAGGAGCACTAGCAAGAACCAGTGTCTTGGCAATGGCGCGTAAACGACGGGACGGTAAATAACAAATGATCCTTGCGAATAGACGTCCGCTGGTTGTGTTGAGCAGGTAGAGCAGGCTCAGATATCGCGTGTACCGCGGCTCGCGCATTTACGACGGCTTGGTAGAAAAGAGGGATGGGTAACGATCGGTCGCGTAGACTCGTACACCGTACAGTCGCGGGAACCCTGCGGAAGAGTAAAAACCACGAGAAAGCCACGGGAGGAAGGGGCCCGTCTCTCTCGACCTTCCTCGACGAATTTATAGAGGAGAAATTAGGAGGTTTATAGAAGCTGTGCGCGGTAGCTAACCGTAGATCATCATTAGAGGCCCAACTGGGCTGCTATGTGCGGATACATATGTGCCGTGTCGGCCACATATTTACCGGCGTGCCGGGCACACGGACTCGAGATCCGACGATCCGATCCCATCCGATGCGATCCGAAACCATCTGAGACGACGCTGGGGAGTCTCGAGCCAAGCCGAGTTTCGAGCCAAGCCGAGTCTCGAGCCGGTTCGGGCACCCTTTCTACCGGGGCCCGAGAACAGACCGATTCTCCTTTTCACCGCGTGCGCCTTCTCGATCGAGGTTCATCGGGGGGAAGGGGGAGGGATATTTTTCTTCGATGCGTTCCGCTACCACCACCGCGACCGGTCATCGGACATTTCTGAAATATATACACAGGACTTGTCGGAGAAACCTTCCAAAAGAAAAGGTGGATGAACACCTAAACGAGCAAGGTTGTTTCGGTTCGATTTGCGTATGCATACTACCAGCAAAATCGTGGTGTATTCTCGCTCACTGTCCCGCCCGGCGTTCGCGCTTGTTGCCCTCGCATTCGAAAGCAACAGGATATTTACGACAGAAATTCCGACGGACAAAAGGTGTTCCCGAGATTGAATGGCTCCGACAGAAATTAGCGGACGGGGATGAGAATATATGTAAAGCGCGCAGAAAACCGATCGGTTGATGGTCACCCAAAACGATCCTCGAGCTCGAAATGATTGCCGGTGTTTTCGACGTTTGAATTGGTGGCTGTCGCGCCGTTAGAATGTGAGATTTCCTTATGGTCACCATTCCCTTTTAATGTTCTCCCATTAAATCTTGCTCTCCTGTAAAATTTGCACTTCATATTATTCGACGTTGTTTCAGCCAACAATTCAACATTTAAATAGTCTCGCCTGTAAAATTTGCGCTTCCTACCAATCTTGTTCCAGCCAACAATTCAATAATTAATTTGTCAACTGGAACAACGCACTGGAACAAAGCTGGCCAAAATTATTTTGTAACATAAAACAAGTTCAGAGGTGTTTTTTTGTTAGAAAATTACATTTTTCCTTTTTTGAACGTTTCAGGTGTATCGATGAATTAAAACAGTGTTTACATATAATAAATTTACCATATTTAAAACTCCTCCTTGTCACTACTTTCCTCGGAAAGTTCGGGGTTAGTAGAGCTTCTCTGTTCGGTAGGCAATAGTAATTCCATAGTTTCCTTTGAGAAAGGGTCCATTTTTTCTTTGGCTTTCATCTCATGCCAGTAAGAAAGGGATCAAGTGTGAGGAGTACCTCATTTATAACGTTTAAATTACAGGCTTCCAGTGCTTATTCCGTGCTTCTGCAGCTTCTTCTGACAACTGTCCAATAGGAAGCAGGGCATTTGAAATTACTTCCGAACCATGTATTAAGATCTTGTTCTTGGTCTGAGACATTGAGTGCCATGAGTACAATTGAACAAATGTTCCATAGTCTCTCTCGTATACTGTTCAAATTTGTCAATATTAATTTTGTGTCCACTTAATAATCCTTCTAAAATAATTTTCAACCTGTGTACCAAATCTATATTTACTCCAGTTATAATAGATGATAATTCGTGATCTGCAAAAAATTGCCTGCTGCTGTTGCCGTCATTGGTATTTCCGAACCCAGCTTTGGGAACGTCAACTATAAGTCCCATCTCATTTTTTAATCTCTCTTGTAATTCTTGTTTTCTTTGCTGCGCTATGTCTTTGTCATTTTTCGTTCTAATTTGCCATTTTTTTCATTGATAATACATGCTTGAAATCTTTTTGTTGTTCTTCGTCCAAACAATACTTATCAGGAAGACATTTTTCTATATATTCAAGTTTTTTGCCAAAATTTGACTCCGCAGACTCGACAATTAAATTGCAAATATACTTTCGACTTATAACCGTGACACCTGAATATCCTGAAGGACACTTATATTACAAAAATGCGAGCATTTAGCGCGAAGAAAATTGCAGAAGACACCTTGGATAAAGAAGAAGCATAAAGCGTTCCGCTTACAATTTCCCAAAAAGCATATAAATACGAGAAGAAAGTGACAAAGAGTCATGTTTACTGACGAAAAAAGCATATTTATTACTACCATGATTTGAGTAAAGAACAGCACTTTTTACCGATATTGGATATTGGGGTAAAACAGAAATCAAAATAAAAGGACGAATGTATAGTGAACTGTATATTGAAATGATAAATGAACAACTAAACACATATGCTGTAAGAATTGCTGCAAATTAATACATTTTACAATGTAACGCTGTAGTCCACGCGGCGAAGGTGGTAAAGAAATACTTTTCTTAGAAAATTATTCGTGTTTTGGAGTGGCCAGCAAAATCTCCGACCTCAACATAATTGAAAATTGTTGGAACATCTTGCCAGAGCTGTACCACAATAGCAGACAAGGCCAAAATATGAACGATTCAAAACAGTGAATTTTGAACGAATGGGAGAATATTAGCCAAAGCAGTATTAAAAAATTGTATAAATCTTTACCAAACCGAATGATTGAAGTCATTAAATGTAAAGGAGGTCCTACAAAATATTGAGCATTGATTTTTATCGATTAATTGTGTTATACTACAAGTTTTTCGTCAAGTGCGATGATGTCATTTTGTTCCTCTATATTTCGTTTAATAATTCTACTTCTTTAAATAAAACTAGATAAGTTAATGAAGCTTCGTTTCATTTCATTCATATACAGGGTGGTTCACGCAACTTGCACACTTATATAACTTTTGTGTGCAGAAGTTGAATGGTCCGTAGAGGTACATTATGTAGTGTACTTATTTTTTTACAGGTGGAAGCGTTTCGGAGATTTGAAGGTCGACTTTGCTTTTTTAAATGGAATACTATATTTTTTATACCAAAATATATGGAAGAATGTCGAATTCTGAGTAAAAAAGTATTGACCTTCATTAGCCCTAAACCTAATAATTAACAAGTTCACTTTATTTCCTGAAATTTTTTTCGCGTAATACAGTAAAGTCGATATTACTGTCCAACAGCCGTCTTAATGGTGGACAGTAAGGTTGGTGTGGATGATCGTATTTTTGTTACTTCAAAGGAGAGTCATAAACATAGAGAAGGACAATGAAATTCAAAGGAGAAGCCGAACATAGAGAAGAACAGAATGAAATTCAACGGAGAAGCCGAACATAGAGAAGGACAGAATGAAATTCGAAGAGTCCGAACATAGAGAAGGACAGAATGAAATTCAAAGGAGAAGCCGAACATAGAGAAGGACAGAATCAGTGTCTCTTTCTTTCCAATACGCTGTTCTTCCTTGCGACCGAAACTTGAATCGTCGATTTAACCACTAAATACAATTGGAATTGTATCGTGTTTGGTCTTATATTAATCAGGAAAATGCCAGAAATACGATAGTGAAATTTTATAAAAAAAAATGAAAATGAAGAAAATTGAACATTTCGATTCATTCTAATCAATGTGTGGTGTTTATACCGTTATACCCGAGCCGAGATCGATCATCGAGTAGGCACTGGACATAGAACCTGGTGTAAACAGAGGACAGTAATATCGACTTTACTGTATCAAGTTAGAAATTCAATCTTATTACAGATTTCCGAAACATTGTGATAAGGTTGAATTTCTAACTTGATATTAAACGAAAAAAATTTTCAGGAAATAAAGTGCAATATCTCGTTAATTATTATTAGGTTTAGGGATAATGAAGGTCAATACTTTTTTACTCAGAATTCGATATTCTTCCATATTTTGATAAATAAAATATAGTATTCCATTTAAAAAAACAAAGTCGACCTTCAAGTCTCCGAAACACTTCCACCTGTGAAAAAATAAATACACTGCAAAATGTACCCCTACGGACTATGCAACTTCTGTATACAAAACTTTTTCGTGCAACGCATACTTTGGAAGTTGTATAGGTGTGCAAGTTGCGTGAACCATCCCGTATGTGTGTTAAGAAAGACACACTGAAAATATGTGTATAAAGAAATTGAATTCGTAATGTTTAATAAACAGAAATTACATTAAAGTGTACTATCTTTTCGTCCCGGAGTGTAGATACTGTGATCGGTTCGTGTTCGGACTGAACACCGAACCTGGCAAATAGATACTTGGAAATATTAGATTATTTCCCAGATTTCACTCTCCAGGCACTCATTGCAGGCAGTATTTCGTGTTCTCACCTGCTCTCGCTCCGAACAGAGGTTACGAACTCTACCTGAACATTGTTTCAATGAATCCGTGGCTAGGGTAGACGAAAAAGGATGCGGGTAGACAGGCGGTGACTGTCCCTCCGGTAAGTTTAAGGCATTTACCTATTCCCAAAATGGTTCCGACTTGCAGACACAAAACTAATTTGACTTTCTTCATGCTGTAGCCATTGTTTCGTATGATGAAATTAATTAACAGGAATGCTGGACAGACAAGATAGATTGGAATTGGGATTTTTGATACAGGAGGTGCGAAGGACTAAATTCGTTCAAAGGTTCAGGGCGCAATATCGAAATAAAATTTTCTTGAATTTCACACGTGTACTCTAGCTAGTTCTGTCCTCTCTCGTTCGAGAGGGGTCTATTGTCGCCGTACTCTCCTGCCAAGTCTTGGGTATCCAGGAGTTGACCCGTTCTCTCTCGTTCGACAGGCGTCCAGGTATTGTCGCCGAACTCTCCATGTCGAACGAGCGGCCAGTAACAGGGTCCCGTTCTTTCCCGTCGTCCTGGCAGGCGTCCAGGTATTACCGGCGTATTCTCCTGCCGAGGTCCCTACTCGCTATCCAAGAGCGGCCGTGGTCCTTACCTCGTCCTCTCTCTCGGAGTAGCGAATAGGCCGAGGCCCTCTGCGAACCCATAATTTATATGCATTCGCTGCTATCCGCGGACGCGAAAATCAACAACCAGGTTGTTAAGCGTCATTCGACTTTTCGCGCGTGGCCGCCTTCAAACATCCTTCGAGAAGCTTTTTGAGGGTCCCATGGAAATCACCGACACAGGTTTCGTCGACACAGTTTTCACAGATTTGACCGACAATAACTTTGACCGACAACGATTCTGACCGACAACGATTCTGACCGACAACGATTCTAACCGACAACGACTTCAGTCCACGACAGTATTATTCGATATTAGCATCGTCTGACAACAACGTTAGCCAACTACATCTGATTCTTCTTATAGTGTAATAATTATATTTTTATACAAAAGTAAAAGTGTCGGTGTAGAATAGTTACAGGAAAAACATGTCAGCACCATCTTTAAAAACGATGTTACTATCGGATAATACTGTCGTCAACTAAAATTGTTGTCGGTTAAATTCGTCGACGGTCAAAGTCGTTGTCGGCCAAAGTTATTGTCAGTCAAATCTGTAGTCGGTGAAATATTGTTGGTGAAAACTGTGTCGATGATTTCCATGGGACCCCATTTTGAAGCTTGTCGCTTCGCGTCTTGTTCTCGAATTTTCTATGCATGCTACAATTTGTCTTTCTTCATGCGATATAGAAAATCGTGATCGTCACACGTACGCGACGCTGTTCGCGAACGTGTTAATCATTTCAATTAGTCGATGATAATCGATACTCTACTACTATTGCATGTTTCATTTACTCATTTTGAGCGTAAATTCCTAAAATTCCCGGTCAACTTTACCGTGAATTCTCTACGAAGAAGTCGCGGAGTATCGAGACGGCGGGGATGACTATAATTTCAGAACAGTGTCGAACGGAACACGTGCATTTGTACGAACACGTTTTTTCTCGCTGTCTCGTGTCGCACGTGTTATCGTACACCGTGTATACGGTTAATGGGCCTTAAGGAAATCTCACATCCTACCGGCGCGCGTCGCTCCAATCACCAATTAATTTCCTAACCCCCGCGAATCAGACTAGAGACGATTATTTCGAGTGGTATCTATGTAGAGGGTGTATAAAAAGTAGATCTGGGTCGGTGGACATTTGTAAGGGAAACTTGCCCCAAAATTGTTTATAACAAAGAAAATTGTTGTTAAAGTTTTTTTTTTACATCAACGCCTTCTTCTCATCGAAAAGAGAAAAAGTTTGATTTGTCGCAAACAAATAGTTACTGAGATATTTTCTGTTAAAATTCTTGCAAAATTTGGTTGTGTGGAATTATACGTATAGACAAAAGCCTACTACTACAGTCCACACGTCCGTGTCGATGTGACAGAACATCATCGTGTGCGTGCCACGTGACAAACGAAATTTGATGGGACATTCATCGCAAGGCGTGCACGTCCTCGTGGCACGCACACGATCATGATCTGTCTCATCGACACGGACGTGTGGACTGTAGTACAGTAAAGTCGACATTACTGTCCTTTGTTTATACCACGTTCAATGTCCAGTGCCTTCTCACCCCACTGGCAGCCGAAGGCGGCGATGATTGATCTCGGCTCGGGTATATCGGTGTAAACACCACACATTGACTCGAATGAATCGAAATGTTCAACTTTCTTAATGAAATTTTACTATCGTATTTCTGGCATTTTTCTGATTAATATAAGACCAAACACGATATAATTCCAATTGTATTTAGTGGTTAAATCGACGATTCAAGTTTCGGTCGCAAGGAAGGACAGCGTATTGGAAAGAAAGAGACACTCACTCTGTCCTTCTCTATGTTCGACTTCTCCTTTGAATTTCATTCTCTCCTTGTCTATGTTCGGACTCTCCTTCGAATTTCATTCTATCCTTCTCTATGTTCGGCGCCCCTAAATTTCATTGTCCTTCTCTATGTTTATGACTCTCCTTTGAAGTAACAAAAATACGATCAAACATACCAACCTTACTGTCCACCATAATACGGCTGTTGGACAGTAATATCGACTTTACTGTAGTAGGCTTTTGTCTATACGTATAATTCCACAGAATCAAATTTTGCAAAAACTTTAACAGCTAATATCTCAATAACTATTTTTTTGCGACATATGACTCCTTTCAAACTTTTTCTCTTCTCGATGAACAGAAGGGGTTGATGTAAAAAAAAACTTTAACGAGAATTTTCTTTGTTATAAACAATTTTGCGGCATGTTTCTCTTACAAATGTCCACCGATCGGATGATCATTACTTTTTATACATCCTGTACGTATGTGCCAAACGTGTACGCTATTCGTTGCCTTTACAGCGGAGTCAAATTCTGCTTTTCCGACGTTAACCCTCAGAGTGACGTCCCTGAGGCGTCACTAAACTTGCTACGCTATTATTCAAAAATATTGTTTGCATTATTAACACGGTCCGTGACGGAACATGATATATTTGTTTATATTTAATAAAACGTTCAAGTATTGCGTGAAGTATTATATCAGCTCCATATCCAGAAAATGAAGAAAATCATATACATGCTAGAATGGAAATGATTCGGATCGCAAATAATGTTTAATTTTGAAGTTAAAATACACAAGAAAAACGTCACAAATATAAACGTATAAATTTTACAGGAGGGTGAATACAAATAAAACCTAATAGAGCTACCTAGAGGGTTAGTTTTATAAGTAAGATGTACGTACTAACATAAAAATGTATTTATTAATACTCTGGCGAGTATTTGAATGCAATAAAACGAAAACTAAGAAATGTTTAGCTGTGACGTTTTTCTTGTGCACGAGCGATATACGAGTACATATCCATACCGTTACGGTGGACACGCGTTTTCTCTTTCGTCCAGAATTTTCAAAGGCTTCGAACGACAATGAACTAATTGCCGTAACCGTAAAATAAATGATAGTGCAAGGGGTTAATAGCACCGAGTAAACGCGGAGAACAAATTGATCTCGTATTCCGGGGTCAGGCAAGAAGGAAGACGCCGAGTGAAAGGCAGACGATGCGCGAAACGTTAATTGGAGAGTCGTTTTATTGGCCATTCGAAACATAACGTCGCCAGCCGCTGCTGTATCGTCTCTCACGCGATCCAGATGCAATGGTTTTCTCGATCGCGATCGCCGTAAAATCCAAACGGGGTAGACTCGTTTTTTCAGGATTGCAAGGATGCAGAATGCGCCTTCTCAATTCTCGATAATGCAAAGATGGGGCTTTTCAGTAGTCAAAGGCGCTACAGGTTTTGCACTCCGAATTCATCCTTTTGCAAGGCAAATACACCCTTTAACAAACCTATTTCACCCTTCTGCAAATCAATGTCACGCTTTTGCAAATCAATTTCCCCCTTTCGCAAATCAAAAATTCAACCTTTTGCAAACAAAGTATTTTTAAGGAAGTTTTTGTAAAAGAAATTGAATCAAATGTAAATTGATTGTTAAGAAATTGAAAATTTTATTTATTGCAAAGCCGTACATCAAATACTTATTTCAAAGCAATTACCAATTCATTAACTTTGTGATGTATGAAAACAGTGTCTAGATATGCATATACAGTGTAGCCATTTTCTGGTTAAAAAAATTTTTTAAATGAAAGTACATGTTATTATTGAAGCGTATTGAGTCTTATGTTTCCCTCGCGGTAGTGACACCGTTCATGCATGTATCTAACGTTACACAACACTTCGCTGTTACCTCCTACCCATGGTGACTTCTTCTGAACTCAAGGGAGATGCTTTCACAAGTGTAATTAATTTTAAATATTCTTAATGGGTGAAATTGATTTGAGAAGGGGTGAAATAGACTTGCAAAAGGGTGAAATTGCTTTACGAAAAGGTGAAATTGATTTGCAAACAGGTGAAATTGATTTGCAAACAGGTGAAATTGATTTGCAAAGGGGTGAATTTGGAATGCAAAGCCTGGAGCCTATTTTTACGTTAACGAGGCGTATTTTCCATTACTCGAAAACATACAGCTGCGCATGTAGCTATTTTCATAAAGCTGCAACAGCAATGTACATTAGGGTGGTCCTTATTTTTCAACTTTCGTATTCTTTTGGTTGAATTAGCACAATTTCAATTAAGTACATCTAGCGATGAACGAGAATATTCTGCATTCGAGGGTTCCACCATAGATGAATCTGATCAGTCTGATGATCAAGTAAACCAAAAAGTGACCGTTACTAGGAAGTTCTGCACCAATAATTTAACTCTCGGCATGCCTCAGCAAATATACTTTATCACTACATATTTCTAGTTTCCATTTTTTGAAATTTACTTTTCTCTTTGAATATAATTCTGCGATGCGCACACCTCGAACTCTCAACAAAGAATGAAAAACAGACTGGATTTTGCATCGCAGTTACCTGCCTCTCACAATCAGATAGAGGCGCTACTCTGACGCTGCCTTATATGCGTTCACTGCTAACAATAAGTCTAGTTGATAAATTTTGATTATATTCTTCGAGGCAACACTGAAATGTAACTATTATACATTTAAAAAATTCTAATTCTATTTACAAGCATTCAGTAATTCTTCTAAAATAACCGATCACAATCATATTCGAAATTGACAAGAAATCAAATGTTTGTTATTAATAAATATATGGCAAAATGTGTCAAACAAAACTTGCATTGTTAGACGAAGTAAATATAATGTTGAAAAAAATTTTTTTTTTGAAATCCAGTTTTCGAAATTTCAAAGTTGCGGAATCTTTTCTTTGCGATGACCTTGTACTTTATTTGCATATAGTTATAAAGCATGAAAAGACAAATTCAACGATATATAGGAATGTATATTTACGATGTACTATAATGGAGAAAATCAACTTTAAAAAATAAACAAATTTTCAAGCGCTCTGCGGCACGGATTCCCATTGTCCGATAGAGCTGAAATTTTGCACATATCATTTTTTCCGCAAGTGTCATATTTTAGGGAGATAAGACCCAAAAAATTTTTAAATAAATTTTTGGCTCTTATAGTTAAAGACCACCCTAACGTATATGCTGCCGAATAATGCAAATTATGTACGCCTCGTAAATATGAAAATAGGATTTTTGAGGGCGATCGTGACCTAGATCGATCTTTTACTAGCGATTTTCACTACTGAAGAACCCCACGTTTGCATTATCGAGAAATGAGAAGGCTCATCTCGCACCCTTGCAATCCTGTAAAAACCAGTTTAACCCTTTAAGGTCAAACGAACGGGGCGGCAGTGTCTGGATCTATTCTGATACGGGGACGCCCGCGCAACAATATGTATTTAAAGCTCGTCAAAATGGGTATTGAATCCGATTTATAAATTATTACTCCACAGAGGCGAGGGTTAGGTTTGCATACGTTTCAAACGAATTTTCGTTAGGTCAAGTTTGGATTTCTTTGGAAAAAGTTGCAAGGATAATGGTGGAAAAATTGTTGAGAATGATGACCCTGGATAATATATTTCCAGGTCATCAAAATCGGCGATGAGGACGAACTTCTAAATAATTACAGTAATTCTTCAATCGGTGTCCGGGGTCGTCTGTGCAATTGCAGTCCAGTGCTTACCCTACTCCACTGCTGGCCAACGCCGCGCCGCGCCGGAGGGTGCAGATGATTGATCTCGGCTCGGGTATATCGGTGTGAACACCACTACATTGACACCATGAATCGTATGTTCAAACTTCTTAATTTTCATTATTTTTTTATGGGACTTTCAGCGGCTTACTTCTGGCAATTTTCTCATTAAAACAAGACCAAACGCGATATTATTTCAATTGTATTTAGTGGTTTAATCGACGGTGAAAGTTCCGGTCGCAACGAAGAACAGCTTATGACAGACATTCTTTGAACTGTGCCGGCGATGGTGACTGTCCGCGTCTCTTTCTTTCCCATACGTTGTTCTTCGTTGCGTTCGAATCTTTCATCGACGATTAAATCACTAAATACAGTTGAAATTATATCGTGTTTGGTGTTATTTTAATCAGAAAAATGCCAGAAATATGGCAGTGAAAGTTCCATAAAAATATAATGAAAAATAAACTATTCTATCATTGCCATTACATTGTGAGAATAGATCGCGGTCCGTATTTCATTCTGTTCTTCTCTATGTTCGGTCTCTCGTTTCAAGTCTCGGCGCGGTCAGCGCGATAGACGCAATCATTAAAAAATAGTGTCTCTACACCATCGCCGTCCATGCAGAACACGACTGTTGGACACCGATTGAAGAATTACTGTATAAAGTTACTTCGAACGACTTCAGGTATCATCTCTTGCAAGGAACACCCAGCAGATCGAGTGAAACAAGTGTTACCAGCGGAATTATGACAAATGTTTTTCGGTGAAACATGCAATGGTAGACAGATGCTAAAACTATTGAAGGGAGAAACTAATTTGCATAAGGTTCCGCCGATAATTATTATGGTAACCTGGACTATCAAAACTTGCCAGAAAGGAAAAGGAACTGGTTGACCGTCGATTTCGAGTATACGATTATGGCACCGCACTATTGGGACACCATTAAGTTCTCGGACCTCCGCATAAATGTACCGCTCGAATTTTATTGTTCGACCGGTGTGTATTCGACCGAATTTCTCCAGGACCGCATTCGATTTCGAATTTGTTTTTTGCAATGCGCGTACCGTACGCGATAGCGATGGTGGAGAGAGAAGGTCCACGGGAAACGAATTCGAACGCGAACACAACCGTGCTCGAAAATAACCTCGGTTACCGGCGGGCAACGATTAACCAAGGGAAACAGGTTGCAGTTTGTTGCATTCGCAGTGGAAAACCGATGGTTCGGTGTAGGCCAAGCGTGCGTATAACACCCATACCTCTACCTGGACGGCGCGGCGGTCCGAGGACGGTCTGCCGCAGAAACAGTTAAATCTCTCGTGGTGGTAGCAAACACCATCAGTGCTAAGCCACAAATCCTGGCTTAACCCGAGCCTATGAATTGAATTGGTTAAAGCTCGCGTTAACCAGGGTTCTCTCTTGCACGCAGTCACCAAGATGGACCACGCCGTCTTTCTTTCCTTGTTCATTGTTCGTTCTTTCGTCTTTACCTCCTCTCTTGCTTCCTTGGGTTTTCCCTGTCTCCGTCGGCCAGCAAATTCGTCTCAGTTTGGTCCGAACTTGCCGTCTACTGTCCCCCCATCCATCCCGTCGCAAGAACGCCTAATTGGCAAAGCCAAAAGTATTATTCGAGATCTTGCTCGGATTGACACGGCTAGTCCGTGTACACACCTACTTGCCTCCGAATACACGACTAAAATATTGTTCGAACGGCTCGGCCGGCCAGAATAAACGTATCTTTCCGGGCAATAAGGGGTTAAGCAAAGCCTCTCGTTGACGATCCCTTAAATATCGTTTGCTTTCAATGACCCTTTGAAGATTTCGAAACCGCAGCCCGCCCATCATTATGCGCACCCCCATTCCGAATACGCGCTTTCAAAATTGAATAAATTAGAAGAAGGCGACTCGAACGGACATCTTGGCGAACAATGTGTATGTACAACGCCATACATTTTGCAATATCCACTGCATGATTCTTATAGAATTTCTCTGGCGCACACAGTTCTCGAAAAATATCGATTTTTATAATGCATGAAAACTATACGTAAGAGAAAGTTTGGGCTCGAGTCGAAAGATAGAGGAGACTTTCTGATTTCTTTCTTTTTGAGAAAATGAGTTGATACGGATACTGCACTCGCACTATTTGTGTGTTTATGTGAGAAATCCTTGGTCCAGCACGAATCTACAATACAGCATTGAATTCTACAGACGTTTCTGACGAGGAATCCAGTCACAAAAAGTATTTGGATCGATTGGTGTAGGAACAGGTCATGAAAATATTCGTTGACAGCTTGCGTGCGACGCCTTCTCGCCATGCGGCCATTGCAGCCGTACCTCGTTTCACCCGTACCGTAGCTAGTGATGGGTATACAATACTCTGTCTTGCAAGTTTTCGAATAAATCAATCACCACACAGTTCCGAATCAATTCGATATTTATTCGAAATCATAAATTCTTGAAACTCTTGAAAGTCTTGAAGTATTGAAATTTTTTAAAGTGTTGACTAACTCAATAAATGTTATACTTTTTATAATATTGGTACGTTCATACTGTTATTCATCCCAATGCTGACATGACGTAATCATTGTTTCGCGATAGATGAAACGTTTCAAGAGTTTCAATTCTTACAAACCTTCCAAACGTTTTTAAAATTTCAAGATTTTCAAGACAACGAAGACTTTCAAGACGTCCAAGAATTTCAAGAGTTCTAAGCTTCGAATTATGTTGCAAGTGATTCGAATTTTTTGTCGTAAATATTGAATCGAAGCGATTCGAAGTGATTCAGATCCCATCACTGTCACTAGCCGTAGCTAGTGAGACACCTAAGACTTACACCGAAAATATCTCCGTTGTTTTTAGTAATACAAGAAAATGTTTCAGACAGAAACTGTTTGTATTTTGAAGGTCATTTGAAGGTCAACATATCGTACACGGTTGAATTTGTCTTTTCATTAGCTATAATGTTACACTAATCAAAATACGTCGTTACATTAAAAAAGAAACGACGATCACCTTGAATTATTCGAAAATATGACCTAGTGTTATACCTAAATATGAAACATTTACTCTTAGGTGCCTCACCCTGTACATATATAAACATAAAAGAAATTGTCTACTATTTACATAAAATAATTAGATGAATTAATTCGATCGAGATAAAGAATTAGGGTGACAGTGAGCAAACTCACTCTAGCTTAAAAAACCACGATCACGGCGCGAATGAAGTTAAAATCACGACCGCAATCGTGATTCTGCGCTTACAGTGATAAATCACGGTTAGTGATTTTGATCGTCATCGCTAACCTCGTCTCACGAATTTGCCTGCGAATCGAGAAAGGAGAAACAACGTCGGAAAATCGAACGAAAAGGTATTTTAGTCAGCCGATTTACGCGATGAATTCGCACGAATTAGATAAAATTCAATGAAATTCGATACAAATCAATTCGCAATTTTTGCTTCCTGTTATGAAAGTGCTACGTTATAGGATGGTTTGTATAAAACGGCGGTTGTGCTCGGAAAGGAAGACCCGTGCTGAAGGGACCCCGTGTGTTACGCTAGCTCCTAAGCAAACTCTGTTTATTCGTTGATCGGGTCTGGGTAAACAGAGTTTACAGGGCTCGCACAAACGAAACGTCAAATTGTAACAAACTGATCTATAACTAAATTACACGGTCGCCTGTGTCTACCTCGCTTCTACCGGCCGAGTTTATTGCTCTCACACTCCTCCGGCATGTGCAGCTATATAAACACGTCAGCGACGTATTGTGTCGGGCTCGATCCTCGGATCGAAGTCTCTATTGTTGCATCGGCAGCGTTGAAAATGCGACCGTGTCCCGGGCACTTGGTCTGTCCGATCCATTCTCTGCGTCCGCGACCAAAGCTATCTGTATACGATAGTATGTAGGTACACGTACACAGGTACGATGTGGGTATGCACCGTCGTCGTTGCATCGACAACAGTTAAGTGAATTTTGTTTTCGGGTCTGGGTACGAGATTGTATACCATACTCTTCTTTCTCCTGTCTCCGCCATTCCCCATCTTCCCCCTCGCCCTCTTTTCCTTTCTTTCCTTTTCTTTTTTGTGAGCACAGGTGCCCCTAGGCCAGTGTAGGTGCGATCCTTCTCGCTGTCACCCCCGTGTTGGACACCCGCTGCGGAATCACGCCGTAAATTTGGATCAGGGATTTCCGAAATATTATTAACTACCGGCGAACGAAAGTTGAACGCTCGTCAACAGTGACTTCCGTCTTATCGAGCGGATGCGTATCCGATCTACCCCCCGTGGTACTCCTCCTGGCATTTCATTGTTAAATAGACTCGTCGGTAGACTCGTTTTTCAGTTTTTAATACCGAATCTTTAACAACCGAGCCTGCAGTGTAGGCTGATTTGATTACTACGCTGATAAAGATTAGAAAAATGAGTCTGCCATAGCCAAACTATGGGAAGCAGGAGAAACGGCATGATTTCAACCCTCGTTTGTATGTTCGTACGTCGTTCGATGTTGCCGCCGAAAATTTTAATGTCGCCACTCACTGCACCTCGGCGTTCAAGTGCTAACCGTTGACTCTCGTTTCTAGAAATATAAGGATGCACCCACAGCACTCGCAACTGCGCTTTCTGATTTCTCGATAATGCAAAAATGGGGTTTTTTAGTAGTCAAAAGCGCTAGATAAAAGATCACTCCAGGCCGCAATGCGTAATTTTTCATTCTCATTCAATTTGTACCGACGCCTCAAAGTCATCGTTCAAATGCAAAGATTTAATCTAGACGAACGCAATAAATCTCTTTACTGTAATAACATTTCGTAGTCACCAATTTCATACCTGACTAACTCTAAGTGACCTTTTCTTCTAGTACCGTTAGAAGAGCAGTAGAGTCGAATGGCCGTAACAGCTTAGCACACCCCATATAATAATTTAAATGTATTGGGGTTGCATTGGTGTCATTTGTGCATCGCAATATAAACCATTTCTGGCTTAATTTTTCTAACTGAAAGACTTGGGATTGTTTAGTCAATAAACCTTTTAGAAATAATTGGATTAGCCCAAGCGGCCGCCGAAGACTTAGTAAAGTTTGGTAAATTACCTCTCTTTTCCGAACCTTTTATTGCATTGAAGCATTGTTCGCTTCGCGGAAGATCAATCTTTGCGGAATTCTATTGGTATTATTATGGTAATAAATAGTGCGACACGACAATAGTAGAAAAATATCGATGGGTCGGACGACCTCGGCGAAAGCAGGAAACGATAATTGTCTGTAGAATTACAATTGTCACTGTTGTTCGAGATCTGTTCCATTTCGACTCGCTATGAATAACCAGGAAAATAAAACAAGCTGTATGTTCTAAACGGTTGAAAATACAAAAGACTGTTGCGGATCAAAGTGAAATAGTATCGGACGGTGCATAATACACAAATAACTTTATACACTCTTGTGCATCGATGCTTCAGAAAAATCCAACAGCCCCTTTTTTTAAATAGAAATTTATATTTTCGACTGCACCGATCGATGCAGTTTTTTGTGCTCTACATAAAAGTATTGTACTTAGCCCAAAACTTATTCCTTGGGAAATTGTATATAGTTGCTAACAGATGTCGACAGGTGGCCTGGAATATCTACGTTACATCAAGGTTCTTAAAATATTTTATAATAAGAATCCTTTCGGTTTTTGTCGTTTTTGAGTTTCGACTGAATGAGGAACCGTCCCTTTCTCTTTCTATCTTTCTTTTAACACGTGCTCTGCATCGTATATTGCTGTATATCGCTAAGTCCTTGCGAAATTGCACTGCATTCAAAAATTTTTATGCAACACGGAAAATCCTATTAAGCTTATTATATTCGCTATAATGTGTCCCGACGAAACGATGTCAAATTTCAATTGGATTGCCGAAGACTTTTTGAAACGCTTCAATTCATCGTGGAAGGCGATCCACAAAAAAGAAAACGGGGCCGAGGTATTGTCGAACAATTAAGACCGTCGCGATTTTTTTGCAATTTAAAGGCGTGAAGATTTAAGGATATTTTTTTCCTGCCCGTCACAAAAAATTATTCGTACCCGGTATCGCTGTAAACTCTGCTCGGTAATAGACTGTCGTCGGCTGCAGAAAAAAAGGCGAAATTCCAGAATCGCACGTGCACGAGCGCGAACACAAACGGAAACGCAAACGCGAATCCGGAAAACGTCCAAGCTCCAGATATCGGGCGTGTAATCCGAAAAACCGGAGCGTAATCTCGTCGAGCCGCTCCTCCCCACGGCTCCGGAGTGGTTTCCGCGTAGCTTCTGAGCTAATAGGAGGATCGAAATCGACGGTATTCGACAAACGGCTAATCCTTCCACCCTACCACTAGGAGACCCCATTAGGACGTCAATGATTTGCGGTAATTACGATTCTATTCGCGGTACTAATTGTCCCATCACTTTTTTTAATGAAACAAGGATCGACGTGTTGCTTCAAAGAAATTCAGACCCATTGTCGGACGAGTAGACCTAACCCACGCCCACTTGTCTATTCGCGGTGGATTAGGATAAAGTAGAATAAAAGTCGGACAGATAAGCCAGGGCTCGAAATTATTTACTCGCGACGGTCGATTTTCGAAACCTCGATCCGGCCGCGCGTCTCGCTTCCCGTGGCGCACAGTGGGACAAGCCGATGAATTCTATGTCAAAATCAAAGAACTTTTGATAGAAATGAGATAGAGCGATGATTTTTTTTAAATTAAAGCTGAAATATTGCAGAATGTGGGAACAATAGAGAGATTAAGGAAAGAACGTTTTTTAACCTTGAAAATCAGTGATAAACTTGCAGAATTTAAAGACAATTGTGGTTTATCCAACGCCATGTCCGGATAGATTTTTTTATTGACACGCTATACATCATCTCCTGTAGACTTCGTCACGCTGATTTCAAATCTGGCCGTAAAATTTGTCTACCATCCCGGGGTTTGCAAAAAATCGACTTTTGCGAACAAAACACAAGTTCGAAGGTATATTGTATTCTCATATATGTATAAAATAAAATAAGAATAAACGTAATGAAGTATTTGAACGATCACTTGACGTTTCGCTGCCATTATCTCTGGTACTCCTCGTAGACTGTGTTCGGAGTTGGACAAACATTTTTATGTAAATAAAATTTCTGCCCAACCCTGGCTGTGTGCGTTTAAATTAGATAACAATTTTCCATCTCATTATTTTTTCATTTACACAGAGGAAGAAATAATGTATTTAATCTTTTTAACTTAGTTCTCATCAACGAATTTTTTAACTTCTGGTGATACCTTATTCTTATTCTTATCGCCAGAAGTTAAAAAATTTGTTGATTTGATTCGTTGATTTGATGCGAACATTTACCAATTTGCTAAGCACGTCTAAACGTGCGCGAAAATTAGGTTATTCCGGATGTTAAAATAAAATTTGGACAATACAAGTAAAAACTATTTTCAAAATTTATCCGAATTTATTTTCCTAATTGATTTTCTACAGAGGTTGTCCGAAATTATCGTTTGACATAGCAGAATAGACCTACAGGGAATGCCACTAACAAAAGAAAACGCATTGACAATAGTAATTAGCTTGAATAAATTTTATTAACAATAGTAAGGGAATCTGGCTCGAAAACTAGAACCACCACAGGAACCGAAGGTGCCTGATGAGGCAGGTGCCCGGGTGGCGATTTAAATACCTTCATTTAATAATTTATGGTCGCCTATTGTATAAACCATAGCCGATCCTTATAACCACCACGCCGGAGTACGGAACGGTATATACCTCTTTCTACGGTCTCCTTTTTTCATAGTAACTTTAACATTAACGTTCGTTGTATATCGGAAATACCCAGACAATAAGAAACTTGTACAATAAAAATTTATTTCCATTTGTCTAAAATCAAACGGTTATCCCGTTCCCCTTTATCAACCCCTTTACTACCTCTAACTACCTTACTACCTAACTACCTTCTGAACTTGCCTTGAAAGTGTCCGAATAATAATGAATGTAGTTCCATGAAGAGGATACCCCAGGTCTGAGGCCTCGGAGTTTGCAGTCTAATAGTTTTATATCCAGAAAGTGGAAGGTCGAAAGAAAGTTTGGTTTCGGAGTTGAAATAGGTTCGAGTGCGAAAGGTTAATTCGAGATTACCTGGGGAAGAAGAGTTTATTGCGCGCGTAGAGTTCGATCGAGAGCAGATGCGACTCGTCTTCGGGCGCGTTTTCGGGCGCAACGACCTAATGGGAATTCAGTTGGCCCCGAAGTGACTTTTCTTGTAGCCCTATCGTATTACAGAGCGAAACGTCTAGCTCGAAAAGTGGCGAGACTAAAAAGAGCGACAAAGTCTCGAAAAGAGCCGAGACTGGGACTCGACGACGAGAACCGACGGTGACAACCCTGGGTGACGGTGACGCGAGGTTCGTGTGTTCGATCGAGACGCGACGGACACACAATTATATTCAGGGGGGCACGGTGTTCTTCCTTCGGAGAGGGATCCACTTCGCAGCGATCCACCTGTCTCGGAGAATACGTGTGACGCGGGGGTAACAGGTACGAGAGCGTGAACGAGCCACGGGAGACGTTTTCGTGAAGGGCGGACGTGTCCATCCGCCGAAATGGATTTCTTCTTTTCTATTCGTTCGACTCTTAGACGATAGTTTTATAGAAGGACAGGGAGACGGAAGTCGAACCCGACAACCGTCAGGGTATCTAACCGGAGAGTAGAGAGCCCGACGATCGACCCACGGTCGCCCCTACCAATCGTGATCCCCGGCGAGGCGTGTCCCGAGTCTTTTAACGATTTGACACCGGCGACACGTAGAATACATTCTGCGGGCGTCCCTCGTAGGCGTAGATTCCATCTCATGCGTCAACCTGTCCGGGTGACCGCGCGACGCGTCGCTCTCTCGTTTCTCGTTTCTCGAAAGCTGACCGGGCCGAGATCGAGATCGGGTCCGAATCTATATATCAGGGGAAGAGCCGCAAGAATTTTTTGCTTTCTAATCTCGTCGGAAACCTGCCTCGCGACATAATAAGTGCTGCGGTTATTGCGCAACGCGTATCGGTGAGATTCGATCGAGCGAAAAACAGGAATCGGATGTCGGGTCGGCGAATTTCGTCAGGGAATCGACGAACGTCGCCGGGACGGAGGATCCGACGGGTCGCAGACAAATCGGAGAGTTGACACATTGCGGTCTATTTTCACGGTTGGTAGCAGCGGGCCGTCGCACCGCGAAGGACGTTTATGGGGTATTTGCGGAGAACGGGGTGGTGTGGCGGTGAACAGAGGGTAGAGGGATGGCTTCCTGCGCGCAAAGATTAGCACTCCCAATGGGATTAAACGGCCCTTTTCTCTATACGGTATAGCGTGCCACGGTATATACGAGTACGTATATCGTTTCTGGCACGTGTGTGCAGTAGTGTGCACGCCCCGTCGGAGCATCGTGCAACGTCAATGAGAAAGAGAAAGAAAACGCCGCGCCGACTGAAAACGGTCGTCTGTCCCCGGACAGACTGCGCAAATCCTTCATGGGGGGGTTTCTCGATGCCCCTCGGGACCTCTTCTATCTCTCCGCGTAGTTAATCACTGGCAAACGACTCGTTTATTGGTAGCAACTTATCTAATACCCGACTCCAGCTCCGCCGCTAATAGAATATCGAGATTTTATCTGCGAGTACGCATCGCGTCGTCCCGCGCGCCCCGGGCTCCGATAATTCCGAACCCTAACGCGAAATTCATTTTCTTTATCCGGATCCGATCGTTCCGACTGGAACGCCAAATCAACGATCGCGGGGCGCCAACGAGCCGAGGCATCGATCAATTTCTATGCTTGAGAACAACGGAAAATTTCTTCCATTTAACACTAAACCTGCCGAGCACTTGAAGCGATTAAAATGTTTTAGCTTACAACAGTGACAAGACTCTTTTTATTTGAGTTTTACGCAATTTTTATTACAATATATGCTTGGATTAAAAAATTTACCGAATCAATTTCATCCCATTTTTCCGAGATTTATCAAAGTCACCGTCAGCTTTTTATAGGTAAACCTACGATTCATTTACACATCCATCTTTTAGAGGGTACTGAGACGAATTCAGCGTGCATCGTGACAAATATATTTTTCTGAATCTAAAAAGATGAAAAAGTAATTTCTTAACCGTTTACGGGAGTATATTGCTGCTAGTGGACACCATTTTAAGCATAGATTCAATAAAGGTGAATGATATTTTTATGGTGCTTATCGCGAAGTCGTCTTATTGTTAGTAAACTTCTAAAAATTGGGTGTAGGAAAATTATAGGTTTACCTATAAAAAAAACTGAAGGTGACCTTGATCGCACTGAAAACAACAGTTGACCAAAAATTTGGTATAATTACTTTAAAGCTTTCCTTAAACCATATTATTTTAGCTCAGAACATTTCCGATCGAATCACTAACAGCAGAATAATCTAAGTTGATCACGGTTCGTTTTATTTTGCATAAAGATCTAGCGACAGCAAAAAACTAGGCTGCGGATTTTATGCATTTATAACAAATCTTAGTGGCCGTAGCTTAAAAGATTGAAAATATTACGCGAATATCAGAATATCGTATGACCCTCGTTTTATTAAAACGATCAGGAGACGAAATAAATTTTTATTGAACTCCTGTTTGTTGCAATATATGCAAAAGATATTTATTTAGCATAAAGATCAGCAGTCCAGTGATAGCACATGATTTCACGTTGATACGGGTGCGCGACCGATTAATATACGAGGTAGAAAAGGATCGACGCGTTTTCGGTTCTCACGAAGTTAGGTCGAACTGGACAATGAACCCGGGGGCGTACGATTTATAGTCCCGCTAGAACGTTGAATGGAAACCGAATGGATGCCCACCCTGTGCAGCGTAGAAATCAACGCGCAACGATTTCCACCCTTGGTAAGGTGTCGAATTAATTTATATTTCCTGCTTACGGTGGCAAGTGTTGATCCTCGATCAGGTGAGTCGACCTCTCGGCCAGGTAGGATTCTACGCGATAGCTGGAGCGTTATTCGGACGGTCCAGGCGAACCTATGTCATATTCTAATTCCAAGTCTCTCCGGACGATCTGCCTAAATCGTGGTCGAGCATTCATTCATAGGAATCTTGATCTTGATCTAATATTTCGAGCGCGTATCGATCAAGAGATTCTCGGAAGAAGAAAATTACGATCGTTTCGACGCGAGGACCTCGACGACGAACGCGTCGATCGACGAAACTACGATCGCTCGTCAACGTTACAGTTGCGGAGATGCGATCACGCCGTCACGGGAATGTCCCATAGAAATCTCGTGACCCTGCGGTAGGTATCGCGTGTACCCCGTCCTTGCGGTGATCCCTAGCCCGCGTTTTCCCCGAGAATGCGGCGAACGTGAAAACGTCCGACGAAGCGTTAAGTGATGCAAAGTACAAAAAGGTACAGCCGTTCCATCTGCAAGAAGAAATAATGGGACAAAGTGTCCTTTGAGAACGGCCGGGGGCGGGGGCAAAAGGGGAAGGTCGAGTAGAAGGTTCTCGCACCACAGGCGTCGGTCGTCAAGGGGCGCGAGATCATACAGATTCGATCTTCCTTTTCGAGTTTACATCGTTTCCCCACTAAAAGAACCGCAGACCCTCTGGTTAATCTCACCCGGCCTCTTCCGAGGATTCTTCGCGAAAGAGCACGCCGCGTGCCAATTTCTCTGACGAAGGTACAAACTTGCAGGGCAGTTTCTCAGAAACGAGGAAGCCGCTGCTAAGAAAAAGTTCGGCGAGACTCTGGTCTACGGTTGACATTGTTAATCGGTAGAGGCGTCGGGGATAACGACGTTTAATTCGAATCGCGTTAAAACCGGTTCGCGATTCGAGACTCGCGCAAGAAAACGAACCTTTCCGCGCGGTAATCGTGCGAGACGGACGCGAGTTCGATACGGTTAATTTAGCTCGACGCAATCGTAATCGAACGTTTCAAAATCGGATAGGAATCGAGTGACCGACCCTTGTTTGTTTCGAGCGGAATTTCGCATCGAACGCTCTTCGCTTCGTTCCCCATTTTTGCACATTATGTTTTACGTATTAAAATTATTAAGAGAAGGAAGAACATTCTATTTGATTTATATGTCTTGCATTAAGTGCAGACATATTTTAATTTGCATAAAAATCCGCAGTTCAGCAATCATCGATTAAGTTTCACGAATGAAGTGGCAAGACACGTGTAGGAGAATCCCATGTTTAAAAGTTTATAGGTCGACTCGTGTTTCCACAGTCGGTTGACGAATGCTGATCAACGCGCTAGCACCGTGCGAAACAACGAGGAAGAAAAGGAATCTGGCTCGTTCCCCGAGATCCCGACGAAACGAAAAAAACGTCGCCGTATACGGACACAATTCATAATTACGGCTCGTCACGTGCTGCACGATATTTTAACGCGGGCAACCTTTACCGAACGTCGAGTCGTAAAGTTGCTGATTTATCCCGCGCCACTGGAGTATTACCGGGTCGTTTAATTAAACGCGCAGCGATAGTGACTCCTTTATTGGCTGGCCCGATCGATCCGACTGCATCCAATCTTCGGAACCGTTAGGCTCTCTCTCTCTCTCTTTTTCTCTCTCCTCCCCTCTCCTCGCCCTTTCTCTCTCTGTCTCTCTCACTCACTTTCTCTCGTAATTATTAACGAATCGCATTTCGCCTCGTTGTTCATCAACGGACGCGTTACATGCGCCATTCTCAATTTACACCGGCCGAAATTTTGACGCGCGCGGTCGTAAACATTTCAGTTGGTTTTTCAATAAATATTCGATCGGCCTTGCAGCGTTTGCGAGCCAATGCTCGGACGCGCCGTTATCCTACTGTGCGCCACAACGATTTGGGCGTTGTGTTTTGCACCGTTGGGCCAACCCCCGATCGGTTGCAGGACACAGGCAATGCAAACCGAGGAACCGAAAGAGAGAAACGGAGAGACGAGCGCACGACGGTTCTTTTTTCATAGACACGGCACGATGCGACGGCGCGACGCTGAGCGTCGGTCTTCTGCTCATAATTCTCGCTCCTGTCTTCCCTGCGGAGCGTGCCTTCCGTACCGCCTGTTTTCCCGTGCTTCTACTATCTTTGCTTCACTCTTTTCTCTCAATCTTCGCGCCGCTAATGCTCCTCGTATTTCCTCTTGTCCAACCCACCGCCTGCTACTGCCTCAACCTCGTTTCAGCTCGCCTCTCGTCGGGTTTCGGAGGATGCTTTTAGAAGGCATTAGACGGGGTGCTCACGGTTCGTCGCCCGTAGTCGCTTTGCATTAAGGATCCACGCAATGTGCTCGACACGATCTTCCTCTCCTTCTCTCTCTCTCTCTCCTTCTCTCTCTCTCTCTCTCTCTCTCTCTCTCTCTCTCTCTCTCTCTTTCTCCCTCTCTCACGCACACACACACACTCTCTCACTCTTTTCCCTCTGTCTCTGGTGCTTCGCGACTAGGCAGCTTGAAAAGAAGTTGTGTACCGGAACAGCAATATAATTTGACGACTCGGGTCGCGTCGATGCGCAAATTTGCGCGCGCGGAATCACCGGAAGCCCCCTTGGAGCGAGGATTAGGTCGATGGATTTCCCGTGGTAACGGCTGCTCTAGAAATTAGGGACACCCGTTTTCCTTTGGCTCGACCGGGGATCAATTGGCACCCAATGGAACCTAAATCAGTTGGCACCCGATGGTACAAAGGGTATTCATACCGAAAACCCGAACGAAAGGCAATAATTTCTATAATTTCGCGTGGGTCGTAGAATTGACGCTTCCCATTGTAATGTGATGTCTGAGAAATAAAACTTCGGCATTGTTTCTTTATTTGCGTACCCAGTACCCATTTGCGTGAAGCAGTTTATTCATCGAAAATCAAAAGATTTCAGCACGCTGTGCGATCTTAACACTAACCGTACTGGGTACAAAATGTGTCGGATATATATTGTTTTATAAAAATTACAAGACTGAATTTATTTAGATTCTTCGCAAATTTTATAATTACACCTGCTCGAATTAAGAAATGTATTGAATAATTTCTGATGGAAGCATCTTTATCATTTCGTCGTGATGCGGTTAGTGGTAAACATGGAACGACGTTCGTTCGTTACCGATTTTCAAGTGTTTTAACCCTCATGCCGTCCCTCGTTTCACCAACTGAATCTGTCCCTCGGTGTCGACACAGTGATAAAAGATCGACGAAATAACAAGCTAAACAGTTATTTTTCAATTCTTCTTATTCAAATTAATGAGTTAACATTTACAACTTAGGTTCTTCGGTTATGTGTTTCGCATTAACCTTCGCGAGGCAATGTGGGGCCTCAGAGACTCCAGCTTCAGATTTTTGAAAAGAATTTTTATATGAATAAAATTAAATCTGTTTGTTTACTTTTTATTCTGTGTTATTCTTTATCCCAAATTTATTAGAGACGAGGCTATTTATGAAATTCATGAGGGTTAAAAAAATAGAAGTCACGAAGTTTTGGGGAAATTTACTTACAAATAACAGAACAGTAACTTATTTCGGGAAAACTGTGTCAAATTGTCATGAGGGGCAGATGAGGGTTAAGAATATTCGGTAAATTCTTGCATTGCAGAAGATCTGCAGGTAGAGCATTTTCGCACCGATTCCGTTTCGTTATCATCTAAATTAGCGTAGTTATTAATATTCGAACATAATCAATCATTATACAAGTTAGAAAAATTTTATTAACCCTCGGACAGCGGGGAATTTTGTGCACGGGAGCAATCGGGCCAATGCGATCCGATACAACCACTGCTGAGAACGCGGCGCAGCAATAGCTCGAGCGACGGCTCACAGAGACTCCGCGCATACAAATGTATATGTTCCAACAATCGCAGTATCTCTCAGCTGTTCTAGGCTGGCAAAGCTACATATGGGAATACAATTGAGTTATAGAATGTTTTAGCAAGTTCCGAAATAAAAGAGAGAGAAAACATCAGACCGTAAAGGGTTAATCCTACCATGATCATGGGACACGATAGTCCGACGTGGATCTGCGCCTACGTTGAACCACCGTGTATCTCGAAGAAGAAAAATATCTACGGTATCATTAACCCTTCGGGAACGACGGTGAATTGTCAGTTTAATTCTGAATAGTCTACGTTATGCGATGTCACAGATGTTACAGTAACCTCTTGATGATTTAGACTTGTCGATACATTTTCCCCAGCCATCTTCAAATTCGAGAAAGCGAACAATAACGCATGAAAACGGACGTCCGGTTCGAGGAGTTAAGCATTTGTACTACGATTTTTCACAGTGACGTTAAACGAACATGATTTCTCGACAAACAAACCTTACCGATCGAAGTAAACGCTACTGTAACGAATATATTCTGTCAATGAATCTCGTTGGCTAATTGTAAGAATTATGCTCGGGACTTGATCTGCATAGAAGAAAAATATGTATACCGGCTGAGGTACCTAGGACTTACACCGAAAATATCTCCGTTGTTGTTAGTAATACAAGAAAATGTGTGTGTTTCAGGTAGAAAATGTTTCAGGTAGAAAATGTTTCAGGTAGAAAATATTTGATTCGGTGGGGCAATTATTGTGACGGAGAAGTTACTCTTCAAGAACTGGAAAGTAAAGCGCACGAGTAGTAAAACGTACTTTACTAGAGTTCCGTTGGTATAACATTGAAACGTTCTCGAAAGACATCTCTTGTTTCTCAGAATATATTCTTGCATATTGTAATTGACTTTGCGCTGCGTTTGGTCTACACTCGCAATAGACGATTACAATATCACATTTTTCTGAAAACTGAAATCATACCGACAATGTTTCAGTGTTTGCATCAACGAAACCCTGGTAGAGCACGGTAAGCACAAACATAGTCTTCGTATGTTAAAGTTATGCTTCTTGAAGAATAACTCCTTCGAAGGTCATTTGAAGGTCAACATATTATACATGGATCAATTTGCCTTTTCATTGGCTACAATGTAACACTAATCAAAATACGTCGTTCCGTTAAAAAAAAAACGACGATGACCTTGAAATATCAAAAAATATGTCCTAGAGAAAAATAAAACTTCTCCGTCACAATAATTGACCCACTCAACCAGACATTTTCTGTCTGAAACATGTTCTTGTATTACTAAAAACAATGGAGATACTTTCGGTGCAAGTCTTGGGTGTTTCACCCTGTATACGTTTGTATAAAAAATGTGCAATTTGAGCAGTGTACAGATTAAAGGAATTTAGAAATATCGATACATCCATTTCAGCGAATTAATATGATTAGAGAAAGAGCGACATTTCCATTTGCCTCCTATGTCGTACAATTTATGCAGACAATTTTCATTTTGCATAAAGGACCACAATCTGGAGGTGGCAACTGACCGTGAATCGCCAATTAAATTCAACAACGGCGCTGGTGGAAACACACGACAATGGATGACTATGGTTACCGGTAGTATTGAAAGGGTTGGAAGATCGACGGATCCAGAGGGAGGATCTCGACTCGGCGGATGCTCGCCGAGGTCGTAGCCGGGTCAAGGTCATTAGCGTGACCGCGATACGCAGTCGAGAAGAGACATATCCACGGAAAGGGACGGCAAATCGGTGGCACAAACCTTAATTAAGGGATGAGGCACCCGGTGGCCCGAGTCACAAACCACGCTCATAAATTCTTCGGCAAACGTATACAAAAAGTAAAAGTTCCGGGAGAGGTCGGGGCGAAGAAGACGAGCGATCGAAATAAAAAGGAGAGCGGAGAGAAGCGAAGGTGCCGCTGCCGACGATGATTCCAACTAACGTACAGTCCTCGTAGGAAATCGGCGCTCTACGTCCTCTACGCTTCTCCTGGAACTTCGACTTTTCGACCTTCAATTGTCTTGGGTCAATTGTCCAGAAATTCAGGAATTAACGTGTCATCGGTACACCGCGATAACTCGCATCGACAAGCGTCGATTCCGTCGGACAACTAATAATTGAGTCGGCCGATTAAAACTTGAAATTAGTCTCGGTACTGATTAGCGTATGTCGTTTTAAATGCACGTGTTCACACTATGGGCACTGCTCCGCTCCAGCCAAAATTAATCGGCCATTAATTCGTAGAACGCCAAATGAGCTACCGAGCTACTCTCTCTCGCGATTTTATTGCAACCGTCAATCGGAGCAGAACCAATCATTATCATCCAAATGCTTCATCTTCTGGTATCGGTAGTACTTTGGACAGTGTAGAATGTCATTGTGGATATCCGCCACTGTCTCATCTGAATTGAACAACCACGAAAAACATAAAATTGATTCACCTTCAAGTGTAGAGAAGATGCAAATTGCTTGGTCAAATTAGATATCTATGTACTTTCTCATTTCTGAAAAAGTGTGATTGAAGAATCGAATATGTTCATTAATGTACGAATTATATTGTAAACCTATAGTGTACAGCTAAATGGATCTCGTATATGATTCCAAATGCTTGATAAGAAAAAGAAAAGAAAAACCATGGAACAAGAGACGGTGCTACCGATGCGACGGCAACGAGGGTCGATATCAGGATCGATGAGGGATGATCGCTGTGTCCGGAGGTACCCCCAAGATTTTCGCGTTTTCGAGATTTCGTCGGTTCGTCGCGTCGCGTTGCGCATCGGACCGCGCGCAAGTAGCGCTCTCATTGGCCTTGTTACCTTTAGATCTCGCGATCCGCTGATCTCGAGCGCGCGGCGTTTGACAGCGCGGAGTTCGTATGTTCTTGTCTTGGCTGTACCCCGTGCGGCACCCCGCGTCTATATATAGATGTGGGACAAACGCGCACACCCATAAAGGATACGATCCAACGCGAACGTGGAACGAGCCTCGAGCATATCATGGTAGGAACGGAATATGGGATGGCATGGGAGATGACACATGGTCCGGACGCCGGTTGTGTGTCCTGTATTGCCGGCCAATGTGTCAGAGGGAGAGAAACGTTCGTTTATACGCTGTTGCCCGTTGCTAGAACGAACAAGGAAGCTGCTATAGGCTGTGGGAGCACCGGACGGAGGCCGCGCAGGAGATCCGAGGAAAGAGGGACCGAGAAAGGGAGAGAGGCCGGTTAGCTCTCTGCCACAAGCCGCCGGCGCGAGAGCACAGTAGCGGCAAATACCCATAAATATAAAATATGTCCCTCCTTTTCACCCTTTTGCACGCACACCAGCCTAAACGCGTAATATATCGATAGCCGGGTACACGCACCCACCGATGCAAAAGGTTCCTCCACCTCCGCCACCTCTCTTCATCTCCTCGTCTTCCGCCGCTCGATGTTTTTCTCTCTCTCTCTCTCTCTCTCTTTCTCTTTCTCCTTTCTCTCTTTTCCCTTATACTCGGAACGTTTCCTTCGGGGTCCGGCAGTTGCTCGTATACGCGCGGCTATCCACCTCAACACCTTTGTGTACAACATTCCTTGCCTCTTCTTTCTCCGCGCGTATATATACCCTCATCCTTCGAGCACGACTTCTCGCTTCTTCTTCTTCTTCTACTTCCTCCGCGTTCCCCGTGCCCCGTTTCTCGTCCCATTCGATATACGCGGATCCTTCTTCTCCACCTTTTCCCTCTATCGTCGCTATCGCGTTTGATACACGCAACCCGTGGCCGTGGGTTGCTGCCGTCACGCCGCCACGCCGTCAGAGAACCGTGGAAGAAAGGATTCCCCGCGGTTTTACAATCTGCCTGCTGGATGATTACGATAAGTTGCCCCGGGGAGAACGTTTTCGGTAGCGCGCTCCGAGCCTCGGCGAGCTTCGCCGGAGGCGTGGTTTCGTGTTTCGTGTTTCGTGTTTCGCGTTTCGTCGCGTCGAACCTCGTCTCGACTCGACGAGTAGCAAACTTAATTGGCAGAGGGAGTGTATCGGCCGGAAACGCGACGCGAAGCCAACCCTTTGCAGTCCTGCGTCGACCTTTGCCCAACAGCTCCTTATTTGATTGGTTCCCATCGCATTCGTCGATAAAGTCACAATTACGGCCGATTTATACCGATACGGAACGGTTCAGCACCCATCGGACAAACATTCTTTAATGAATTTGAACATATGTAGGTGTCTACAGGTGTTATTATTCGAATCCGTATTTTATATATCGATCGCAGAAACGAGTGGGTGCAATTTAAAACAGATTAAAAGACTTCGAGAGTATTCATATATTACTTTCGCTACATTGATAGGTAATTTTGTCGGAGGTGTCGCAACTCTTTCTTCGTATCGTTATATGTACGCATCGATGGCGGATACCTCGTTCATTGCGATAACGCGGGACTTGAAACGGTCCCATATCGTGCAACAAGCGGGCGTCTTCTGTACATCGTTATTTCGTCGAATTGTCAAGTAGGAAGCCCGACAGTTGAGCTCACCGTCGAGGAAGGAGAAGATCGAGGAGCCGCGGCAACTCGGATTCTACGCGAGGAGCCAATTTAATGGATACAGTGACACGTATCTTTTTATTGTTGCTGTTGCCGTTGCTGTTGCCGTTGTCGTGGCTGCCGGCGCGTTTTGAGCGCGTACACATAATATACGAGCGGTGCGCGTGTACGTGCGTACATGTACGTATTATGTGTGCGTATATATGGTAGAGATAAGGTCGAGGTAAACGGAAAAGGAAGGCAGACGAGGACGGAGGATCGAGGAGCGAGAGACTAGCCGTGAGAGGAGAGCTCGAGAACGGCCGAAGGACGAAGAAGAGCGGAGAAGCGGAACGACGACGAAACCCGTTCTCATTATTATATTCATATTCAGAGCCGCGCGATGGAGCAAACCTCCCTTTCGTCCCCCTCTCGCCCGTCCCCCGCTCGCCTCCCACCGCCTCCTCCGCCTACTCTGCTTCATCTCTATCTCTCGGTCCCCGTTCCTCCCGAGCGTTAACCTCTTTCTTCGTCTCCCTTCGTCTCTGTCCGTTGGAGCGCATCCCGACAGCGTAGAACGGTATAGATGTAGCGGTATAAAAATCTCTATAAAAAGTTGAAAAGTGCCGCCGCCGGAGTTGAGGGGCGACAATGGATGAAATATGCCGCTGCGTTCGACCCTACTGGAAGGCGTAAGGTGCCGGACACCTCCTTACACCTGCGAGCGGCTCCATATAGTGCCTTATTATAAACCGACTCGGCCGAGAACCGCAGAGAACGACAGGGACAGAGGGACAGGACCCAAGAGAACGATCCACGAAATCGACGCGCGGCCCTTTCTCTCCAATTAGGACTCTTGACGCGTATACGGAGGCCCTCTCATGATCTACCACCGTGCGAGGTAGCGAGTCCTTCTCGTCCTGCGAGTTCTTCTCTCTTCGAATTTCCGCTGATCGATTTTGATTTTGTTCCATACCGTTCGCGTTTCGTGGACGATGGCATTTCGGACGGAGCCGCGCGCGAACGAAACGGGAAATATCGAAATAATTAACGATTCATCCGGAACATTCAGAGTCAGCGGAGAGACCACGGATCAGCTGAAAGCTGCTTAATAAAGATTCGGGGCTCGCTCGATATTTCAAGCGAAACGAACAACACCGCTCGCACAATGCCAGTCGTTAATAATGATTTGTGCCGGCCGGGCCGCGCGCGTCCCGATTCAGAGTTCCGCGCCGATAAAAGTCAGTTTTTTAGTCGAGCCGATCCCACTTTTACTCGGTGTGTATATCTTTCTCGCGAGCCGAACGGATTCCCCGAAAAATCCTCCAAATATTGTCGGTCATTAGAGCGCGTCTGTTTTGCGCGCGCCAAGGCGCTGTAAGGCAGCTAGCGAAAGGAAAGAGATGCGGGCCTCGGGCCTCGGGCCTCATGCCTGGGGCATGGCACGAGCTAGGACCCAGGGAGGTAGATAATAAGCCTGCGAAGAAAGCTGTTTTCGCACGGACGACGCGATCATCCGTTTTCTTGCCCAGGTGTTTCCCGGAGCCCCCAGAAGAGCTTTCCGGGTTCTCTCTTTCTTTCTTTCTTTCTCTTTCTCGCTTTCTTGGCACCTTTCACAGGATAACGGGGACTTCTGATGGGCTTCAACGAAATCACTAATTGGTGTAGACCCTCCCGTACTGTGCCTAGAAGGTACAGCGCGAGAATGAAATGGTGAAATGACAGCCGTTAAAATGACAATTGTCAGTCACAGTTGGCGATGGTTCAGGGACAAAGATTTTGGGTTTGGAGATGCCGATGGCTGTTTTTGGAAACAAGAATGTCGCTGATTATTACTGTCGCTAGGAGGTCTCTGTTGTACCAACGATCCCGCGGTGTTCCTCGTGCTGGATGGCATAAACTCGGGTATACTTAACTTAGACACTGCGAAACGGTAGCTTACAGATAAACAGCGTGGTGAAGGACATAGCTGTTCTGTCGTTCTTTCATCGTCGACCGCAAGACGGTACAACAGGGAACAACCCAAAGCTATTTGCGGAGCTTCCTTGACATCATCACAATAACTGTCTGTAAGTACAGGTGCCAGGGATTTCGAAACATATTTTTTTGACTGACCTTGAAATCTTACAACGGTGTACCGATAGATTGCGCTCGTTGCCACCGGAATCGACGCCTGCCATAAATTAGGCGCACCTTCGAATCATTACGACCGAATTAATCATCCAAGGAGACGCTCCACCAAACGTGGTGGAAGAAGGTTCAAGGCCCTCGACGGGTCCACATTCTTCGACGATTCCGTTGCCGACGATACACGCTCGACATCGTTTCCATGATTACATCACGGAAATAAAGATCATAGGAGACGAGACGCGTCTTCGACGCAGACTATCGTCGACCTGCGATCTGTCATCGCTTGCAAATCGGCGCTCGACTAATTTATGGACCAAACTTTCAGCTGTAGCTGAAAGAACTGTATGTAGCTTGCTAGAAGCTGGTGCGATTACAACTTTGACGATCGAGAACGATCGGCTAGACCCTCCACCACCGATGACGATCGGATCGAAACACTGACCGAGAATAACCCACACTATACGACACACGAATTAGGGGAAATGTTAACAATATCCATCCACGAACATTTTGTGAAGTTCGGCTACGTCCAAAACTAGCGAATCGAAACATGAAATATAAGCATTGTACCTTAAAATGATACACGTATAACTAGACGGCGGATCTTTATGCAAAATATTGTGCATCCTTAGGAAGAATTAATAACTTACAAGTAATACGATGTAACCTTCTAAAATCTTCTGATACCATCGCCTGCTCATTTTGCTTATAAATTCATAAAATCCGCAGTTTACGTACAACTGAAACTTTCCGCTGTCCATCTCGAATCTCGCATAAACAACGGAACGTCGGAACGATTGGATGTTTGGACAAGTCGAGGATTACTCGAGGATTCGTTCTCCGGATTCAAGATGTTTTACATCGACCCCTCGAATCGTGATATAAACGACTAATCGACGAATTGTTCGATTTTCGATCGCGTTAGTTCTCGTAGGATGGAATCAGCATTCCGTCGAGTCTCTGGCGACGTCCGACGGTCTGGTAGGATCGTCGCTGACTCACTCGCTTCGAACTCGCTCCGAGAACGCAGCTGGCTCGAGAACGGAAAGGTACGGTCAGTTCGGACCTGACCCCGTCCTGGCTGTTATCGTTTCTGACTGACGTCTTCATGTCTGGCTCTGCGGGACATTCCTCCTCCTCATTGTCCGATTGTCCGTCAGTCCCTCCGGTGCCCGGACATGGGACCGTGGATTGCAAACCCCCCGTCGTCGTCCACTTCTCGCCACGAAAACTTGGCTGCACTAGGTGCACCGACCGCAAACTGACCGCAAACCGACCGTGTCAAGTGTCCCGGAAAATAAACGGAAAGCTACGGAAACAATTGCCGCGGCAGTGATCCCGTCGGGTTCTGCCGAAACTAATTCGTACGAATTTCGAATGGGAATTTCCGATGTGGCCGCTCCTCCCCTTGTACTGAATATTATTAAGCCTGTCCTCTAAAGTTGGTACTGACCCTTTACCTTACAATATCCAGTCAGGCTCGTGATGAAGACGCCGAACAGAATCTAACGAATATGCGTGTTGTTAATAGACAGAGGATTCTATGGATTGATCACAAAAATGAGGTGTAATTTAAAACAGTATAAATCTTAGAACAATTTAAAGACCCTGTGATATTATTTACAACCTATTAAACATATTAAGAAAGAAAATTAATGTCTATTTCATTCCAATTTGTCGGAGTTCAAGAAGAAAATTTCTATTTTTCATAAAGATCCACTGTCTAGTTATTAATTTTGTTTCGTTGTTGTCGATATAATAGCCTTTGGAGAGAATATAGCCATACAATAAATGTAGACTTTCCTTTTCTCGGTGAAACTCTGAACGATGAAGAATTTCTAATCGATATATGCGTATGTGAGTCCTGATCCTAGTCCTAAGTGCAGAATATCAACTCCAAAAAGAGTATTTAATGGAACAGCAACTGGAGAATTCAAATGCATCGTGCTAGACGCTTCTTTAATCCTTCTGCATCCTAAGAATCCACGTCAAATTTGATTTATCCGACAATATCGCAATGAAAAGTTCATTAATCAAAAGAAACAAGAAGTTCTTCGAACATTTTTCTTCAAAAAAGAAACATTACAATGTTTGCCTGCGTATCCTGTAGTTGCAACATTGTTGGTGAACGTAATGGAAATCAATAAGGTAAGGAAGGATTGGTGCAAGAGTGAATGTCGAGTGCACAGGACCGCAAAGGGGTGACTCGAGAGCGGCCGGTAAATGGAGTTTGCGGCCGCGAACTAGCCCAGCCAAAATAATTACAGAGATTGATGCGTTTTGCATAGGACGCACGACTCGTTTCCAGCAGCGGTAGCTTTCTTGGGTTGAAAGGACGCGTACGAGCGTATTTTTCGTGACGATTAGCGGGGATGACGCGGCGATATTCGGACAAATACATACGATGGTTTACCGCCGCGCTTCGGGGCGTAACGTAGGTTCCGAAAGAAACAGCGCGCGGCGGGGCCGATCCTCTGCGCCGAAAGACGATCGAACGGCGCGAGGTGTTTCGTTAATTGGCCGCAATTAACCAAACGAACCTGCGACTCGCTACCGTAAATCATTCACCCTGAGATCGTAAACGAAAGCAGGTTTTCTTTGATTCGCGTAACGCGTGCGCAACATAATAGCCGTACGCTACAAAAATTTCAATCGTTTTCTCCGCGTTCATCAACCCGCGTGAAATTTCGAGAATCTTTTTACTTTCTACTTTTGATTGCGAACGGCCGCCCGTCCCATGGTTTAGCCGTAATGTCGAACGAAACCGCTGAGCGTGTTACCAGCATTCTTTTAGATTCTACGAGTTTGCGAAAATGTTTGGTTCACAATTCGTTTGGATCCAGACACGGGTCGTGTTTCTCGCTCGACTGTGCCCTTTTGTGACCGGCATTTAGTTTAATTTCAGCGTTTGTCGATAGAATATTCTATTAAATGCAAGGTTCCCTCTTGTAAATCACGAAAACAGATACTATCACAGACAAGTTTAAGTTTTCTGAGTACATCATCCTATGCGTTAGAATTACAGATACGTTGGTATGTTGATGCATGTTGAATACAACGTAATAATTGTAATAATTCAACATTTTTTCCAACCTAAAACCATTCCATTGTACACTACTGTGCAAAAGAAAGAAGCATCCGGAAATATTGAATAGAAAAGCGTAAAAAATCAAATAAGAACACAGTAAGTTTTGAAAAAGGATTCCGCTGTTTAATTGAATAGTTCTGAGAATATGTGTTATTGCGGATAATCTAATACTTTAAATGCAATAAATTTGTTGTACAATACAATTTCTACATACAGATATTGATTGTCATTGTGTCTTATAATTCTACAGGGTGCTTTGCTTCTTTCTTTTGCACAATGGTGTATTGATGTTTTCCATTTTATGGATATGAAATTGATATGCATAGTACCTCATGCAATACTTAAATGTGTAGTAATTGATTAGATACCATATTTAAATAATGTAAACAATATTTTGAATAATGGTACAGCAATTTTGAGTGGTGTCTCTGAGTCACGCTTCGACTGCTAAGGGTTAATACGTACAATCTATTTGATTTTCTTCGTATTACATACGAAATCGTGATCGTCACGCGTACATGATGATGGTGGCGAAAATTCCGCAAGGTCAAACTAAGAAATGTGTTGAATGAAAGAACAATTGACGCGCCAAGATTTACAACGGTGAAAATACCCTTCACGCCTTCTTGCATTTAGCAAACCCTACCCAAATTAACTATTGTTGGTAGAATACCACGGAAAGTGTAGTCATAAATCTAGGCAAAGAATCCCATTTCTAGACGAAAGTAAAGTTAGAAAGAAGGAAAGTAAAGTTTGTGGCAGTTGCGGGTACTGACAATATTTCAAATTTTGCTGTATCGAATTTGTATCGAGTACAATTTCATGGCAAATAGCTGGTAAGCGATTTGGGAAAATTCTGCGAGTGCAGAGAATATAATTAAGTTTCAAGGCGGATCGCAAGGATCATGGAGGTACGAAGGATCGGCTTCGTCCCGAAGTTTGGCGAAGCACGAGCGTCACAGGTATCACAGGGTAATCGTAGATTCCATTAATCTCTGGTACTACGGTTTATTTTAAGACCACAATGATTGGAACCTCTTTGACGTTCGTAATTCACTAGTCAAAAAGGGAAGTTTGTGTCTCCCATTAATATTCGATAACTTTTTTAATAATGGTCCATACAACTTGGATTTTATTTTAGAAGTTACGACAATTAGTTTACTACACGGTGTGAAGAAATATTTTGAAAAAGTACAATACACCGGGACGGCATAGAAAATACTAAAAGCTGGTTTTCACAACTTTTTTATTTTGGCCTATATTGAAAATTCAAAAAATACGTTTCATAGATCTGTGTCACGAAGTGTACTTTTTAAATTTTCATTGTGGGCCCACATAAAAAATGTTGTAAAATATAACTTTTAGTATTTTCTCTGCAATTTTAAGAAACTTCTTTTTCCACGTCATGTAGTAAACTAACTGTTCCAACTTCTCAAAGAAATCCAAGTCGCATAGCCCAATATCGAAAAGGTCTTCCGAAGAGTGTCCGAATATTAACCAAATTTGATTGCCAACAACTCCCTATACTATTTTAACTATTTTATTTGAAATTTACTTCAAAGTAAGTTCCTTGACTGCTACTTATTTTAAACAATTTTGTTTGCTAATTATATTAGATGTAGCCCTCAAACTTTGTTGTAATTTGTGTTTGTGGAACTTACATTTGTTTTCAACTAAACAAATAAGGAAATTACATTTACATTTTTCTTTCTCTGATGTCGAGTCAAACTCGACACAGGAGTGCAAAGTGTTAACGCTGATGCCATGTATTTATTAATGTGGTCACGCGTTTTCTGGATGGCTAAACATTGACTGCTATAAAATAGAGTTTCATTTCAACTTGAAGGAAATTAACAACATATATATTTTTCAGATTTTGATCGGAGTGTTCATCAGGAGACGAACTCGATGTAAAAATGTTTAAGGGGTTAATGAACGTAAAAGATGTATATTGTCTGGTTCGTATCGTTCTCGCACGAAAATATTTACGCTGTTGAGGTTGGTCGAACCCCGTAGACAAATACGGGCAATCTGTACCGAGTTTGTCATATCATAAGGCATTTCATAATAACCGTGTTAATTCAATCGTGAATAATATACTACCCAATTCTATTCATCGTGCGTAACATACGACAATCTGGAATTTAGAATGTGTGCCGCGGGAAATGTTATCAAACACGTTTCGTCCTCGATCTTCTCGCAAGGATTCATAAATGTTTACCAAGCGTACCTGAACGTGGCCGATCGACGCATGCCCGCTATTAACTCGTAAGTCATACAGACGTAAATTGTCGAGGCACGGATCTCGCGCCCTCCGAGCACACCGTCGATATTCCCCGTTAACTATTCAGCCGGTCAAGGAAAAGAATCCTCCGTCTTGGGAATTCTCGTCGTACTTTGGGGAGAACGCCATCGAATCATTGAGAAACGTATGATGAATGGTATATTGCCTAATTACACGTAATCTTTCGCACCGTCGCGTCGTCGTCGTCGGTGGAAGAAATACAGTACATACATACTATTTGTTAACAATTTATCTACTGGAAGCCTATTGACACGTTTGCATTTCTTCGCTGAATACATTCTTTGTAACGTACCTCCTCCATCATATCCTAAATCAATTTAACAGAAGAAAATCATGGATTCTACGAATACTCGTACTATGACTTCAACCCCCGTTATCGTAACATCGGGCCATCAAATATGTATGTTAACAGACTGCGGATTTTATGACAAAAGTGAACGCATGAAATAGAAAAATGCGAAGACGTTAGAAGAATTTATGAAGATAGTTACACCACTTGTATCAATGTTATGAAAAGAGAAAATTAATTTTTATTTCATTTCTGTTCCTCACAGTTAACTTGGACAATCTTTATTTTGAATACAGAGTATTTTGTTTTTGTCAATACATAACCAACGTCCAGTAGATATTAATTTTCTCTTTCTTTTAGGAAATTACGAACGACAAAGAAATTCGAATCACTGTAACCACAGATTGAACCATAGCACAAAAGGTTAAATAGCCAAGTGTATCAAAATAACTGAACAATCTTTCAGTAAACTGTGGTCTGTAGCGAACGTGTTTATAGGCTTTTCAATAACTGTTCTGTACCAATTGGAAGCTTAGAAATCGTGTGGAAGTATAGTAATTGAATACATACAGATGTAAACAATAACTGTTCCGTACCAAATGGAAGCTTAGCGATTGCGTAGAAGTATAGTAATAGAATACATACAGATGTAAAAACAATAACTGTTCTCTACCAAATGGAAGCTAAGACATCGTGTAGAAGTATACGAATGGAACACGTATAGACGCCGATTACCGCGTATATCGTAATAAATATCAATCAGATTGTGGATCATTTGTTCCCGTACTCTAAAGTCTTTCAAACTCCTATTCTGGGGAATAAGTCTGTTTCGGAATTCATTAAGAAACCTTGTTAATCCTCATCCGGGGCACAACACCTGGTTCGGGTTCACTCGCATCTGATCCCAAGTACATACGTCGCACATCTTTACAATACTAAATATCTGAAGTTTGTAAATCAGCGATTTATCTTTTGCGTTACAGTCTGCAGGGATCCAGCATCCTACTAAAGGTTCGACAAATCTTTTACGCAATAATCCCAAACGAGATGAATAGATTACTGAAAGCGAATTGCTGATTTACAACTGAAGTTTCTGTTGACGGATCTATCGATAAAAATAATGGAATAGATCATATAGAATCGTGTAGAAGTATAGTAATAGAATACATACAGATGTAAACAATAACTGTTCTCTACCAAATGGAAGCTCAAACATGGTGTAGAAGTGTACTAATTGAACACGTATAGACGCCGATTACTACGTATATCGTAGTCAATATCAATCGAATTGTGGATCGTTTGTTTCTCGTGCTCTAAAGTCTTTCCAACTCCTATCCTGGGGAATAAGTCTGTTTTCGGAATCCCTTAAGAAACATTGTTAATCCTCATCCGGGGCGCAACACCTGGTTTGGGTTCACTCGCATCTGATCCCAAGTACATACGTCGCACATCTTTACAATACTAAATATCTAAAGTTTGTAAATCAGCGATTCATCTTTTGCGTTACAATAATCCCAAACGAAATGAAGTAGATTACTGATAGCGAGTTGCTGATTTACAACTGAAATTTCTGTTGAACGATCTATCAATGAAAATGATGGAGTAGATCGTATAGACGGTAGATAATGCGTTAGCCGGAGTAAAAGAGGAATCCACTGGTCCTACCAGGGACTCGCGAACAATCGTGAAAAGGGTAGTTTCCGAGCATGCTCACCTTTTCCAATTCCTTGGTGACCGGCGATGCAGCGACGATGTCCTGTGGAGCCTAGCAGGATATCCGGTGACGATGTCTTCCGGGTCCGTCTTGACGTCAGCTCGGGCCGGAGCCGGTGCCGTTGCCGATTCCGCCGAATCCTAATCGTGTTCGCAGCGCTCGTATATCACTCCCGAACTCGCGATCGGGTCCGAAATCGGCTGGACAAATTGGTCAGTCGCGTTTCACACGCGGAACGCGCGCGCGTACCCCGATCGTTTCCCAGACACGTATGTACACAGGGTACACGGTACACGGTATATATCCTTGTCGCGAGATAGCTGTAGGATTGGCGGTATCCTGGCTGATTGTCGTCACGAGGTTCGGGTCTGGAAACTAGGTACGGGCCCGAGTAAGTAGGGGATTCGGGATTCGAGACAAAGGGAATGGTCTAGACAAGGAAAAGGTTGTCGGTACCGATGCCGACGGATAGCGGATAGCGGATCGCGGGTCACGGATCGCGGTAGCCGCGAGTAAACGTTCGTTCCGTGACACTCACATCGGCCACAGGTCCCCGTGTATATCCCGCGAGAGTGGCGATATCTCTCGTCTCTCGGATACTCTCTCGGCAGCGGACTTCTCTCTCTCTCGGCGATGACGATACACGCCGGTGGCTGCGGCTGCGGCGGCGGCGGCGGCGACGACGACGACGTGCGACGCGATTGCTTCCTGGTACCGCCACTCGATAGCGCTGCCTCCGTCCTCAAAACTCGTCCTCTAGCTTCTCTTCCCCGGCTCCTTCGATCTCCCACCTTCTCGCGTTCGAACCAGGACGCCGCGAACCACCCAACGCCGACGTGTTCCCCTATGCGTTCCCCTTGCCCGCGTCCCCAAGGATCCGTTCGCTCTCTCTCCCGATCCACGGGATAGACAGAGGACGAGAGAGAGAGAGAGGGGAGGAGAGTATGTGTGCTCTCGTGCGCGCAAACTCACCCGCGTTCTTCTCTCTATGATTGTTCTCTCATCCCCTACCCTGGCACACAGCGTTCTATTTCCCTCTGTTGTTCGGGTCGGCCACGACCGGCGAGGAGGAACACACACGAAGAGAGGCCCGAAGAGAGAAAAATTCCAAGCTCGGAGGGTATATCGCGAATGCTCGTCGTTCTCCCCGTTCTTCTACCTCCTCTCTCTCGGCATTCAACACAGAGGCGCGGCGATGTGTGCGAGCGAATGCGTGCCGCGGAAGCGGGGAGAGAATGGGCGGATAGGTGTGTTCCGTGGGTCCGTCCTCTTGCTCGTTCCCCCCGCCTCTCCTCTCCTCACGTCTCCTCGTCGCGTCTCGTGCTCGATCGTGCTCTCCGACGACGATTTCCTTCGATGGTAGCTGCACTCCCGAGAAATTTTCACGGTGCCGCCGAAAAGAGGAAACAAAAGAATTTTCCACCCTCCCACGTCGCGGCTGCTCGATAAAGTCTACTCTACGAATCTAGCTCCGTCTCCAAGATTCCGCTAGCACCGCGAAGAGTCGTCGAGTTCTCTCCTCTTCGGCCGATGAAAGGCAGACACGCTCGATCGTGGGTCTCGCTTCTATCGTCTTTGCGTTCTCGGTTCGCGTTCGAAAATGACCAAGGGTGGTCCTCCTCTCCTACGCTGAAAGAATTTAGAACGATAGAAAGTGGACGATCGTTCAAGGTTCCCGAATCTTCTACCCTGTTCCGCTATTAAGTGCCATTAAACGGGAACGTTCGTTCGTTCGTCCTCCACCGTGTAACGAGGAAACTCCGCGGTACGGATAGCAGAGAGGGAGATGATAGCCACCGAGGACTTACTCTCCTACTCTGTTTCCTCCCCTACCGCGCGCCGCGAACCAGTGCGTATTGCTATCTGTACGGGAGGCACACCGAATACCGAATTCCGAATTCCGAATCGCGATCGTGGTTCCGAGCGATTATCGGCACGTATAGCGCGCTCTTTGAACACCGTACGGCTAGCCAGACGTTAAAAAATTCTCAAAAATTCTCGAGAAACACTAACCGATCACGTTTTCGCGGTTGTTCGCCGTGTTCGTTCGTCGCCCCACCACCGTTGTGTGCTCGTCTCTCGGGATAGAATACGTTCAGGGAACACACGAGCGCAGCATCCTACCACCGGGATACACCTACACACGGCCGAAGGTCGCGGGTGTCGGCCCGGAGATAAAGAGGGGAAAGGAACGCGCAGCCTCCGCATGGACCAAAATGGCCGGTCACGTGGCCGCGGATTGGACGGGTGGGCGCGATAGGGGCGTGGTGAATACACGCCACGTACCTTCCAACCCTGTCCGTATGCGATAAAAATAAAGATCTCGACCGGCTGGTGGGGATCGCCCGTTGGTGGGGGATCGATGAGAAACACCATATAGGAGGGGGCAACGGAGACCAGAAGGGGACGAAAGGGGGCGAATAGGGATGTAAGGGGGAGGCGGGAGTGCAGGGTGCACGTTGCATTCGTTACGCGTTACATTCGCCGGCGAGGGGAGAGTTTTCGCTCGTGTAGGGGAAAAGACTTTTTTATAGATCCGCTCCCGGAGTCACTGTATCCGTGATTTAAACGTATGCGTGCCACGTACATAATATGCCGTAGACAGAACGCGTGCACACTGTACATTGCACACACTGCAATACGTACGCGTACGCACACGCGTACGCGGACAGTAACACCGTGAACGTGCAATCGAGAATATCGTGCCGGGTGTTACGCGAACGCGCGTGTAACCCGACGATCGTCATTAACAAGAGATGTTAATTGGACGCGAAGCGCCGCGTCGCGTCGACCCCGACAGCTCGTCTGGATCTGCATGCGCCGCGCTCAACTAACAATATTTTTTGACCCTCTTCTTCTTCTTCTTCTTCTGCTTCTTCTTCTTCTTCTTCTTCTTCGACTTTCCTCTCCTTCTTAGATCGCTGTTTTCAACTGACCGTCGATCGTTGGAAGGGATATTTGCTCTGGAACATCGATAACTGCAATTTCGCGCGAATTGGCACGATTCACGATTTGTCCCCAATATTAGCCCCGTTTCACAGTCGAGCGGACCGTCCGTGCGCGGAGCAAATTACATTGCGGAGCATCCGCTGAACTGTGTAACTTCCCATAACAATGTAGATAATTTGCTCCGCGCGCGGAGCTCGGACCGCGGACGGTCCGCTCGACTGTGAAACGGGGCTTAGGTCATCCCACGGAGTGTGTCGTTTTTTACCTCTCGCTTCGTACAAGTACCTAAGTCAACGTTCGTACAGACGCTCGCACACATGATTTTTTAATTCTACGTTAACATCTAGAACTGCCGAGCCCTAAACTGGATTGATGTATATTCCCTTACAGTAATAACAGGATTGAATTTATTCAGGTTTCGTAGGATTTTTATGGTAACGCGTACTCGAATGGAGGAATATACTAAAAAATTTCTGTCGGTCCCGGTAGTTCTGGTGTGAAGCAACTGTCTTATGAACAAAATTAATTTTTAAAGGCACCCGTGTATGACCATGTATCGACGCGGGAGTCGACGTGTTAAAGATCGATAACTGTACGCGTTACGGTTGAGACTGAAACTTGAAAGGGTCGAGGGCTCGAAGCCAAGAATAATTGAAAGAGCTACAGAGAAACGGAGTATCGAAGGTGCAACAGAAGGTATGGTAAAGAATGAACGAGGGAGGCTGGCTCGAAAAGTGCTCTGTTGAGGTGTTGACGGCGGGAGAATGGTAATTTCGAGTTTCCGAGAATCGCACGAATCGAAATATTCTATTGTGGGCGTGCGTACATTCGCCGGAGCGTTTCAACAGGATGACACGTATTCCTTGGGACGACGGGACGAGTGCAGGACTCGTGGACAGAGCCATGCGGCGGTTGTTTGTTTGTTTGTTTGCAGGCAGGCACTGCGAGAGGCTAGGTATGGCTCGTTGCATCGCTACAGGGAAAAGGGGAACGAGAAAGGGAGGCATAGATGGGTATATCGTGTTCCGTTCTATTCTACCGGTACGGGAACGGGGATGCGGTGCATGCGGTTGGGGCGCGACGATACCCGCCTGAAAACTGAATGTCATCCAAGAAAGAAACGTCACAATATTCCGCGTGTCTGCAGGCCCGACCGATCCCGATTTCTATTGCACCAATGCCTCCCTCCTGATCGAGCTCCGCTTTCGGAAACACGAGAGGCGTACGAAACACGGTCGGACCTTGCCATTCATTTTCATAGAGTCTGTTTACGTGCTCGAGGTCGGAAAGGGGATGCTTGCGGACACAAATAGCCGTATAACACGCGAATCAAAATAAAGGTGCGAACGAAACGCGCGAAATCGAGGGAGATTCTCCCAGTGGTATGGGGTCGGATCGGCTGCGTCAGAAACTCCGGAGAAACAATAATAACCAGCCGTTCGAGCGACACCCATTCTTTAAACGATGCATAACATTCGAGTTTTATGAATCGATAAATTTCGCGTTCGCCTGGACCGACCTCCCAATTTGCTATCGTGCGAGTTGACGCGTAAATCACCGATCGTCTCGTTAACCGAGAAATCCTTTCGGCATCTGCGCAGTCTATGTAAACACACGGGCTCGCACAGGCAGACGGGACACGCACATCGGCGCGGGAACACGTGTGCGTGTACATATATGGCTGAACGGTACCTTTCTTGAAAAAGCAAGCGTGTCCTGGCAGGACACGAGGTCTCCGCGCCGCCGTAATCCGACGTCCGAATGTTTGACAGAATAATTTTCACGTTAGCAGGGTGCGTTATGCTCTTTTATGCTCGCGCCCGGCCCTAAGCATTGTCACCGAAATAAGCCGTATCCCACACCGTACGGCCCCCTCAGCTTTTATGCGCTTTTGCGAGTATACCGTCGCCGTCACTGTCGTCGTCGACGTCGCCGTAGCCGTCGCCGACGCAGTCGCTTTACAAAAACCGGGGAACCCCAGGGTCCGGCTGCAATGCGAACGCGAAACGACCCTGAGAGGAAGAAAGACGGATAGATTAGAAGCTAAGCCAAACGTCGACCGCGTTACACCGGTGGCTTCTTCCTATCCACGCATCAGAACCATCCCTATTTCCTCTAGAATACTTGTTCCCACTATTCCAGTTCTTTTTGTTACCGCTATGCCAGCCCTATTTCATCCTCTCATCGCGGAAAAGATAGTCGGGAAACCGTTCCATCAGTTCCAATTTGTCAGTAGACAAAGGATAAAAGGAACGCCAAACGGACTATTGTCATTGCGGAATTACTAGGATATCATCGTTAAAGATCGTGCCGATAAGAAAACGTAGACTTTGAGTCGTTTTTCAAAGCAAGTTTATTTCCAATTTGTCGGTAGAGGCTGGTTACCAACCTGAACGCCAAACGGACTTTTGCCATTACGAATTTATATGGCTGTTACTAGGGTCTCACAATGGTTATCCTTGCCGTCGTCCTAGTGTCCTAGTCTACAGGATATCGGTAAACGAGGATGTCGTATACATTAATCCTCCCCAATTATTCCCGGCAAAGACTAAGGACTGTCCAACGTCTTCCATGCTAGGCAGGTATTATGTAAACTGCACAACATCTTCGTTTAGCAGGAATCTATGAGAGCCCTTGTGCGATGTAGTAGCAACGGAGGAGGGCGGGGTCGATGGTAACAATTAGGCTTTGGACTACAGATACACCAAAACCATTGCATTTACAACGAAAAGTTTCATCAAGTAATTACTTGATATTATTTAACCATGGTATTTTCTATTTGCATTAACTAATGTTGAAGTTTCTAACAAATAATAGAGAACAATTGTGACAAACGTATAAATCGTGATGCTTAGTGCATTCTTCATGTTCCCAATCGTTACATTCCATACACTGCACCCATTTTTCTTCATTTATTTCGTTATGGAGTACAATTGTTTGTTACTGGATAATACAGAGTTCTCTACGCTATAATCTAGTTAATTTCGGCAGTAATGAATTGATATTCAATGCCATTCACTTTATGACAATTGTTTTTAAGCGATACATCGGTGCAGCCGCTATTCGTTTCTGTCCACGACTTATCTTTTCATCGTTCCGAGCTTCCAAAAGATCTAAAAATATTCTAGAATTCGTATTGAAGTCCCTGTTTTAATATGTGATCGTTGGAACGACGCATGGTTGAAGTATTAATGGGAGAAAATAAATATTAACGACCCAGGTTGCCCACGGAGGGTTAAATGAAGTAAATGGCTGCGTTAGGTGTGTGCCAAAAAGTTGCCTATCGCGTGAACGCTCTCCGATTCGTGTCAGCTCGTCATACATGCATACAACTCGTTCGTGTTCGTTCCCGAGAAGCAACGACGCCGATCAAGCCACTCAGCCACGCCAGAATGCATCCAGATCAGGCTGTTTCGGGGGTCTCTGTCACTCGATCCCGAATCGGACAGTTTTCGTCAAAAGTCTGTCACCCGACCACGGTAAAGAACCTCTCTCTCCCTCCGTCCGTTCGTCCCTCGGAAAGTTTGCCTACACAACGAGGTATTATGGAGAGAGTAGGACGGACGTCGCCAGGAATGCAAGTAGGTGGGCCTTTACCACTTACATTTGACACCTTTCGTTCCAATAAAATAAAATGGTTCGGTGGAATGCGGTCCTCCGGTTCGAGACAGAAGTGTCGTTTCCACGGCAGAAGAGAGAGAGAGAGCCTCCTCTCTCGTTGGCTGGCCGACCGAATTCTCTCCGAGCCCGACGATTACATCTCGAACCCTTGATAAGGGTTACGGGTTCCATCGTCGACTTTCTCTTCGCGATCGTGCGACGCGATTTCGATCCGCCTGTCGTTCGTCCAAGGTTTCGCGAATCGACGAGAAAAGGAGGAACGGCCGATGGAAGCGGTATACCCGCAATCAACGGTTATGCGTACATTAACGCTTATATAATAATATAGCAGTGGTTACTTTAGAAAGCCGCGTTCGGCTACGCATCTGGTTCGGTGAACCGTGACCGATTGCACCGCGGTTAAACCTCTCTCGCTAAACTCCTCGATTGTACATTTGTGCCGTAGCATTTCGATACACGTCCAGCTATCATGTGTATGTATCTACAGGGCCTTTCAAAACGTACTTTAGGATTTTTAATGGTACCAACTAGACTGCGGGTTTTATGATATTATGACAGAAACACGAGTTGGTGGAATTTGGAACAGGTAAAATGTGGGAAGTATTTGACAACAACAATATACCATATTCAATTAAGATCATTGGAGGGGGAAAGACGCGTCGGTGTGTCTACTGTTTCGTGCAGTCGACGCTGACAATTTTCATTTTGCATGAAGATCAGCAGTATAGTAATAACTATACGCGAAATGTTCTCTCCTTTTCAAGTGGAATTTCATATACACCTTAAATTGAGACATGTACAAATCTAACTATGGCATCGTAGTTCACACTTTCACTTAAAATAAAGAAATTGGATACGTTTCATGTATTTGTGTTTCTGTTAAAAAAAAACAACTTTCTAAAGTCTCTTTTGGAAGAGCCTGTATGATGTACATGTATGATAGTATAACGCAGCTATCGATTTTTACCAATGTCTTCTCTATTGTAACCGAAGAACGATGGACAACTCCATTCGACGATAAATTCGACGTCGCTTTCCGGTCGCTTCGGTTCGCCGCGTTTATAGGACTGTGAAATTTTTATAACGATGCGCGGAACAACTTGATGCCCGATTGAAAACGGACTTTGTACGACACGGAAACACCGTAGAAATAAATTGCGCGCGGCTTGTGTGCCCGAGGATTGCGCGTGAGTACGGTCCATTTCAATTGGAGTTCGTACCCGTGCCCATGCCCGTACCTTTTAAGTTTTGATGAATAGAAGCAACGAACAGGGACACGTGCAGCCCCGTTGCGACGCGCGTGCATCACGATCGATCTATCGCGGATTTTCTCGTCCGACTCGACGAATGACTCGACGAAAAGCACACCCTTCCCATTTACATTCGTCCTAATCTGATAGGCATCGTTCCTCCAGATGTTTAGAAGAGTTGTTTGTATTGAGATGCGTAGCTCAGATATATAATCTAGTCAATTTGACACCCTCATCGAGGGCCTAATAGCTGCTTTCAACCGGGGACAGACCTCTAGGAACAGTTATCCGCAGCTTTCTTGGGACTGGAACGGGACTGGAACTGAACGCCCTGCCTCACCCTTGTACATTGTACACGTATACCCAGGTATTCTGGATCCTTATAGTTCGAGAATTTGTTCTTAAACCCAGCAACATTTACAGCTGTGTTCCGCTCGATCTGATCGTTAAATACACGTGCGAGACGTGTTCACGCGTTCAGCTTCTCCATCTTCTCTTTCTCCGGATTCGTCATCAGCGTGGTTTGTATCGGGTGCAGCGGTACTTCAACGTACTTTCTCGGCGGCAGAAATCTGGAAGTGTTGAAGGGCTATTTCATTTTAAAAACATCGATTTTGTTGCAACTCTCATCGAGAGACATCGATAGTTGGTCTAAAAACGGTTAAAAAATGTCAACGCGATGACACATTCACCTTTGAACGATCGGAGGGAAATAATTTCTGTCGATCTCCTTCAAGTCGGAAGCGCCGCAGATGAAGCTGACCAAAGTGCCTACGACCATCACTATCAAGAAACCGATTAGCGTGTAGTACATGAACGATATCGTGAAGAGAACGAAAGGCTGATCTTCCGAATTTGGAATCAGCGAAGCGTGAAGCGTATAGTTGCTGGTGGTCTGATTGAACGAGTCGCGTAAACACTGGTCGGTCGACGTCGGAAGCGGCGGGTAGTTCAGTCGTTTGTTGGCCACGTTCACCTGAGCACCGACGATGATGAAAACCATGAACAGCATGGAAAGCAATCCGCCGGCTATCGCGCCCTTCGAGGTCGCCCACGGGACCATCATTCCCAGAGTGAAGATGCCTAGCATCGCCCCGGCCGTGATACCGTGCAGAGTCAAAGAGACTTGAAAAATGTCCCCTAGACGGTCCACGACGAACACGAACGCCACGCAAACCAATCCTACGACCACCACGGTGCACTGAAAATGATCGCAACATTAAAATTATAATCCAATTGTTGCTAAACGAACGGGGACGTCATCCTCGTAAAGAGATAAATGCTAAACTTTTACTTAACCCTTCGAAGACGAACCCTTTTTCTGTACCTGTACAATTGATAATTCTTAACACATTACCGACCGGTGATTATTGCATAATTTTGAAAAATCTTTGGTACATGGCTAAGCACTTTTTAAAAAAAAATGGAACCTTCAATAGCAACAGCAATATTCATTGTAAACTAACAAGTCATCCTCAATAACGTCATCGAATAGTTTCATTTAAGATTGCAATGCGAAAGAGAATTTCTATGCTTTCTTTTGGTACAGCAGAATTATTGAAAATCCTATTAACAGGCTTCCGGTAGGTAAAGTGTTAAGATCGACGTATGAAATATATCTTTGGAGCTATTCTTCGTCCACGAGAATCCCTACTTTGCGTTACCAGTATTTCACAATAGCCCGAGACGTCTGACGAAGGACACAAATGAATGTATTAGGTCATCCCATAAGTTCGTGCTGACTTTTGTGTATACGAGTACATTTCACGCGTCGATTTATAAACTTTTCGGCGATAAGGGACCAATGCATTTAAGCGTAGCTGTTCGGGAACAGTCTGAAGAAGGTTTTCGTGGATATGAGATCGTGAAATAGTGAACGCACGAATCTAGCAGTGAAAAATCATGAGCGAAATGAGTATTCATTTCCGACATCTTACGTTATATGAACTTCGGAAAGAAAGTTCAGTAACAATCGAGAAAAGTACGCTTTCATCTCGTACCTGTAGGAAGTGGTTTTAACGTTTTAAATGTGGAAATTTTTGTTTAGAAGACGAGGAAGGTCCGGGCGTCCTCCTCAGGTAGACGAAGATAAACTTCGAGACCTTGTACAAAAATGACGAAGCTTATCAGTTCTGAAAATACCTAAAACAAACTAAAAGGTATGTTTACAAAATTAACATATGCACACGCTCGAAAAATGGAACGAACTTATGGGATGCCCTAATATATCTGGAGGTATTCTTCGTCCACGAGAATCCCTACTTTGCGTTACCAGTATTTCACAATAGCCCGAGATGTCTGACGAAGAACACAAATTAATGTAATAAATTCATCGAGTGTAACTAAAATAAAGCGACTCTCCGTTGTCCCTGCACAACTTACAATATGTATAATCCTGTAGTCTAGCGTTACCGTATTCCCGTGCACGAAGAAGAACGGGAAGGTGTTAATTTAATTTGTGAAATTGAGTAATTTATGACCAATTTTACTGCTATGGATAAAAACAGACTCTGGCACCGCTCTCGGAGCTATAAACACTGCAAGTGGTCACTTTCCCCCGGATTCTAAAAGTACCTTCATGATGTTTGCCGCTCTGGCCTCTTTATTGTTGCTTTCCGGTAGCCAGGGATCGATGAAATCCTCGTAAATTGTACCAGCAACTGTGTTCAAATTGGCGCTCATCGTGGAAAGACCAGCGCTGACCAGGCCGGCCAGAAAAAGACCCGGAAGTCCTGGGATACCTGCGGCAACGTCCATCACATAATACGGCAGTAATTGGTCGCTCCTCGTGATTACCTGAAAACCGATGGAGAACGATAAACCTCTAAATCTAGATCGACCCACCGACAGACCAACGAATCGATCCACCACGTCCGATTCGATCCTTTCGATTTTTCTGTAGACTTCCACGAAAGAAAAAGAAAAACGTACGCGACTGCTTATAGGGTCGCACTTGTGGTACCTGGCGTACATAATCAGGCCCGTGAACACCGAAACCCACTTTATGGCCGTCATGCATATCGCTAAAAATCCGACTGACCTGCGGAAACAAAAAAGCACGCGATTCGTTATTGTTGTTATTACTCTGCGGATTTCTATGCAAAATAAAAATTCAGTGTATTTTAGTTTCAGCTTAACACTAACCGTACCGGGTGCAGTTAGTAAACTTTTTTATAATTGTACCAAACGACCTGACTTTTTATAATCAGTTAGTAGCATTCGTTTACGAAATGATGTGCAAAAAAGATTTGCCAAAAATTATAATTTACGAGGTTACATGCAAAAATACAAAAGGCATTTCTTAAAACTTTTTTATTTGGACCCTTAATGAAAATTTAAAATATATGTTTTGTAGATCTGTGTTAGTTATACACATACCGAAAATTTCATCGAAATCGTTTGACGCAGGAAAAAACTACACGCATCGAAAGATGGACGATTCTGTGGATTTTAAGCAGAAACTGATCAAAAGTCGTGTAAAACTACGATTTTCACCATTTTTCACCGCTTGTAGCTCGCGTGTACGTTAATCGATTTCCATGAAATTTTCAGTATGTGTATAACTACCATAGACCTACAAGACATATATTTTAAATTTTCTGTAAGGGCCCGAATAAAAAAGTTTTAAGAAATGCCTTTCTTATTTTTGCATGTAACCTTGTAAATTATAATTTTTTGAAAATCTTTCTTGCATACCATTCCATAAACAAATGCTTCGTTTGGTACAATTATAAAAAAGTTATTCTGTTTTAAAGGGTGTACGAATACTTTTTACACCCACTGTATATTGTTTTATAAAAATTGCAAGCCTGAATTTATTTAGATTTCCCACAATTTTTATAATAATACGTGCTCGAGTAAAGAAGTTTATTGAATAATTTCTAATGGAAGCATCTTTATAATTTCAATAATCGCGGTACGATTAGTGTAAACGAGATAATGAAAAGAAGAAAGAAATGTTGAATTGGCTCTGGTGTCTTGCAATCAATGCAAACATTTTTTATTTTGCATGAAAATCGGCAGTCCAGTTAGGTTTGTGGACCATGCGGTCGAATAAGCATGCGATTCCACTCACTTGTGAGCCTCCCTAATGTTTGGCACCGCCAAGAATCGTTGCATGGACACTTGACTGATACCGAGTCCCGCTAGCCAAGTCATCGTCATGCCTACCGACATACCCCACAACGAGTTTCTGGTAAACAGGCTTGGATTCATGCTATAAAAATGCCGGACCATTCTTTAGCTTTATCCGATTAAACGAGCGTGCCGCGATCGTTTCGCGGTTGCATCTTTATCGGGAATGTTCGACAGGTACACGTTGCTTACTTCCAAAAAACGATCCTGTGCCCCTCCTCCGCCACTCTCCATGTTTCTGCCACACCTCCGATGGATATGATCCCTAAAATTAGCACGGCGAAAAGACTTCCTAGGGTTACGGTCATTTGAATGGTGTCCGCCCACACAACAGCTTTCAAACCGCCCTGCGAAAGTTCAAGCGAAAGGGCTGTGTACAAGGTGTAAAGAAATATTTGATCTTGGCTGCCGCAGGCGTGTTCTACATCTTCGAATCGATGAAGATCTGTAAAAAAAGTAGCCGCAAGATTGTTCTTGACCTGGAATTTTAAGGTCAAATTCTTTTATTGAATTCTATTCTACGCATCATGCGGATAAAACGTGTCAAAAGAACCATCGGCCAAAACTCGATAGTTCTCATAAAAAATAATAGCAAAATCTCCTTATTGGTACTACTTATTTTCGTAAAAATTGTTTACATTTCTAATAAAACAAGTAGTTAGTGTTGTTGTTTAGATGCTGTTTATCAGGAGCCTCTCTCTCTCTCTCTCTCTCTCTCTAACATAATCAATCGTAATGAATATTACCTTTCAAGTCTTGAAATATGTTCATCTTTTATTTCTTCTTCTGCTCTAAGCCAAAGAACATTATTGTATAATATTTCAAAATAATATAATTATTATTCTTTTGTAAACATGTCTCCAATCTATTTTGAATATTGTTTATACATCGTTGATGTAAACTTGGCCCTTTTGAGTTTTGACCCTTGGTTCCTTTGACACTTTTTATCCCCATGACGCGTAGAATACAATTCAATAATATGATATTTGACCCTGAAATTCAAAGTTAAGAACAATTTTGCGACAACTTTTTTTACAGATCTTCATCGATCCGAAGGTGTAGAATACGCCTATGGCAGTCGAGATCAAACATTTCTTTACACCCTGTAGAAAATACATACGCCCACGGCTATTCCTTGTAAATACAAGGACTGAAAGTCTCGTTAATCAATTTTCACGCGAATCGTTCAGCAACAATGTAATTTCGATGATGGCTTTTTCCATAAATTAGAACGGCTCTGTCGTCGCGACTGAATAGTGTAACGTGTACTCGGTTCCCCGTGAGTTGACACTGCAAACAGAGTAATCCTTCGACAAAGACTGATACGAAAATCAGATAAAGACACCCGTAATTCTGTTTTAAATCACCGCTGATTACGCGGTTCATTCATAGATGTTTTATAGACTTCGGAGCTTCCGCGATCGGTTCCTTGAATCTCCCAATGACGGCTGACCTTGAGGTATGTTGTTCGAGTTCGTGTTCGAGCCAGTCAAACAACGAAAGCTCCCGTGTTCTTGATTTCCGAGTTTACTATACATGTACTCACGATCGTCGTGTAAAATATGCACACGATGCAGATGACCGGCGTGACGAGGTGCAGATTGATCGCTGTCGCTTGAGAGAACGCCAAGGCCGGGACGTAAATGATCAAAGGGACATAGATGACCAATGAAATGGTGTAAAGGAACGAGGCGAACGTGCGAACCGGCCGGGCGAATCTCATTTCCAAATATTCGAACGTGCTGGTCAACTGCAGTTGGTAGAACACCGGCATGTAGATAAGGGAGACGAGGCTGCACGATATCACCGACGTGAAAATGCAGGCAGCGTATTGCGTGCCATATTGATAGACTTCGACGGGTATGGCCAGCAAAGAAACCGCTGATATGTGACTGAAACCAATTACATATCCGGAAATTATTAATCGACCCGCCAGCTTAGGCGTAGATTCAATTGTTTCGATCGATATCGCGGTTAACCCTTCGCGCTACCATTTTTAAATGTTACCAGTATTTTTGCATACAAGAGAAATAGTTAACACGTTCACTGCCGAGCAAATTTGATGTGTTTCATACAAGTCGCTACCATCGACACACACATGTGCACGTCCACAGGGTCGTAGTTTAACACTCACCGTGCCACGACCGGTCTAATGACCGAGTTCACATTTTTTATTTTATAATTATTGATGTTACAAGGACGATTCCATTGGAAATTATTCAATAAATTTCTTCGTTCAAGCACGTATTGTTGTAAAAATTGCGAGAAATTTAAAAAAATTCGATCTTGTAGTTTTTATAAGACAATGTATACCAGTCGCATTTTGTGCTCGGTACGGTTAGTGTTAAATAAAACTAGTTAAACTCATTTTATGTACGTTGTTATTTAAAATCATAGAACAAACATAATATTCGTGAAGTCGATGAAAATACGTTGCATTTAACGATTGGAGTTCCAGCAACCGGGTCAAAAATGACCAAACGCCAATCTGCTAAGATTGTTAAAGAAGAAAAGAGAAGTCTACACGGTTACTGTTTCTTGTAATCGATGCCGACCATTTTTATTTTGCATAAAGATCCACACTCCATCTATATACTCGTAATCATTTCTCAACACGGCAGTCAACGTGTTAAATAACGTGTACAAAAGATAATAAACGAGTCCAACTCTCGATATTATAGAGCAAGGGGTTAACGAACGTAAACGCGCGCGGGCGTCCTCCGTATCGAGAGGATCGCTCGCATTGTCAAAGAGTATTCTACCTTGCTATTAGACTCATGCTAACCGGGAACCATGTCATCGTCTTCCCTCCGAGCAAGTATTCGGTGGTGTTGTTCTGTTTCTTACCGAAACAACCGAAATAAATGCCTATCAGAACGCTGACACCCAACAGAGCGGTGAAAAGCGTGTAATCGGTCCATCCGAACGTGAGTTGCTTCAGTTGATGGCCGATCATCTGCGATCTCGTCTCATTCTCCGCCATTCTAGAATCGATCGAATGTTACTTAATTATATGCCTCGCACCGTACACACCGAATATGATAACACGCTTCTCCTCCAACGTTTACGACTCGATTGAGCTCGATTGAACGGCCGCACTAGAAAACCGGTGTGTCTCGAGTGTATTCTCGTTAGTTTCTTTCTCGTTACGTATAATGTGTCTCGAAACATAAAGGCGCGTAAACTCGTGGAGTAAGGGAAAACGACTGTGGACCGTCTCTTCCGGTTCTCTCCAATCGATCAAACGGAAGTTCTGCTCGATCGTGAAAGCGCATACCGATTTAATTGGACGTCCACTCGCGCACTAGACGTACAACTATCCGCAATAATGCAGGATATAAAAGTCGCTTCCGGGCATCCGAAGCACGGGATTAAAAACGGTACGATATTTACGACACTCACGTTCTAATTTCCTGTGTCTAGCTGATTACGGCCTCATCAATGTTCCCCGACCGGTCGCTCGAAAATTAACTGGCTCTGTATATCGACTCGAGGGTACGAATCGGTATCGTAATATATCGCGAGCCTTTGGAAAAGTACCCAACGAGATCTACATTCCCACTGACAACGATGGCGTTCAGACCGATGCTCTATAATATAGAGTCTATATGTTCAACGTACGTTCAATGTACATCAGTTTAATTTACGATAGACTGATAAACTTCTGTTTATCACAATCGCGGTGTACCGCAAATAGGTAAGCATTCTTAAAGCAGCGCCTTCGAGCCGTGCCATGGACTCTGTACCTAAGATTGTCTCGGCCTTCCTTGCCAAAAATGTACAAGATTTTTCGTCGGTCATATATCCATCGCGATAACGAAGGGAACGAGCGACGAGAGTTATGAATCGAAGAGATGCATTAATACGAGCAATAAATTTCCCGTTGGACGTTGAACAAACGTTATATTGGATACGATTTTTGATCGTATGAGACGCATGCCGATCGTCTCACTTGTTGCAATGCGTCTCTAACGCGTTTGAATCATTTTTGCGATCAGATAGCATTCAAACGAAGTGATCGAGGCGTCGCACGACAATACCAAAATGACCGAACACGGTCAATCCCTCGTTTGGGAAGGCGATTAAACGCTTTGAAAACTCGTTGAAATAAATGAGACATTATACAGTAGACACCCTGTTATCCGGTCAACGCAATCGTCGATCGACACTTTTTGTACAGCAATATTCATATAGTATTATATAATATCTTACTATATTATACCTAGATTTCATGTATACATATACAAGTAAATAATAAATATTTGATGTATTACTTATTTTAATACTTATGAGTATTTGCGAACACTAATATCCGATTCTCGAAAAATTACTTAAATTTAAACTGTGATAATTTTGTAAAAAATTATCGTAAGGCAATACATATGAACTCATTTTAAAGCTAGAATCCTCGAATTTCATAATTCATCGTTAATATTATTCTGCGATTTGTTGCCCGATGTAGCGCGCGAGAGACTGAAGGTGTGCTTTTTCTCGATAATGCTACACATTCAAACGTCTATGGAAACATTGAAAATTTTTACTCGTGACTGAAACCACCATAGGTTTAAAGATTGAAGCTTCCGCTTTACAACGAAGCCTTAATATTGATGTACGATTCTTTTTAGTGGTTTCGTCGACCGAACTTGTTCCTCATTTTTGGTCCATGAAACGTTTAAATTTGCTGCATTTTCGGGGAAAATGGTTCTTCAGTTTCCCATCCGTTACATCGTGTAAAAATATCTTGGAGGAAAATGAACACTGCTTTGCGAAGATAAAGGCTTCTACCCTCCGTATGCTATGCCAGACTCATTCGTGACCCGTCGCGATAGCGGTGGGAATAAGCTCGAGCGACCGTCAATATGTATCAGTGAAATATCGGTGTGGGTCATAAATTACTCCGCATGGGCCTAGAACTCGCAGGAGTGCGAGGGTTCAAATGAGTCCAGGCTTATGGATGTACTATTTGTTTTTACGAAATTATCAAAACTTTTCGAGAATCGGCAATGTAGCTACATAATTGACAATATGCTTAGGACCGTCCACAGCTCTAATTAATACTTTTTAAAAATTTACTTTCGATGATATCTCGTGTACACACATTAGTCTTTCCGATATCCACAATAAAACAGCTGTTCAGTTAGTTTAAGTGTCACAAATTGTGTACTTAAATGACAATTTAGATGTTCCTGGTCAAAATAGACCCAGGCACAGCCGTCGGAGAGTTAAATGCTTTTTGGATCTACTCTGTATATTTATATGATTGGGATTAACCGGCCAATTGTTTCACCGGCCCGAGGTCCAGTCCCACATAGGCCGGTTAAGAGGTAGTATACTGTACATTGATAATAATATAACACTATACTACTTTTCAGTTTTTCTTATATCTTATTATGTATTGTATATTACAATGCTTTACAGTTACACGGATCAAGATATTCCATATAACAACCACTCGGTCATCTGCTGCATCTTTTGGGATCTTTCCGTGCCATTGCAACATCCTAGGAGATCCTCGAAAGTCTTCCTCTCTTCGGGATCGAGTTCCTCCAGTGGGTCCAAAGGCTTGATTGCCATGCTCGGAAGCGTAACATCGTAGTAAAGGAAGATCTGTAAGTAAATTACCAAAATTGTTCGAAATTCGTTGAATATACCTGCCACGAAGAATTACCTTATTGTTAAAAGTATTGTACACGAGACAGGGTGTTGAAACACCGGGCGAAACGTTGTAATTGCCGGTACAGAACGCTCTGACCGGCTCTTCGAATTGGAAACGCACACTGTTTCGTTGCTGATCTAAAATATAAGTCTGACCGTCCCAAGCACAAGCCACGATCTCGTCCAAGCCGTCCCCGGTCACATCTAAACGACAAAGGGCGAATATCAAATGATCCACTTGCATAGACCTAAAAGCAAATTATCTTTTATTACGATTTAACGCATCGTACAACGCCCGTATCTGCGTGAAAATCATCTCCGAAGAATCGATCTTACCACAAAATAACTTCGTCCTTGACCAACATTATTGTCCCGTCCAAAGTAGCGAGAGCATATGGTTTTCCTTGCGATGGACCATGATCGACGTTACTTTTAGCTCTGGTTTCATCCTTCCCTTTTGAACTCTCAACGATGCTGCTGCTGCTACTGCTACTATTGCCGTTGTGACTATTATTGTTATTGTTTTCGGGAGAAAAGTCTTTATATGTAGGCAGCAATGAATCTTTTTCTGGCTGCTCGTCGTAGTCGCCAAGAATCACGTTTCCTCCCATAATATTGCCATCGACTTCATCCACATTCGTCAAATCAGTTTTCTCGGTGACTTTGTCCGTTTCCTCACAGTCCGCTGTCGACTGAACGATCGAACTCTCGCCGTGATGGATTTCACTGGATACATTTTCTTTGAACGAAGATTCGTCGGGTATCGTTTTATTCTCTACCGACGTGTACTCCAAATCCCCTATAATCTCAGTCGAAATATTTTGATTGCGCATTCGCGATATGCCCAACGTTTGATAATCTACGCAACTCGCCGCCGTCTCGTCGTCACTTTGATGAATTTCGTCTTCTAAGTAACACTCCTTGGGATTACACTTGATTCGCATAAAAGTCCCGCCAGGCTGAGCCACTAACAAGGTCGGTGTTCCATCCGCCGTATGCTAAACAAAAATCGAACTTACGTATACATGTAAGCTTTCTATAAAAAGATACATCTTTTCCTTATTTAAGGGAATAGAATCTCGTTTCCATGATTGTAAGGGTGTGGGATGCGCATTCTCATTTCTCGATAATGCAAATATGCGGTTTTTCAGTACTCAAAAGCGCTAGATAAAAGATCAATCTAGGCCGCAGTCGCCCTGAAAAGTTCTACTATACGTTTATGAGGCGTAACTTGCATCATTCTGCAGAGTAATTTGCAATATTCGGAAGCATAAAGATGGGCATGTAGCTATTTTCATAAAGCTGCGACAGTTACATGCTACTGAATAATGCAATTACGCGTCGTAAACCTAAAAAAAAATGTCTTATTCAACTTTTACCTAGCACTTTTGAATACTGAAAAACCCTATCTTTGCATTATCAAGAAATCAGAATCCTGGAAACGAGACTCCCGCCTTAAAGCTATACAATGTACTGACAACCTTTTCGTTTGGCCGTTAAGGACTACGTCTCCTAGACAGACGACACTCGCGCGTGATTGCACACAGTCACCACAGTACACTTACACACCGCTAGACCACGTATACGTACGCGAGGATTGTAAAGGTCCGGGATTCCAGTCTTGATTACTCAATAATGCAAAGACGGGATTTCTTAGTAGTCAAAATCACTAGATGAAAGATCAATCTAGGGGACTATTTGCCACAAAAATTCTACTTTTACGTTTACGACGCGTAATTTTCATTATTCAGCAGCATATCAACAGCCACGATAGGCGGCAGCACCGTCCATTGTTTCTCGCGGCTCCACGACATGCTGCCGAATAATGAGAATTACGCGTCGTAAACGTAACAGTAGGACTTTTGAGGCAAATAGCTCTCTAGATTGATCTTCCATCTAGCAATTTTGACTACTAAGAAAACCACATCTTTGCATTATTCGTAAATCAGGAGTGGATCCCGGACCCTTGCAATCTTCGCGTACGTATACGTAATCTAGCGGTGGATGAATGTACTGTGATGACTGTATACAGTCACGCGCGAGTGTCGTCTGTCTAGGAGACGCAGTCCTTAAAACTTGAGGCATCCTGATAGTACCTGTAACGTGACTGTCCCTATTTGACTGGCGCACTCCCATTTATTCAGCCCAATTAATTTTCCTCTACCTAGTTCTAAATTGCTCGACCACCTATAGGACCGAACCACACGGTCGGTCAAACCCAATATCATTTCATTGGCTCCGTCTCTGTCGACATCTTCTATCAATACCACCTTCGTGTTTGTTGGAATTCTTTGTACATGCACGCATTCCATTTTCCCGGTTAATTCGTTCGTTTCACTGGCTCCATCCGTTTGATCTCAAATCAAACGATATATAAATGATCTATTACATTTTTTTGGGCCATTCCACGCGAAAACGGACACCTTTTGGAGTAAAATTTCGGATTTTGTTCAAATTTAAATATATTGTAGTCTTTAGTGGACTTATTTTATTTATTTATTTATTATTTATTAAAGAGGCCCCCAGACACACAGTCGGACCAGTGGTGCTCTTTTACTAGTGCGGTCATTCGACGGGATATGGCGCGGCGAACGCCCGTTCTAGTGGTGAGCGCCCCTGGCGGCAACTCATGTCGGGCGAAAATATTTTGCTCTCTGGATCGAAAAAAACGTCGACGTTGGATATTTGAAAGGGTGGTTTCTTAAGATGAAAGTCTGCTCTATCGCGTGGTATAGTTCGATTTTCCGCTGGACCCTTATTTTATTATATAAATTGAAAAATATCCTCAAAAATGGATGCAAAAGTGGTGTCTCTCCGTCTTTAATAATTGTTTAAACATGTTTAAACAATCATAATGTATTAATATTGGATATCACTGTATTCGGGAAAGTCTATAGAATCTTTTGCCGTAAAGAACAATTCAATATCTTTTATAATAACATCACAATATTTGTTCAAAGTTGAAAAATGTCTTCTCCTTAAACTCAATTTTCTCAAAAACTGTACGTATAAGAGAAAAATTAAGGACAGATTCGGAATCAGCGCGAAAAACTCTATAAGAATCGCATGGTGGGAATCGAAATAACCAAAGAAAGTTGAAATTTGTTGGACCGTGTTGTTCTAGACTTACGATTTAATGAAAAATGGGTGACACGTTTTTTTACACGTCTGTAAAATCAACAATTTTTAAGATATCGAAAAATCCTTTGATATTCATTCATAGGTCACTAAAGATTACAACATATTTAAATTTGAACAAAATCCGAAATTTTACTCCAAAAGGTGCCCGTTTTCGCGTGGAATGACCCTTTTTCGTGGTTCCAATATAAAGTTATAGTCACCTTTGTTATTGTCTTGGTCCGATGACTCTTTGGTTGGTTGTTGAGATGTTGCTGCGTTGGTCGTATTAGGATTTACAGGCCTTGGACTATAAAAAATGTGCACCCAACCGTCTCCGCATATCACCACCAACGCGTTTCGACCATAATTAAAAATATCTCCTACCGCAACGCTAGTAATTAGACCTAACCCTGGTATTTTCTGCCAAAGCTCCGATCCCTGTTGGACATCAATAAGATGAAGCATGCAATACCACCCGATGAAATAGTACTACTCACTTTGAAAATGTACAGTTCCCCTTCTGTGGTGCCAACAACTAATTCGTTGTCGCCATCATTGTCTATATCTCCTATTGTTAATCCATGTCTGCACACTGTTCCAGGCAAATCCCATTGCAGCCGTTTCACAAAACTGACGGCTCTCATTGTTTGAAAATTAAATTTTGTGCATGTGATCTTTTGCTACGTATAGCTGAAATTTGTGCGTTAGCGTAGCACGATTTAAAAATTGCCAGCGTCTAGGTGGCCACACGATGCAGGTGGCTTTAGCAGTTACTAGGCCAAGAGAAATTGGTCCAAAAGTGGTAGAGTCCAAAGAATAACCAGTGTGATCTCCTTCTATCCAACAATGACCTTCTGGTATCTGAAAAACAGACACTTCGAGTTTCTTTGCCAAGCATAAAAATTGCAGAAATAGAACATATACCTGTAACACGTCTCCGCAGTTTCCATGGGTACATATAACATCTCCAGGCAATCCTACGACACGTTTAATTAACGTTTCGTTTGGTTTTTTGGGAGACTTGACAGCTACTATTTCACCACGTTGAATGCCTTGCGTATGAATTGCCCAATGATTCAAATAGACAAAATCGTTGCCCCACGAGTCTGGATTAAGGGTCGGTTGCATGGAGACTCCGTCTACCTTGGCTATGGAACCAATCCTGTCTAAGTAGGTAATCCCTATAGGGATACCAAATAGAACACCGCGGAGTAAATGTCGTACTAGGTATGTTATAGTTGGTATGTCACGGTAAAACATGCTCGCAAATACATGTTGACAATTTCATTCGGTTTATTATATAATTACAAGTTTCTTGTACACAGTACACATGGCCTACTCTGCAACAGAAAAAAAGCAAATATTTTTTAATCTTGTAAGCTAAATGGAACACTATGAATAATGAGATAAAACTATTATAGAAAATGTATAAAAACATAGAAAACGTACATAAGACCAAATGAATAAAAATTAATTTGTACTCTTGTATGCAGTTCAATGATACCGTCGTATTTATGCTAAAACATGAAATTTTATAACATCACATTTAGAACACAAAACAGTACATATCTACTGTTATTAACTATTATTTATTAAGTGCTAAACGTGCTAAACCAAAATTGAATAGAGGGTCTAAAGATATTTTAAATGAATGTAGTAGATGGAGCTACTTACTTATGTCTGTACCTATAGACACGGTACAGATACTTTTCCTTGAGGAAAAGATAAAGTAATTTGTGACGTCACATTTTTTCTACAAACGAAATGGCAGATTTAGTGATGAGCACTGTCGACTAAAAACTGTCGAATAGTAGCTGTTACTTTTCTGAACTATAAACTGAATTTTGCAGTGGTGGAGTATTACTATATGTATACTCAATTGTTCTATTACTAAATATTAATTATTACAAATATTCTCCTAAAATATGAATAATACATAGTAATTATAATATTATACTATATACTAGAAATAGTATGCTTTTCATTTGTGTTAATAAAATATTTATTACATTCAATACAAAAAGTGTTACTTTATCATATTTATCCTATACAATAATATTATATAATATCGATAACACCAAAAAGATTATTTATTTATTTACTTAATTATTATACAGGTATAAATCTAATGTACATAGTGTGCGCAGGAGCGAATATATACCACCATCGGGGTATAGGTGAACGAAGAAACAAAGATAGAGAGGCAGATATGTTCCTCGCAGGAGAAACAAATAAACAGCTTGTTTTTTCGATGACTTTTCAGAGCTCTTTTTTGCAATTTGTCTCTTGAAACTTTATAAACAATAAAGTTACAATAGCGCACGTTTATATACAAGAAATTTTGTTCAGTACACTTTTCTCAAAAAAGGGCTCTGAGAACCCCTCCGAAATAATACGAAGAATATTTCAACGCAAAGAGCATAAAAAAATATTGCTTCTTCGCTTCAGAAAATGGGAGTAAAGTCATTGAAAAAACTAGCTGTTTCATATTCTCTGTCTTTGTCTCTCCTGCGAGAAACATATCTCCCCCTCTATCTTTGTTTCCTAGTTCACCTTTACCGCCGATGGTGGTTATGTTCGCTTCCGCACACCCTTCCTGGTGCCGTATATAAGTAGTTCAGGAACCTAACAATACTAATAAATAAATACAAAAGCTAAGCTTCGTCAACGTCGTTGAACATCGAGAACATAACCTGAAAATAAGCAATTGAGTCACTGAAAACTATCGACTAAATAGTCGATATAAATATCGCGACTAGATAGTAAATAGTCGATAGTTGAATTTAGTCGATAGTGCCCATCACTAGTCTAAGGTTCGAGACACGAAACCTCGTGTGATGATTAGTCCACTCTACTCTTATACCGCATCTGTGGTTTACGTGGATCCACGTGGATCTGGTTTCAACATTTATCGTTCGTCAGCGTCGGTATGACGCCCGAAATCTGTTTTACCGACAGAAACATTCTAATTTCAAAGTCTATTACATTTCGCAGTAATCATACTGTTCGACAACAGGTGGCAGAAAATTTAGAGGTGGTTCTCGACGATAATCTAAGACGAAAATGAAGAATAAAAAAATTGCGATTTCGACTTCGTTATTTTGTTATTAACAATTCAAAATCCGCCTAAAATGCGGCAACACGTCTAACAAAAGTGTACGTTGCGTAGTACGTCAAAGAGGCGCGTGACAGTCACGTATCAAGTGACAGATGTGTGCATATTTTGCCCCAGCGCAGCGAGGTGAAAATCGTTGGACGACATTGAACCTACCTACTCGTTAAAGTCCACAAGGACATTTCTAATATCCGCCCTATAGAATTATCGAGTAGAAGGGATCAATGTCCTTTCAGTTTTAAATTGTTCTATAAAATTATTATAGAAACTTTTTTCTGAAATTTGAAAATTGAGGTGTGGTTTCATTATCTTCTATCAATAAACATTAGCGAAAAATGTGTTTTTTTTAACACTATTCCTACCACGACCGGTCAAATGACCGTTTTTTAAATTTCGATTAGATTTTCCTATATACAACGTAACCGAATCGCCTTTAAACTTCACGACTTTTCCTCAAATATACGTATAATACATTTTTCAATATTCACTTCTTTTTTTATTGTTTATTTTCTGAGAAAAATTTACAGTCTGTCTTACCTACCACGACCGGTCATTTGAGCGGTAGAACGATTTATATCTTTTTGTAATAGTATTCTCTCAAAGACTCAATCCCGAAACTATAAAATCGTTACAAACGAAAGGTAATGCAGTTGTGGCATGATTTTAGCTGAAAAGTGCCTTCCAGGGACTTTACGGCACTTCCAAAAGTTTACAGTTCTTGCTCGCCTATCGGCCTCGCGGTGTTTATTTGCCTAATTGGTATCCGAAGCGGTCCAGAACCTGGGATTTTCTTACACCGTTTTATTTACTATGACTGTAAAATAAATAAAATCATAGCCGAAGGGGATGCCCAGACGTCTTCTCACGAATTCAAATACTGTCAAATTGGTTATTATCTTCATTCTATATAAAAAAATATAAGTTGTGCTATACGTGAAGTGTTGGTAGGAATAGTGTTAAACTTGCGGAACTTATTTCTTTTAATTGTAGATTTTGCTGCCGGAGAATCTACACATATATATTTTATTTAAAGATGAGGACAAAGAATATCTCCCACGGATTTGCTCATATTTATTTAACGGTTCACTTCAGAGGATTGTTCTAAACGCAGTTCTCTTTGTAAGACCTTTGTCCTTGAGAATGTTTCAGCTGATAAAAGTTCTACCTCTTTAAATAAATGTTATATTCTGCCTTGACGAAAATATCCTCGATGAGAATATTTTCCGGCTGCCTGACGGGCTTTGACATAGGCATCTCCTGAGGTGTAGGGAAGAGTAAAAGGATCTAGGTACCCCCGGGGTTTCTGGTAGCAAATTACATGCTCTTCGGTACTTGGCTTTTGTTTGAGCATCTCGAACCCTTTTCAAGTGGTCTTAGAATAGTGACAGAAAAGTATAATCGCCGAAAAACAAAGGCAGCTGCGGTTTGGGGAGTATAAAATATAATATGGATCCCTACTAAACATAAATTGCCCTGCACCGGAGTCGCAACACAGTCCTTCGTTTCTGACGAATAGGTAACAGAAGAGATGATTTATAGCACCCTCAAGTGTCCACGTCGCTTTCTGACATGGGTACAAAGACTTATCGTTACAGTATTGTTCTTCCCTGCAACCGAAATTTTCATCGTTCACTACACAAATAAATATCATCAGAATTATATCGTATTTAGTATCATTTTTATTTAAAAAATGCCACGAACGACGAAAGTTTCAGACGCAAGGAAGAACAGCATATGGGAAAGAACGGGACTCGAGAGTCGCGACGCGCCGATACAGTTCAAAGTTTTTCCGATTCGCTGTCCTAACCGAGTCCGAAACTTTCATCGTTCATTACACAAGTAAATATTATTGGAATTGTTATTTTTGGTATCAATTTCAATGAAAAAAACCACGAATATGTTGGTAAAAGTCCCATAAAAAAATAAACAAGTTTTGTAATTGGATTAGAGTTGTCTTACACCGATTGACCCGAACCGTATTCTTTGACTTATGTATGCCAAACGTAGAAATAACAGCGAAGCTCGAATGGCCTCGATCGCCGGGGAATGTAATCATAAAATGAATCTGGTTTTTCTGTTTAAGACCAGAGGACCAGAAAACCAGTACAAATCCAATAACAAAACTTCTCTATTTTTCATTATATTTTTATGAGAATGTCACCAACATATTCGTGCATTTTGTTTTAATGAAAATGGTATCAAATATGATATAATTCTGATGATATTTACTTGTGTAATGAATGATGATTTTTTCGGATTCAGAGAAGGACAGCGTATTAGACAAACTTTGTACTGTGCCGACGCGTCACGGCTCTCGAGTCTCTTTCTTTTCCACGTGCTGTTCTTCCTTGCGTCTGAAACTTTCGTCGTTCATGGCATTTTTTAAATAAAATTGATACCAAATATAAAATAATTCTGATGATATTTACTTGTGTAGTGAACGATGAATGAAAGTTTCGATGAAAGTGTCGGTCGCAGGTAAGGACAGTACCGTAAGGCGTAAGGGAAATTCTTTGAACCCAGGTCAGAAAGCGACGTGGACACTTGCGGGTGCCATAAATCATTTTTCCTCCGTTACGCGGCTCCGGTGCAGGACACAGGTATTCGTCCGAAGATTCCTTTATGTTTAGTAAGGATGTAAGAAAGTCCTTGTGCGTCACCGTTATACGGGTTATCACAAAACTTTGGTCGGATATTGTTTTCAGAAATTGTAAGTGGAACATTGTCCTCCTTCTCTAACCAAGGTTTCTTCTGCAATTTTCTTCGCATTAAATGCTTGCACTTTCGTAAAACAGGATGTACATTCTTTACGTTAGTGTAACACTTTCTGCAACTTGTCTCGCAGTCATCCTCGAATTTGATGCTGTTCTCAATATTGTACGGTTTTCATGGGCAGATAAACTTTGTAGGCGCTCAAAACTCTTCTTTTTAACAAGTTCATAATAACTTTTCGGCTTCTATTTACCAGTTATGATATTTTTGTGATTCAACATTGTTCTTCCTTTAACTTAAATACCGTATGTATTTCACAATCACTTAGTTTCTTTCCACGACCCATTTTTAATACTTTAGTATGATCTTTTATTAAATAAGCATGAAAGAAGCTAGTACCTACTTTATCAATTACGTTTTGCAATGAATGTTTGCTTTTCAGTAACTTCTACACACTTGAGAAGCGTAAATCTACTACTTGTGCTTTCATTTTGTCCCTCTTACTGATCACAACATTTACGTTTTCATTCCTAGAATTCTGTTAGAGTAAATATTGTCGATGATATTTTCAGTGCCTTATACATATTGTAAGGAATAGCTGTAAGGACATACGGATAACCGATCGATGTTGACAGACGTGTTGTTTTCTCAGGGCCGTTCGCTTCGATCTGATCTTCTTCTTGCGATACGTTGGCGATCGTAATTCTACCACTCTACTGTTATTTTCGATTCTCTGCTTTTACAAATTCAGTAATATATTAGGGCTGTCTATCAACACGCACACATACACACATACATCACATCCACACTTCAACCCTATAATATGTATATACAGACATGTCAGAAGATGTTGACATATTAAAATATTCATTTTCTTCAGTTTATTGTACCAAATGAGAAAGAATAGATGATGTGCTATCTTTTTGTCCCGGAGTGTATGCATATACAGGGTGAGTCAGTGAAACTATAACAGACGTATATCTCGGAAATAAAGCATTTTGGAGAAAAATTTTCAGACAAAAGTTGTATGGTTTCATGGCGGTCATATTGTGACACAAACATTTTCTGCGTGGGTAGAGGCATAGAGGAGATTTCAGGATCGCCTTGACTTTTTTTAATGGAAAGAACAACTTTCTGTATCATGAATCGATAGACTATCGAATTCTGAGTAAAAATGTATTGATCTCTATATGTCCTAAATCTAATAGTTAACGAGATACTATCGAAATAATTTTCTTTTTTCTTTGGATAATATCTCGTTAACTATTAGGTTTAGGACATATAAAGGCACTTTTATACTCAGAATTTAATACTCTATCGATATATGGTATCAAAAAAGGACATTCTATTTAAAAAAGTCAAGTTGACCTTGAAATCTCCTTTGTCTTCACCCACACAGAAAATGTTTGTGTCACAATATGCCCGCCTCGAAACCGGGTCCCATGGAAATCACCGACACAGGTTTCGTCGACACAGTTTTCACCGACAATATTTCACCTACTCCAAATTTGACCAACAACGATTTTAGTCCACGACAGTATTATTCGATATTATAACATCGTTTGACAACAACGTTAGCCGATTACATCTGACTCTTCTTATAGTGTAATAATAATATTTGTATACAAAAGTAAAAATGTCAATGTAGAGTAGCTAAAGGAAAAAAATGTCAGCACCATCTTTAGAACCGATGTTACTATCGAATAATACTGTCGTCAACTAAAATTGTTGTCGGTTAAATTTGTCGATGATCAAAGTCGTTGTCGACCAAAGTTATTTGTCTGTCAAATCTGGAGTCGGTGAAATATTGGCGGTGAAAACCGTGTCGGTAATTTCCATGGGACCCCTTGAAACCATACAACTCTTGTCTGAAACAGTTACCTCCAAAATGCTTTATTTCCGAGATATACGTCTGTTACACTTTAACTGACGCACCCTGTATAGGCTATCGGCACGTACAATTAAAACATTTGACGTGCAGATGGTCGGGTCGATTTACGAGGCAAGTGACAGCAAAGGTACTTTCGGGAAAGCCGTTTTCAGCGCGTGACATTTAGATATTTTAGACAATGCATGTTTTGTTCTTAGAATATTTCATTGCCGGCCTTAATAGCAAATGCTGAAATCATAAATCCCCGAGTTTCCGAAGGGTCGCCCCGACCGAGGTCCTATGGGCCCACACCAGACCGCGGTACGTGCCTTGCGGTCCCAAAGACAAAAACCCCCACGGTCACTTCTAGCATCCCCAAGGAAGCACGCTTCGAGCGCAAGAAATGTTAGGGGTGTACTGGCCGAATAAGCTACCTGATTGACAGCGATTGTCATCGGCTGATCAATTAGCGTAGTTTATTCGGCACCGTAATTCTCATTACAGTAAATCCTCTGTTGACGTGACAGTCTCGGGGGGATTTGGTCGCATCCTACAGGGTAGCTATTTTGTTAACTCCAAAGGCAGAGCCGAACGTAGAGGACAGAGCGTGTAAAGTGAGACCACGCGCAGGCTTTATGAACCGCGTCTCTTTCTTTTCTATACGCCCGAATACTTCCTTGCACCCGAAACGTTCATTGTCATTTAACCACTACAGTTTAAATTCTATCAAAGGAAAACCATCGAATTGGACCGTTTGCATCCGTCAGGAACAGACACAATTTTTGTAATTTTTTAACTGTTTCATGTAATTACTTAAGATTTATTTAAGATTTACTTAATTTTACTTTTTACCAAAAAATTTTCATGGATTTTATTGAAACAAGGTAAACATTTCCCGGCCGCAAGCATTACACAACATTCTCGTTTTAGGTGATGCAACGTCCGTTATCAACAAATAAAAGATGTGATATGTACCGTTGTAAAAATAAATATATATGTACAGTTGAAATTATATCGTGTTTGGTCTTTTTTTAATCAGAAAAATGCCACAAATTTGTCACGTGAAAGTTTCATAAAAAATAAGTGATAATAACAGAGATTTTATTTTGCTATTACATTGTGATGACGCACGGCCGTTTGAACTGTGAACGTTATTAGTCGTTCACACCGATATACCAAGCTGAGATCAGATTACTAAGTTGGGAGAGATATTCTTGGTCGCATTTATCTTGTAGGAATTGTCGCGTCTATAGAGGATTTACTGTATTCGAAAGCATACATAGCTGCGCATGTAGCTATTTTCATAAAGCTGCGACAGCTACATAGCGCGGAATAATGCAAATTACGCCTCGTAAACGTAAAAATAGGACTTTTCAGGGCGATCGCGACCTAGATTGATCTTTTATCTAGCGCTTTTGATTACTAAAAAACTCCATCTGTGTATTATTGAGAAATGACAAGGGTCATCCCGTATCCTTGTAATCCTGGAAACAATTCTACCCCCTTAATTTCTCTTTCTTAAAAATGGTGTCGGATCTGATTCTCTCTGGCGTGGAATAGAAAGGATATCCTCTCTACTATGGGTGTAGGATTTGATCCGGGCTAAGAATGGAAGAGGGAAATCCGCTCTACTGTGGATGTTGGATCTGATCCAGGCTAAGAATAGGGGAGAGAAATCCGCTCTACTGTAGGTATAGAATTTGATCCAGGCTAAGCGTCTGCTCTACTAGCCTCGTGTATGGTAAAAGTAAATTATCGATAGTTTTCGATAGCAGTCGATACTACCACGATAGTTCTCCACTACTAGGCAGCACTATACCGGAAGTATCACAACATCGACAATCGAAACGAAACTCAGGGCTTGAGCATACTCTTGTATCCTCTCCCTCTCTGGTAAAGGATTACGTAATCGATTCATTCGTTTATGTTTATACGAGTTAGATTAGGTCACAACACAGTCTACTCTACTACTAGCCGCGCTGAACAACGTGGCAACACCGCTTTGTTTACAGATCGGGAGTCCTATTTTCAATATTGGGAGTTTTATGTTTGGGATTATAATTACCCCTTTTTTTCATAGAAACTTGTGTTAAATTACACAATTCGTAGTTAATATGTTTAAGCAATATGCAAATATTATAACTATGGTAAGTAGAAGTGATATTAAAGCATACTGATATTAATAAATGCGGTGTACATTTAGTGGACTCACAGAATAGTTTGGTGTTGTGATACATAATATTTGAAATATTTACAATTATAAAATTATTCTTTATAAGACGATATTATAATAAATATTTTATATTACCCAATACTCACAACAAAGGAAAGTTTTTATGCGCCAATGTCAAGACAGTTTGAATTTAAAATTGTAAAGGTTCTCAAAGACTGGTCCAACACGAAAATATTAGTTGCCAAGATAAGGAATAGAAAATTGTTTTTATTGAAATGTAGATCTAATAATTTAATTCCAAATTTTATAAAGAGTAGTGTTACAAAGTTCAACAATTTTACCACTTCCACATTCACTTGTAATAAATTACTGAATTTACAAAACAGATACATGTGGATGCACACAAAGCACAACGTGCAGAATCACAGCCTACTCTACTACTAGCCGTGCTGAAGGTAAAAATGGCAACACTACGGAAGTCCTGTTGTCATATATAGGGTGTCCCAAAATTCCCTCAACATCCGGAAATGGGAGGTTCCTGAGATCATTTCAAGCGATATATTTTCCTTTACGGAAATGGCATCCGAGGTTCCGTTAACCACTTATTAACGAAAAACACGGACCAATCACAGCGCGCCCTAGACGCGTATTGACACATTCAGCGCGGCGAGCCGGCAGCCAAGCGTTGGTGGCGCGCCGCGATGTCACAACGAACAAGATTTTCTAGATTATGTGAATCCTCTCCGATTTCGACGAGCTTTGCATAAGTTGTCAATACCATGATTCTGAACAACATTTATCGTTATACTTTTGGGCGGTTTGCTTTATTTTACGAGAACTTAATAAAAACTTAAAACCCGAACTACCAGACTCTCAATTTCCCCTGCCGGCCTCTCAGTTTCCCGCGTAGTTTTCAAATGTTTAACGCTTTTACCAGACTCTATCGGCATAGAGACGAACTACAGACCCGAAAGTAGTGCCCCTATCAGCATAGAGGTGAATTACAGATGCGAAAGTAGCGCTTCTATCAGGCGAAGAGGTGAACTACAGATGCGAAAGTAGCACCTCTATCGGCGTAGAGGTAAACAACGATTGACAAGGTTAGAGAGGTCCTCGTCTCTCCTGCAAGGCTGTAACGGAGAGGGAGATATGTCGCTCGCAGGAGAGACAAAGAGGCATTTATTGGGGACCGTACTTAGCGGCCCCGTACATCTACTCTGTCCGTGTGAACTACCTGCTCGACGGATCGACGACAACGCGTCTCTCCAATTTTCACGTTCTTACCGAAATTCGAAAGCCTGAGTGGGAAAGTCGGAAAGACGGAAAGTCGGAATCTGGACACAACGCACATTTGAATCTCGGCATGGCGCGGCGCGGCGCACATTTTACTATAACTTGCCGATGGTGGTATATGTTCGCTCTCACGCACACTTGACATAAACATTTAGTAAAATACTAGAAAAAATGGATAATAATTTAAATAAAATACTGTGATAATCTTTACCACAAATGCATCTATGTAAAAATGCTAAATAATGTATATCTGATTGTATACTAATATACAGGGTGTTCGACAACAGGTGGGAGAAAATTTAAGGGGTGGTTCTCGACGAAAACGAAGAATAAAAAAAATTACGATTTCGGTTTCGTTATTTATTTATTAACAATTAAAACCCCCCCTAAACTGCGGCAACACGTCTAACAAAAGTGTACGTTGCGTACGTCATAGAGGCGTGCGGCAGTCACGTATCAAGTGACAGATGCATGCATATGCCTTGGTTCTCATTTGGTTCTCGTATTTATGCACATGAACTAAATAATATTAGTCAAATTCCATTAGATCATTAATTTCTTGTAGTAATTGAAATGATAATATTGTTTTCATGTATCATATTATTAAACTGTACAACGTACGATAAATAACAACTGCAAAATTATTTTATTTTCAATATACATATATTTTCTATATAATTTGTAAATTTAACAATTTCCCGAATTATTTGCAAGTTATGATTCGACAATAACCTCTACTTCTCTGTAGGTAATTCATAACAGTACTAACAATTTTATTTTATACTAATTACACGACAAAATGAACGGTGAATATTACAATGCATTATACTAACACTTTCGTGTAGTTATATCATGCAACTAAATAAATTATTTTCCTTGACTGGCTTTTGAGAGGTATTATGTTCGTTTGTCTTTAAAATTTCATTTGCTCTAAAAATAATAAATGTCACGCGATCGTACATAAGAGTAATACGATATTACTATTTGGAATTGGATCCAATATTTGTTTTGCACGATATTATAGAATCGCATGATCAAGCATAGGTATGAAAATGACAATGCTACTGACTAAGTGACTCTATAAACTACAGTATTACAAAATTTCCATTGGAACATAGTATGAACACTATGCGCAGGATTCCATACAAAATAGATTATTGAATATTAAAAAAATGAATGAGAAAATTATAATTAAGGATTTGGCAGAATGAAAAATACTGAATAGTATTCAACCGATCTAAGTGATGTATGTGCAAGCACATAGATCAGTGCTTGCCAATTACGGTACCCAATAGGGAGTGAACACCGTAACAATGTTGATAGTTGTACAGCGTCTAGTACCGTCTGCAGTACCGGATTCGACGATCTCCGTAAAACAATGATACTATTAGACATGCACATAAAGCACTGCCTCTTACTTGGCCCCTCCAATTAACAAATTTCTGATTTAATGAAACGTTAGGTAAAACAGATAATAATTCAAGCATATGGTAAATTCGATTCTTGTGAATTTATCAGGTGTTTTGGCAGTGCTTGACCAATGTTTCTTATCTCTGTCATCACTTTTCTATCGTACTTTTAGTTAGCCCGTTCTTATTGCAGCATACAATTCTTGAAGATTGGTAAACACTGATTCGATCAATTATTATTTTAAGTTTGCTTTGTTCCGAACCGTCTTTTCGTAATAAGGCAACCCAATCTCTTCATCTTTGATCTTTCCTATTTCACTTTTCCAAATTAATGTTTAAACTTCGTGTCATTTCGTTGTCTTTGCCACTATCGCCATTGTCTGCGTTCTTCAATTTGTCGTTTTGCATCTTCCCTTTCCACTTCGTTAATGTCATTTACTAATTTCTATTGTTGATGCGACAATTTCTTATATTCTTTTTATATTATCTGTTTCACTTTCCTCTTCCTCGTCTGTCTCGTCTTCTGCTTCTTCCTCACCGCTCTCGCTTTCATCTGCTTCCTCATTTTCATTTTCTTTGTTGTCTTCTTCAATTTCTACTTCCTCCTCCTCTTCAATCTCTTCTTCGTATTCATCTGCTTCGTCCTCCTCATCTTCTTCTTCCTCATCTTCTACTTCTTCTATCTCTTCCTCCTCCTCTTCTTCTTCTTCCTCCTCTTCTTCTTCTTCTTCTTCTTCGTCTTCTTCTTCTTCTCTTTCCTCGTCAAGTTCATCTTCCTCATCTTCCACATCTATTTCATCCTTTTGCTGTTGTTGATTTTCACTTCCATCATCTTCAACCATTTTACCATTACCTTGCTTTTCTACAGTTGACCCAATTTTCAGCGGTTCATGCTCAAGCCCTGTGTAGTCTATGCTCAAGACTATTTCATCTTCCACTGTCTGTCCTTCTTGATTTTCTCCTTCTGATTCCTATTTTGATGAAATGGTATTTAAATATTAGTATAGTCCACTATTATATAATAATCTTGCTAATTGTAATGAAGTATCTACGTGTGTACTAATTGTAGAAGTCCTATAGAAAAAGTAATTATATGTGTGTAAAAGCTAAGTGTATGTAATTGTTGAATATATATATAGTTAGATCAACCAAGTTAGTATTGTTTGCGATCAGTGAGATCTTGAACAAGTTCCAAAGCGATCAACGTTCGCAATGGTGTACCAAGTTTCCTACTTCTATAATTATTATGTAATCCCTTGATTCTTGGGCAGGGGGTGGTTCACCGGAGTGGAAAGGAATCGTGATCTTCCTTGCTTTTCTAATTTATGGCTGCGTCTACCACTCCGCTCGGGCCGAGTGAGAGTACAATAGGGCAACGGTGTCGGCGTCGGGCACACGCAGCGTGTGGCCGCTGTGTGTGCCCGTCGCCGACACAGTTTAAAGGCTCTCGTGTTCTCACAATGTAATGCCAATTCAAAATGCTTTATTTTTCGTTATTTTTTTATGAGACTTTCATTGACTTATTTCTGGCATTGTTCTGATTGAAGCAACACCAAACACGGTATAATTTGGCCCATATTTACTCTACATGTGAAGCATGATGACGAAACTTTCACAGTAGATTAAACCACTAAATACAATTCAAATTATGTCGTGATTGGTCTTGTTTTAATCGGAGGAATTCCAGAGATACGTTTTTAAGGGTCCCATGAAAAAATAATGAAAATTAAGATGTTTGTACATTCGATTCGTTGCGTCCGTATAGTGGTGTTCACACCGATATACCCGAGCCGACAACGATAGTCGCCGTCTTGCGGCGCGGCCAGGCACGGCACAGCGTTGACAGGGAGTGGAGTAAGTAGGCCTGGATAGGAATCGGGACCCCCCAAATTGGACACTAGTCGGAGCTTTACTGTAGTTGCTTGTGTGTAATTGTAGGTTTACGAAAGATGTTGCAAAAAAGAAAAAGAGAAAAGGTAAAGTTATTTCCATGTTACATTGTTTCAGTGATTTGCTATGTTCTTGTTAAGCAATTTGTACAAAAGCAAACAATTAAATGAATAAAAGAATCACCAAATAAAACAAGGCTCCGCAGATTCATTTGATTCTGTTGGTAATTCTAATGTTTTCTTACAGCTGCAATTTGATCCACACTGATGAGGGAAAGGGTCATTTTGCCTGAGAGTACAACAGGTGCTTCTGCATCCTCTTCTGTTTTTTGTTCTTGTGTTTCTGAATCGGTTACAAGCAGTTCGCACTGCGGAGGTAATGCGCCTTCTAAATAGATAGGTTTAGGCGGTGTTTTCTCCCTTTCGACATGACTAAAATTAGCCGGACTCGGTTATTTGATCACTGAACTTGATAGACACATAATTTGGCAGAATGATCATTACCTGGGTGCAACGGGTATTATAGGAGTAGTAGGCCTACTACCCTTACCCTCGCAACTAGCTGTCATTTCCATACCCATAACTTTTACGGTCGGCGAATTTTCTATGTTTGCTACTTCTTCATCTGCTTTACTATGGTCGGCCTCGACGACAGCATCGTCCTAAAAAATGAATTATTCGAATTAGCAATTACACATTCCATAACACGAATCGAGCGTAAATCCTGCAGCGTTTAATCATTGCTACATCGAATGTTAATAGTTATTATTAGTCAGTAAGTATCTATTAGTAAAAGTAAACATTTTCAATGTTTGCAACTTTTAAGCTTAACACATCAAAATAGACATTATCTAAAATCTAAACATAAAAATTATGCATAAAAATACACACTGTAAATATTTTCTTAAGAAAAATACATGCTGAAAATAAATTTGCAATAATAAAATGAAAAAAATGTCGTGTAACGAACACAGGATTACCTGCACTTGTGATAATAATGCACCGTTATCTGTCATCATTCATGCATTAAAAAATTAACTATGTTCGATACAAAAAAGAAAACTCTTACATCGAGGTTTATTCTAACTTATTCTATATTACAGTGAGGCACTGAGACACCCGTATCAGAAGATACCACATCCGCATTTTCACTTATTCGTGGTTGGTCACATGGGAGAACCGTCGCATTGATAGTGGAGGTTCTCTGGCTTCCAGCGGATCTACGAGTGTTGCTCTATTACATTGTTTTAACAGAGTTTCAATATTTTATGTAAAATTTTCATCTTTAATAACTAGACTGCGGATCTTTATGCAAAATAAAAATGTTCTGCATTGATTGTGGGAAGCAGAAGTAAAACAAAAATTGATATTATCTCCTAATGACATTGTTACATTAAAAACAACATTACAATGTTCTTAAATTTTTCTAATCTTTAACTGTTTTACATTTGGCCCAACTAATTTTTTCATACATTATGTAGGATTATAAACTAATAAAATAATGATATATCTCTTGGAACCGAGAAATCGACTTGGAACCAATCTCCGCCGATACGGAGTCTCACTGTACTATTAAACATTGTTATTGAGATAATTGAATGTCTCAGCATCGTACATGTTGTAACAGTCCTTTGATGCGGCAAATTGATTATACGCGGAAGTATAAAAATCTAATCAGACCAATCGTTCACAAACTTTTGGTTATGCTTGTTAGAAAATTGTTGACGCAAGGAATATACCTTAGATGAGCGATCGACCCCTGCCAGACCTTTGGACTTTGGAGGCCCATCTACTATTCAAATGTAAAAATAAGAACTATATATTCCATTTACTCAATGAGTTCAGTGACTTAAAGGTTTCTAACGAGTATTTCACTCAGCTAAATCCCGGATCGACGCATAAACATTTCAAAAACAGAACGTTTGTCAACGATTAATAAAAAAAAATCATATCAATTGTCGACGATTTAGAAATGGTTATCCAGAAGCTATTGAAATATAGAAGAACGAAAAGGAAGCGACAATTTTGAAGATCTCTTACTAAATGTACAATATGTGTGTATGAATATAATGTACATTTCGGATAGGTAAAGCTTGAAACGCAATCAGAACACAACAACGTGCATATTTCTAAAGGCTAAGGAACTGACAATATAAATCGTTTCAAAATTATTCTAGTAAACCTTGAGTTCTTGTTGCGAGCTCGGACTATGCATAACTGAACGTGATATGTTGCCCATCTGGACAACAATTCTTTCCATGGCTGCTTCCGTCTCGACCAAACGTCGTCTCAGTTGGTCTATCTCTATGTCTCCTGCCGCTTCTTGTGTTCCAGCATGTATAACATCACCAAATGTGTTCAGAGAATGTACACGGACTACTTATAATAAATTGTAACTTTAGTCTAAGATTTTCTGTTTTTATTTCTCTCTCTTTTTGTTAGATTCGTATAATGTAAATACGTGTGTGTTCTAATTGTGCAAACCTTGCATCATGCAACACCATTTAAAAATCTGATTAGATACTCAAAAAAACATGTACCTTATTTTTCAGTATTTCTTTAAAGGAAATAGCTTTCAAGGAAAACACTGCATTAATGATAATATAAATCAAGTGTCATTAATAATTTCTAGAAACATAGAATTAACTTACGATCCTTTAGTTCCTCTATGGTGGGCACAGGTCTGTGAGGCGATTGCGATCTCTCCTTACAATAATGTATCGTGCCACCAGTCATCGCCGTAGCGAAAGCTTCAGGACTGAATACCATCTTTCGAAATTCTTTTTCCGCCGCGGCTCCAGGATATTCGGAAATTATTTCGCTATCTGAATTTTTCTTTAGTACCTAAAAGATGCAATCTTTCCGGTAAATCCTTATGTTCGATTTAATATTACTAGGGGTGGGTTGTGAAAACTCGGGTCGGGTCGAAACCAGAAAATCTATAACGTTCGGGTACCCCAATATTATGTCGCAGGTCGGGTGGTTCCTCAATTTGATTTTATACACATTCTTTCAGATTTTTTAATATTTTCGTATTTTATGTAAATGAAATCAAATTTTAAAAATCTATTTCAAGAAAAGAAAACAGTGCATCGGATTGTATAAAAATTAAGTTATTTTTTTAATTTTTGTGAAGAAAACACAATTTTTCAACTCTTCTTCCTTTATGTAATTTTTATTCAATCCAATAATTATTGAAGAAAGAGTAAAATCCGATTTTATCGGATTCGGGTTTCTAAACCGACCTGACTATTACCTGACACACTGACTAATCCTAATTCGACATCGGGTACCCGAAATTTCTGTACCCGGGTATCACGAATTTCCGGGTACCCTCTCCTAAATATTATAAATACACTCTGGATTGTATGCATTTATAACAAAAATGAGCAAGTGCAATTTAAAACAGTGAAAATATTAAAAGACTCTAAGAGTATTAATATATTATTTACGCCACATTAAAATTATTAATGAAGAATATAGATTCATATTTAGCTCCTGCATCTTGCAATTGATGCACAAACTTATTATTTTGCATAAACATCCGGAGTCTAATTATAAATATAGGCGCGAAAATCGTTGCCAAATTTACCTTCATAATTGTATACAGGAAAAATAGCACAATGCCTAAAGTATACAGTGGCATAATAATTCCCATTGTACCAGTTCCTTTTGGTGCAGAAACAACATGACCAGCACCTCCCAAGGGTGGTCTCATTTTTGGTATCACATGATCGGGTCTGTCCGTTACTTTTGGCACAATGTGGGACGAAGGTATGGCTCTACCGCGTTCTCTTAATGCAGGATGTAAGCCTCCTGCGTGAGGAGGTGTACGTCGTTCTTGAGGTATTGTGCCTAACAATATAAAAATGAATTACTTCAAATATTTTCTAAACTATCTCATAATTAAGCTTCATAACGTTATGTATGATTATTAACAACAACAAGAAGATAAACAATAATGTTAATCTTTCATTTGTACAATCGGTGTAAGAGGTCATTACATGGAATGTATTTCAAACTATGACTATAGGCCAAACTTATATCCATCTACACACAGTAGTTATGTTTGGTCTTTTGGCAACTTGCCAAGGTAGAAGAGATAACTTGAATCCGCTTTCTATACGTAAATTTGTGAAATTATTAGCATCAAACTGATGTCTTTAAATTGTTAGAATGGCAATATAAATGATTAGTTCGATGTTATTAATATAACTATTTGATAACGCAGTTTTCATCAAATTGTTAAGTATTAAAAATGCACATGCCAACGTCTTGTTAATATTTATTATTGAAAGTTCTGAATAAAACCTTCCAAAATTTCTTACTATGTGGCATTAAAATGTGATATCTGATGAGATGCGGAGTTCCTAATTGGGAAAGGGGTATTCCAAAGTGTGTCTTAAGGCAAAGAGAACTATTAAACGATCTGATTTCTTCCAAAACTTGTTTGTGAGACTTTCCCAAGCGTTCTCTATCCGCGAGAAATGTAATTAAATCTATACCGCATCTAGCTAATATTTCTTCTCTACAGAAATTTGCGCTTTGAGGCGACAGTTTTATAGATTTTAGAGCATCTCTTACACGTGGATCGACTTGATGATGCTTCAATATATTTTGACACATTTCCTGCATAATATCTGCAGCAGTGACGTCGCTTTCAAATATTACGTCGCAGCAAGCTAATAAATACACATAAAAATAATTTATGATAACAAACAGAAATCAATCGATAATTATATACATAATACGTTGAAATAATATAATAATATGTTGGAAAAAAATATGTTTATAAAAACACAAGAGAAATATATCTTGTAATTGTGTTTAGATGAGTGAATTTTGTGTTAATAACGTCTAAATTATAAATAAAATAAGAATTCGGATAGAAGTAATTCGAAAAATAGTATTCCCTCATGGATGTATCTTTGATGTTTAAATTGGTTGACACATGAAAATCTTACCAGAATTATCAGGTGTGTGGTGTGGTGTGACAGATGCTGTGAGCATAGGATAGAAAATTTTCGGCCATAATACCGCGAAACAACCGGCCACAATGGCTAGGATAAAAATCGTCTTTCTTGGCCCAAAATCCGTAATCTCGGCCATTTTCGTAAATTCGTCGTTCGTGTAGGTTTCGTAGTTTCGATGAAAAGTAAAATAATTCTGATCTCTTCCGCTATCACATCCAGGGATCGCGAGCGGATGGAAGACACAGGCTGTGTGACACAGCGCGCACTGTCTGTCGCTTCTGCTATTTCTGTCATGGGACCAGGGCTGTCTCTTTCAGGTCTTACTCCCCAAAATTCAGGGTGCCCCAATATTTATATTACAATCGAGAGCAGGCTAATTCTACGCGAAAAATTAAAACAAAACCGACTACAAATGTACCACGAATACACCATGAATATTGAAATAGTCTATATGTATAATTACAATATTCTTAGTTCACGAACGAATTTAAAATTTTTAATTTTAAGAGGGGACTAGGTAAAAGAACAATTTTTTCGTTCTATACAGGATCGGTACGAGGGAATAATTTGCACATGAAATGAAATATTTGAAAATATTACACGTATATTATTATATATTAAATATGATTTATCTGTAGACACTTTAACGTATATTTACAGCTATAATATATGATTAGCTGTTGAATAATTAAGAATATGTATTTAAAATAATGCCGCATGAACGTGCTACGTCAGGGTAAAAGCAATATCATCAAAATTCCATAGTCTTGTCTTGACTCACACTCAGGGTTCACTTGTTGCAAGAATGAGCCAAAAAGCTAGCCAGAAATAGCAGGTTCTGGCAATGTCACACAGGCAAGCAGTGGAACCTTGTCCGATAGGAGGAAGACAGAAATATGTACAACTTGTAGCTGCTTGTTTTGCTTTCATATATTTACAGAATACATTATACAACTGAATTTAGAGTGGAAATGACATGTTCTCACAGTTCTAAGGTTCAATGATGCCTCGCTGGCAGATGAGCTTAGTCCGGACCACCTCTCTGTGACACAAAAAGTAATACGATATAAGATTTCTGTCATTAACTATTTACATCCAACATACATGTTTACGTACACTTCAAAATACATTAATTAATTATCACAGTGCTCCTTATATATACTATATCATACATACTATTGAATGTGACAAGTTCTATTAATAGGAGAACAGAAAAATATAAAAAATAGTAGTATACTTGCATTAATGTATGCAATTTCTTTCTCATCTATTGGTCGTCTTTGGAATCGTGGGGGAAGGTAAATATCTTCTATCGTTGGCAGAACCGTCACGTTTGGACCAGTTGCACCGCCAATAGTTTGTTGAGACGTCCCTGATTGCACAGATGGTGAGGCTGTTGCACCTGCACTCGCTAACCAATAACACAAATCAGTTTGATCATGCTTTTCAACAGAAACACTTAACAGAATAAATAATTTGACGTTACCTTTACCAGTTCCACCTTTACGAAATTTAATCATCGGCACATGAGGCTTTACCACCTACGAGAATTTCATTTTTATATACATAACCCTATTCTGGTTGTTGCACGCGTATGCATGAATTAACATGGAGCACATCTTTATTACTAATATACCGATAAACTGACCTTCCAACCTTTTGTGGCCATCATTATTTCCCCTTAATATCTATTCGTCTAACGCAGAGACTTCTCTGCGACAGAATCCTCTTTTCTCTCTTTCTGTCTAATACAAACTTACAGGTAGATGGCGTTTTCTGACATTAATTTAGCGACTGCATAACACATGAAATAATTCTCGAATTATTTGTAATTTCAATCACCAAATGTTACCGAATGCTTATAATATAAGATCTTATTGCAATCGATTGACAAAGACTTTTTAATTCATATCTGGTTGTAATTGTAATTTCAGTATATCCACGTACGGAGTAATGTCTGCTAACTCAAATTTAAAAGCAAATGAACTAGACAATCTAAAATAAACAATATATAAACGCCTAACGCCTGATACAGAAAGTCGAAAATTTTATCCTATAATTACGATCATTGAAAATTTTTAAATTGCATTTACATTTGGATCTAACATTATAATTATGGTAGGGGTAATAGAATCAATGTGCACATACATATATATCGTGTATAATAAACATTACTTTATTGTACGTTTAACTTATTCCAAACAATTTTTGGTATTTAAACATAATTTGGTATGATAAATTAAGCAAGGTCTTTATGATACAGGAAATGAAAATGAAGATGGCTATCAACACCACATAAAACGTGGTTATTTATAACAGACTTTTAATGACTATAATGGTATTAATTTTATTTATTACACCATTATATTCAGATCTTAGGTTTAATCTACTTCTTCCATTCGAGATGCATCTTCTGCTTCTTCGAGGGGAGGAACTTCCTCTGGTTTGTGTTCCTCAGGCGCAGGTTCCTCTTCGTCTATGCCAAGACCCAGATGGATCATTCTGTAAATTCTTGCGGCATGTACTTGTGGTTCGTCCAAGGTAAAGCCAGAAGCAAGAAGAGCAGTCTCGAACAACAAAATGACCAAATCCTTCACTCCCTTGTCGCTCTTGTCGAGCTCAGACGTCTGTCTCAAAGTTTCGATAATGGCGTGATCCGGGTTAATTTCGAGATGCTTCTTCGCTGCCATATATCCCATAGTAGATGTATCTCTGAGAGCTTGAGCTTTCATAATTCTCTCCATGTTGGCGGTCCAACCATACTGCGACGTAACGATGCAGCAAGGTGAGTCGACCAAACGGTTCGAAACCACGACTTTCTCAACCTTGGTGTCAAGGATATTCTTCATTACTTTGCACAAGTTCTCGAACTTGGTCTTGTCTTCTTCTCTCTTCTTCTTTTCCTCCTCGTCCTCAGGAAGCTCCAGTCCCTCTTTGGTCACAGACACCAGCTGTTTTCCATCAAACTCCTTCAGTTGTTGTACAACGTACTCGTCGATGGGCTCAGTCATGTAGACTACTTCGAAGCCACGTTTCTTCACACGTTCGACGAAAGAACTGTTTGCAACTTGTTCTTTGTTTTCGCCAGTGATGAAGTAAATGTGTTTCTGGTTCTCCTTCATTCTGCCGACATAGTCCTTCATAGAGCAAGCCTCGTCTCCTGAAGCCGACGTGTGATACCTCAGCAGATCAGACAATTTGCTGCGGTTGGTGCTGTCCTCGTGAATACCCAATTTAATATTTTTGCTAAACTGTTCGTAGAATTTGTTATAATTAGCCTTGTCCTCTGTGAGTTCTTCGAACAGCTCCAGACATTTCTTGACAAGGTTCTTGCGAATAACCTTTAAGATTTTGTTCTGCTGAAGCATCTCACGAGAAATATTCAGAGGAAGATCCTCGCTGTCCACCACTCCCTTCATGAAGTTCAAATACTCTGGAATTAATTCTTCGCAGTTATCCATAATGAATACTCTTCTTACGTACAGCTTAATATTGTTTTTCCTCCTTTTGTTCTCGAAGAGATCGAATGGCATGCGTCGTGGAACAAAGAGTAAGGCTCTGAATTCCAGCTGGCCTTCGACAGAGAAGTGTTTCACAGCCAAATGGTCCTCCCAGTCGTTGGTCAAAGATTTGTAGAATTCACCATACTCCTCCTGGGTAATGTCGTCCGGATTTCTGGTCCAGATGGGTTTAGTTTTGTTAAGTTCTTCGTCTTCTGTATATTTTTCTTTAATTGTCTTCTTCTTCTTCTTTTTCTCCTCATCCTTTTCTTCTGCTTCTGCATCTTCACCTACATCCTTAACTTTTGGTTTTCCGTCATCTTCCTCTTTCTTCTCGTCAAGCTCGTCAGCATCAGCCTCATCTTCGCTGAGCTCCTTCTCGCGTTCTTTCTGTACAACTAATTTGATCGGATAACCGATAAATTGGGAATGTTTCTTTACAACATCTTTGATATTATTCTCCTCCAAATATTCAGCTTGATCCTCTTTAATGTGCAGAATGATTTTTGTTCCACGACCCAGGGGCTCTCCAATGTCGTGTCGGACAGTGAACGATCCACCAGCACTGGATTCCCACAAGTATTGTTCATCATCGTTATTCTTTGAGACAACTGTGACTTTATCGGCTACAAGGTACGCAGAATAAAATCCTACACCGAATTGACCAATCATAGAAATATCTGCTCCAGCCTGGAGAGCTTCCATGAATGCTTTGGTGCCAGATTTAGCAATTGTACCAAGATTGTTGACCAAATCAGCCTTAGTCATACCAATACCGGTATCAATGATGGTCAGAGTGTTGTCATTCTTGTTGGGAATAATCTTGATGTACAATTCTTTGCCAGAGTCGAGCTTCGATGGGTCTGTCAAAGATTCGTAGCGTATTTTGTCGAGAGCGTCGCTGGAGTTCGAAATCAATTCCCTGAGGAAGATTTCTTTGTTCGAGTAGAATGTATTGATGATTAGGGACATGAGCTGCGCGATCTCCGCCTGGAAGGCAAAGGTCTCCACCTCGCCCCCTTCCGTCTCCATTTGTGAAGACATCTGAAACGAACAAGAAATTAATATATGTGTACACGCACACAAAGGAATATAACAGCACATATAATAGCAAAAATACATGTATATATAATACGTGTTTGTGAAAAATAAGTAATATTTATATAAACGCCAAATTACAAACAAAAATGCATTCTCGTGGGTGTAAAGAAACACGTGGTCCGAAAATCAAAATGTACAAAATTAAGAAAAGGAAAACGTGGCGAGGAGCACGTACCTAACCACGAATCTAACACCGTAAAAATATTAACAATTCACGTTCACACCTTCGAACTAACGAGGATACAAAACTGAGGAGTTCTGTCTTCGTGAAAATGGCAATGACTCGATGGTGATTAAAATTACAATATCACGGTAACGACGATCGCACGACAGAATAAAACGCGAGAAAATATTTCTTAACATGAAATGCAACGCAATGCAAGAAGATTTAGTACAATTTTACCTTGATATTCGCAATAATCGACGTTAAAATATTCTCGAAGAATGCACGAACACACTACCGGGCACCTGGTATTTTATTGAATGAAGTGGCGCGTCGGCTAGTTCCGCTTTATATACCAGCTTAAATTCGAGAATGTTCTAGAACGTTCTAGAACATTTTTGCCACCCTGAGTGCTTCGCATCCGGTGAAATTTAAATCTAATTCGAGAATTTTTTCTCAACGGATAGTTTTCGTGCCACGTGATCGATATTGTTCAGCTTAAAAAAATCCGGGAAAACGATTTTCCATTAATCAGCCGCGGTGACGTCGCATATTGTTAACGAAATTCGCATCGATTCTTTTCTCCATAACGTTGTACTTCCGGTATTTGTTCGGGCCGAACGAATCGAACAATATCGAACATTTCTGGACACGCGGACGAAACAATGCCTATCAGAACATTATATAGATGCAGGTTTAATTAATGTTTGGCTGTTTTCTTGCGACGAATATTCGTTGTCATTCTCTGGAACGAAAGTTAGCCATTTTTCAATTCTACCGCATACAGTTCCCGATCGATCCGCTTTGCTCGCCATGGATAAAACAGAAATCTTTGACAACTCGATGAGAGGTATCAATATTTAATTACGTCTTTTATATAATTTTCGCATTATTCTACATTTCACCCAACCGAAGACAAAGGAGCATTTCTTCTTTCGCGCGAGAAAAATTTCCCTTGTAATGTCTGAGTGGGCGTATTTCGCGAACCGACTTGCTCATTATAACTGCAATCTAACGACCACGTTATGTATAAAATTAAAGTATTTGTAAGATGGAAGTGAGTCATGACGAAGCATAAATCTGCATACGCACTGAGAGTGCCTCAATGAAACTTCAAAGAATATAGTAACGTAATGCAATGACTGCTGTACACGAATTGCAGATGCGAATGCGATAACGCGTAACGAAAGAATGATGACAAGACCAAAATGATTAATTTCGTTGCTTGTATCGAAAATATTTCGGAAATACCGCGTAAATGTCTCGGTCGGTATCGAAATCTATTTTACAGGTCGGTAAGTGGCGCTCTCTGCGATCCCTGCAAATGAACTAAATTTGCATGCATATGATAATATGATAAATAAGAAATCGAATGTTCTTTCTGCATCCCGGATTTTGCACAATTGCGTTCATCTTTAGTAATTGATTTGTGGGTACAAATGTATCTTTCTATTATATAAAACTGTTTTGTAGTTTTGTCACCGAACAACTCCGAGCGGGTTGGCTTCTGAAGGAGAACCGAAAATTGAGGAGCGGCGAAGCCTTCAGACGGGTACCGAAAATTGAGCGACGTGACAGTGAGTATGCGAGAGAGAGAGAGAGAGAGAGAGAGAGAGAGAGAGAGAGACAGACAGAGAGAGAGAGAGAGAGAGCGAGTCGCCGCGGGGTTTGGTGAGCGGAGTCCCCTAGTGGGATATACAGGGTGTTTCAAAATTCCTTCAACATCCGGAAATAGAAGGTTCCTGAGATCAAGCGACATTTTTCTTTGCAAAAATGACGTCTTTAAGGAGTTATTTAGGAAAAACACGGACCAATCAGAGCGCAGCTACAGCGAACGGAGTCCGACTCGGCGACAGGTCCCGCTTAGCGTGGCGTTGCCGTTGGCCGAGCTCAATCCGCTGTAGCCGCGCTCTGATTGGTCCGTATTTTTGGTTAATAACTCCTAAACAAAGCCGCAGACGCCATTTTTTGAAAGGAAAATGTCGCTTCAAATGGTCTCAGGAACCTCCAATTTTTTCGGATGTTGAAGGAATTTTGAGACACCCTGTATATTGTTTTATAAAAATTACAAGACTGAGTTTATTTAGATTTTTCACAATTTTTATTTATAATACGTGCCCGAATAAAGAAATTTATTGAATAATTTATAATGGAAATACCTTTATAATTTCAATAATTAAAAAATTAAGTAGTCTGAATAGTAGTCTTTAAAAGTTTTCAAAGGATTTATTATGAGGTCTCGCTAGAAAAAAGCACAAGTTTTATAATAAATTTTCTTTTATTTCACGTTGTACAGGATAATATTTCCAGGGGCTCATAACAGTTCAGAATTTTCAATTTAACCCATTTACATCGTTTACATTTAGTCATTATTACCAAAGCGTATTACCTTCCTCGCGGATACTGCGAATTGACGCGGACATCAGTTATTTACAAAAACAATATTCCAAACTTATATATATTACATTAGATTGCTGTCGTTATTATCAATAATATGCACGCACATACCAACGCGCATAACAAACATGTACAAATTATCAAAATGTGATGTTGCTTTTACTTCTTGACATTTTCCACGTGAATATAATAAAAAAAAAGATTGGTAATAAATAGACATTAAAATGTTCTCCCTGGATTGCAACAAACTGGAATGAAATAGAAATTTGTTTTCTCTCATAATATATTTAATAGGTTAAAAATAATGTAATAGTATTTTTAAATTCTTCTAATATTTTCACTGTTTTAGATTGCACCTATTCATTTTAGTCATAAATGCATAAAATCCGCCGTCCAGTAATAATGGTATTATGTTTCGAATGGGTTAGCAGAAGATACTTACAGAGTGGAAGAACTAATCGGATTCTCAGCGCCGAAAATCGTGAATATGAATGAAAAACTTTCGTGCATAACGAAAAGGAGAATATCGATACTCGCGACGCGGCTGAAAAAGATTCTCGACAAGTAATCGAGTCACGTGGCAATGACACTACCAGCAATTACAAATGCTTAACTCGTAGGTTCACGCGCATACGGAATACGGATACCTTTGGAGCACGTTAAACGCACCTTCGTTTTCGTCTTCCCGTGGTGCTTCGCTAAATGGTGGTGCGTGTCGGTAAATTACGAATTTTCAAAAAAGCGATAAAAATAGAGTGACTTTCTTTCATCGATCTTCTACGATGGAAATTTATTGTCAATCAATTTCTAGAAATTCGACAATGCTAACCCGTACAATATTGAGTAAGATTCGTGATGTCGTGTCAGTCGTATAAACGATCAGGGTTATTATTAATTATTATTATTAGTTACTTTGTAATGAAGTATGTACCGTACACTACAATCTAGTTCATTTCGGATTGAATCGATTGATATTCAGTGCTATTAATGTTATGCCACCGCGGCAGTCAACGTGTTCAACATAATTTGTTAAATGGGAACGTTACTCGTTGAAATTCAAATGAAATTCTGTTTCTCCGATATTAACCTTTAGCACTCAAATGGCGGCTCTGAGGCGCCACTAACAATAAGAATTACTATACTAATATTCAAAAATTATCGTTTACTTTATTCAATTTCTATTGTAAGTATTGTATGAGGTATTATATCACTTTCATATGTGGTCGGAAGAAATGTTTGGTGTTTGAGTTGAAATAGCTCCGGAGGGCAAAGGGTTGATATTTAGATATTAAGGTAAACGCGCACGCGCAGTAGTACAAATTGGCCTCCGAGGAAACGGTTGAACGTGAAGAAGCGTTAATCATCGTTGACGCTACAAATAATCAGACATCAGGGGTTCAAGGAAGGTGTTCTGTTTCAAATCAAATTATATTTTCCTTCATACATGCTTGCACAGAAAATCTATCGTCTTGCTACATTCTCCGACATGTTCTGTCATTAACAACTAGACTGAGGAGTTATAAATATATGCTTTCAACATATTACAATCATTAAAGAAAGAAAAATTTGTCTATTTTGCTCCTGTTTCTTGCAATCGATGCAGACAATTTTTATTTCGCATAAAGATCCGCAGTCTATTAACATCCAACTTTGTACAGATTGATATTCATCTATCCATCGATCCGTATGGTTGATCGCTCGAGGCGTTGCACGTCTTCTCGGTGAGCGTACAAAGAATCAACGAGAGAGAGAGAAAGAGATCGCTGAAGCTGATATGGCGAGGAGCTTAACTCCGGTAACCTAGCTTTATGATGTCGAACAAAACTCATACAGCTAGATAACCAAAGAAAATGTCCGCGCCAAGATCGGTGCGTTGCCCGAGCCGCTGAAATTCTTCCGTGGGACATGATCGTTCCAGCCGATCGTCTGTCGGCGCCATCGAAAACCTGCTCTGCCAGTAGTCGAGGGGCTGGACTGGTTGACTGGCTGACTAGCTGTTCTCCGCAGCATTCGCCGGTGTTACTTTCCCAGGAACGCAGAGATGAACACTGTTCACAATCCGATCCGATCCGATCCGATCCGATTCACGCAGACGAACGGTTCTCGGAAAGTCCGTGCTACCTGCCAGCACGTGTCCCGACAGTGTCTTCGTGGACGGTCTGTAACGAAAAGCACAAGCACAACTTATTAAATAGTTTTCAAATGGCTACTTGTCGTACAACATCGAATCATATTGCTGTGAACTTCTCTTTCAACACGTTAAACGCGGAACTACTTTCGTTTTGCAAAACTACGTTCAACACATTCTGTTGAATCTGTTTCAACCAAATCTTAATAGATTAAGCTTAAAGACCGTGAATATATGTTTCACTATTGTTTGAATTGTACATTATTTTTCAAATTCAATACCGTCGATCCCCAGGGGCTGCCATAGCGTTTAACATGTTAATTTACGTGTACCGACACTGGGTCGGGCTGAAGTTGACGGGCACGTCGTCGGAACTACTGTTGGGATTTCGGATCAGGTTTGGTTTTCTGTGGGGAAGACTAGTCTCCAGCTCGTATCGCGAAAAGAACTATTCGAGAAAACATGGGAAATTATTTTGGCGTTTCTCGAGCCGATATTGTTCGGATCGTTGCGCGACAAGAGATAGAGAACAGCGTGTACAAGGCGACACGGTGAAAGCTGTCGACCGAGGAGACCAAGGCAACGACGAATTCGTTCGACGATGGGTCGCGTCGTCGGCAAAGAACACGAGGCTCTTTCCACTGGATCGACGGCGTGCAACGCGACTATTATTATGTCATGATTCGTTGCGTCATAATTGCTCCGATCTTAAAGCCGCGTGTATCTAGTTGCTTGTCGACGCGACGGTATCACCGGCGAGTTTCCTCCTCGTAGTTTCTACCCGATCCGTAGCGAGTTCACGAGAGATCAACGAAAGTTACCACGTATCTCGACGAGCGCTGCGTGGACAGAGATAAAACTGACCGTTTTACGATATCGCGTGTAACCGCGAATCAATCGCAACTCTCTTGTCCTGTCTTGGTTTGTCTCGATCCGACACGTCTCTAGCTTCGCCTCGTTTTGCCATCAGCCGTGCACCAACGAATCGGAGTACCGTGACGTTTCCCAATATCAGAACAATTCGCGCTCGGTTTATACTATCCGCACAGACACGGAACCGTTCCGTTTCAGTATAATAATATTTGAATAATACCTGTTTCGTTTTAGATCCCGATATTCGAATGCATTAATGAATGTTTGTCTGATCGGCGCTGAACGTTCCGTATCTGTGCGGATAGTATAAATCGGCCTTTACTCGTTGACTATTCACGACGAGACGCGTTCCGACTAACAAAAAGAAAATCGAAATAAATTCGTCTTACGTTCGCAGCTCCTCGGAATTAGCCTCCGGCGTGAATTTGCATAAGTATCCGTGATTTTCTATTGTACCGCGATACGAACGGCGCCGGTTTTCGCTCGGTGAGCTTGCCAACAGACCGGTACGAAGTTTCGTAAGAGGTTCCATTCGGAGAAAGTTATGATCTCGCTACGTTACACTCGTGTCTGGATTCGATTTTTATTATCAAACCGCTCGCGCACACATACGCGCTCCAACTCTCACACACACTCTCTCTCTCTTTTTCCACTTAGCATTTTTCAATTTTTCATCGACTCTGCGTTTTCACGGAAATTCTCGAACGAGAGGCACCCGTGACCGTGACACGAAAAGAAACGAATTCCTCGTAAAGCCGCGCGCAGCGTTGATAGCACTTACGTATCCACGAACTGAACAGCGATTTCAGAAACCGATAGATGACAAAAGCGGGATCGACCAACGGAGAGCGCTATCGAATTTCGTAACAGATAATTTCGAACGTTTGCGAAACGACCTCCGTGTATCCGCGCGTTCCATTCGATCGTCTCTGATACCGAGAGTGAATAAAAGCGTCCTCTCCGCGCACGGCCAACATCTCGGTCTCGTGATTTTTCGCGAGCTGTTCTCGATTTTGTGATCGTGAACCGCACGGCGCGACCATGTTCTCGTAACGGTGAAAGTACAAAAGGTCTGTAGCGAGTAACACGAGGGCAATACGAGCGAAAGACGAAAGAAAGGGGGGAAAAGGAGGAAAAAGAGGAAGAAACCATGACACGACACACTCACCTGGAAGACCGTTGCCTTATTCCTAGCTCGCTATCTTACCAGTCGTTGCAGGAACAGTATCCAGAGCTGTTCGAGGTCTCGTTTCAGAAATAATCCCCGGACTTTCTAAAACTAAGTTTTCTTTATTTGTTTGTTTCGTCGTGCCTGAGATCGGCGAGCAGGCTAACGAGCATGCACGAAGATGAAGATGAAGACGAGAGCGTATCTGCCTCGGGCTCGCTCGGTGAAATGTGCTTTATACGAGCGGAGCCGAGCCAAGCCGCGAAATCCGTTGTCGCGTACCTACGGCAAACACGAGCGAGTACCTATCTTTCACGATAAGCCGGGTCTTCGATTCGTTCCATTTGTTCGACACGGTCTGCCACCAGACCGTCCATACCGATTATCGTACCTTTGTCGCACACGGAATGCGAAGTCGCGTTTCCGAGAAACTCATCAGACGAGACTCGCGACGCGATCTTGGAAATAACCCAACTAATTATTTGCCATTTTATTAACCCCTTGCCGTGCAACATCGAGTCGGTCTCGCGACAAACGTTTCTAATTATTTCTCACTCTCTTAGACCGAGAAAAAATTCTGTTCGATATTTAAGGAACAGTTCTGTTCGATACAAAGAAGTTCTAGCAAAGAAAACTGTACGGCAAGGGGTTAACACTAAACCGACCAAGTATTAATAGCGAATGGTGCGTGTAGCTCTCTAAAAATGACAAGACTGAATTTTTTATTAAAGTATAATTTCAGTAGTTGTAAAATAAAAGACCGATCGTCTGACCGTGGTAGTTTTAGTGTTAACAGTCGATCGGTTGTACCAACTTACCGTTCTCGCGTGAAACACCATCGTAGAACGGCGATAACGATACGGCTGGACCATCGGTGTTTCGTGGTCGTAGTCGTGGTCGTGGTCGTGGTCGTAGTCGTGCCGTTGCCTGTACCAGTGGTCGTGGTCGTGGTCGTGGTCTTGGTCGCCTAAAGCCAACGAAGCGAGAGAGTTTAGCACCCGTTGAATTGGTTTCTTAACGAGGTCGGCATTCGACGCGACTTCCAATCGTTTACGCAAACACAGCTGCACGAGTACTCGAGATAGTCGAGCTAATGTCGCTCCGCTTATAAGCATTATCACTTCGAGAGTGTACTTATCGAACTTGATTTCATTTCCTCGCGGCGCGCTGGAACGGATTTCAACCGACGAAAAACGGCTTGGCCTTGTGCGTCTTGTTCCACTCTGCCGCGCGAGATCCAACGAGAGACAATTTCGCTCGGGACGACGATCTAGGCGCGGGGCGCTTTCGTTTCTGGCGCGAATTTGAATTCTCGAGACGTTGATTTTCGTTCGAGCATCAAATCAACGCTTGATTAGTGAGAACGTCGACCACATCGGTCGATGACGAATTGCTGGATCTCAAGGTCCGAAAAAGAAAACAAATAGAAAACAAAAAACGGCTTGTTCATAGGAATGTTTGCATGGAAAAAACGAGGGAACGGGCGCAGGCGACGTACTTTGATGTTTGTCCAACGAACAGACCGCGATTCCAGAGTTCCGAATTCGAAACGATTTTCGAGGAGGCCGATCGATGTCGTTCCGAACGAGGATTCACGGATCGGTAACGTGCACGCGGAACGGTGAAACTTGTATGAGCGCGTGTGTATGTATATGCGCGTTTTATTTCTCGGTCGCTCGGTCGCTCTACCGTGCAAATCTCGAATGCATTCGCTTGTACGTTGAAGATAGCGGACGATACAGGCTTCCGCGATGCCAGAACGCCACCGCGCGCCTCACCGTGCCGTTCTCGTCGTTCTCGTCGAACCGGTGACGCACACCGGAGACGATTTCTTGCGGTGCGGTGCGCGGTGTTTCCAACGAAAGAGAAAAAACGCCATTGAAACTGGTTCGCGGTAATCAACGCGCAGCGCGACACGCCTTTGCGAGAACCGATTACTTCGATTCGATATACACGAAGCTTCTATCGGAAAATGTAGCTTCCGAAATCCAGAAGCTTCCTCGAAATTCTAATGCGCGCATATACAATCCTCGTCGCAATTCCATTCGCTGCGGTGACATCGAAAAACGATCGAATCGATCGATTAAGTTTGTCGCGCCTCGTTAATAATACGTTACGGGCAGCTATTATGGTCTCGCGTTAACGCCGCTTCGAAGGTGAGAACAACTACGAATTAGTATCGCGTCGATAAGAACGACCTTATGTGTTGTCGCTGCTCCATGCGAATTTAAAGATCAATAACGATCTTCGTTATCGCGTTATTGCCGATAGCCGGAGCACCGAGTTCCGCTGGCCATGATCCCGGAACAGAAATGCATATATATTCCGTCGCGTTTTTTCCCTTTTTTTTAAGAGTCGAACCGGTTCGACACCGTTGCGAATTCGAGGCCAGGTGAGGGCACACGGGTAACAAAAGCGTGCGGGTGAGCGTGATTTTTCCACGATGCAGCGCGGCGCGGCGCGGCGCTGCGCGGCCACGTACAACCTGTTGCTAGGAGGGCCGCGGAAATTCGCACGCGAAACGGTGCGAATCGGTAGCGGATAGAAACGGCTCAGAGAACCGAGAAGAGCCTCCGGCCGACAGAGCATCGAAGAGACTCCTCGTTACCTTCGACAAGGAATTTGTCGAACCAATACGTTTATCGATTCGATCCAGCACGATCTCGCAACGCGATCTCGCGAATTCCATGGAGCCCAAGCGGCGCGAGTGAATGGAAAAACGTCGATAACCGATAAGTATCGTGATCCGGTCGAACCAATACTCGAACGTTCCGAAGAATCTCTACTGGACGCGTTCAATAGAATTTAACCGAATCTCATCTACATTCGAGTTGGATGGATAGATGGATCGACTTGCCGGAGCTCGGTGGTCATAGGACTCTGATGCGAAGTAGAATTTTGTTGTGTAAGCGTGCGCCTGTATCAGCAGAATTAAATATCAGCGAGCGTGTCTGTTCTATACATAAAAGATGGGTCATACCTGTCGTTGGTCGAAGTCGAGGACACGGCCGGGTCGATTCGTGAATTTTAAGTCCGCGGTACTGCTTCTTCCTCCTATTCTCGTAGCAAGGGCACATAGAGACTCGGGAACGGTAATAGACTATAGGGAATAGGTAAGAAAGTAAGGAAGACAGAGAGAATGGAAGAAAAGAAACGGATGAAGAGAGAGGGAGAGACGAAGAGTGAGAGAGAGAAAGGAAGAAGGCAAGAAGGAAAGAAAGAAAGAGAGGAATAGTCACACCTGGCGCGGTACGAGATGAGATCACTACCGCACTCACTGATCAACTGGCCCCGCGCCCCACGTCCTGGGCTGCACGCACCTTTCGAGTCTACCCCTACCTCAAGACCCCGGGAACCCCAAGTCCAAAGCCCTGCTCGGGACCCCATCGTCCCCTTCCACGCCCTTTCTGCCTCCCTGGACTCGCTCTGTACGCTCATTGGTTCGTTCAAATCGACGTTATGACGTCACCGATTCGAACCGCCGGCATACATACGCGAGAAACGAGTCTCTCCTCTCCTTTCCTCTCTTCTCTTCTCTTCGCTTCTCTTCTTTCCTCTCTTCTTCGGTCTCGTCTCGTTTCGTTTCGTTTAGTTTCGTCTCGTTTCGTCTTGTTTCGTATCGTTACGTCTTGTCTGCTCTTCTCGTCTTTCCTCTCTCAGTCTCTCCGTACTTCGCGCCCCCTCTCTTCGCCGTGTCTTCTTTACTTCGAGTCGACTCTACCTGTTCTTCTACCTACGTTCTCTCTTCGGCATCGTACAACTCCTCTTCCTCCTTCTCTCTCGATCTTCGACCGGTCTTGTTCCTCGGCCAACTTGGAGGAGCATTATCGCGGCATCTCCGTCTTCCTACCTGCTCGATTCTCCCGGTCGTTCTTTATCGCGTTTCCTCGTCTTCCTTCCTTCGTGCCTGGTTTTTCCTCGTCCTCCTCTTCGCGCTACACTCTGCCTTCGTCCTTCCGCGCGAGTTCGCGGCATTCGCGATCACGTTCGCGATTCTTCCTTGCTCTCGACATTTCGTACTTGCTGCGCTTGTATTTTTCGCTCCACGCGGACAATCCTTGGCTCGCATCATCCGGCTTCTCCTTCCGATCTTCCGTCCTCGATTGTTCTCGGTTCTCGACTAATTTACGCCATTGTCGTCGGCGGTAGGTTTGGCAACGATTCCGGAGGTTGCTTCTTCTTTGTCTTCCTCCTCTTCTTCCGTTTACTCGACGTCAACCGTGAAGCTGGATCCGGTTTGTTCGTTTCTTGCTCGTCCCGAAGCCAAGCCGATGCTCTTGCTCTCGCTTTAGCTGTTGCTCCTATCGTTGCTGGTGTACGAGTCGAACGATTCTCGTGGAATTAACGAAATCGCGTTGTAACAGCCGAAACCTGGTCTGTTGGCAGGACCACGGTCCTTTTCCTTCTGGTCGATGGGTCGTATCGTCCGCTGGCCGACATGATTGTCCGCAAGAGATTCGACGCCACCGCCACCGCCACCGTCACCACCACCGCCCCCGCCACCATTGCCGCCAGAACGGAGCGAGACCAGCCCGCCAGGTATACGGGGAGACAGAAAAAGGAAAAAAGGGACGCATTCCAACGACTATGGTCGGTCCATAACGATTCCCATACGTTGAGTGCGCAACGAACAACCAATGACCCCTCTACCGATCTCTCGCGCCTTCTCCTTCTCCATCTCTCTCCTTCTCGCATCCAATCTCTCGTTTCCTCTCCCTCTCCCTCTTTCTCCCTCTTTTTCTTTCTCCTCCTTCGTTACTCATCTTCCTCCTCTCTTCTCTCCTGCATTTTGCACGACTCTCCACGTGTCTTGTTTCTCCTCTCTCCCTCCCTCCTTCTCTCTCTCTCTCTCTCTCTCTCTCTCTCTCGCTCTCTCGCTCTTCCCCTCATCGTTCCGTCTCTGTTCCCCTCGTTTCCACCGCACTTACGAGTCGTTTCGCTCGTCGTCTACCTGTACCTGTGAGCGTACACGCGCGTGTAACTCGCGATCGAGGTGAAGGCTCGGCCTCGTACGTACCCACGTAGCCGCTCTGTCCTCTCGTTTTTCGAAGAAAATCGACGTCACGACGACGATCGCCGCCGCGCGACGAGCCCGGAGGTTTCTCGAATGGCCCGCCACGCCGCGCCGCGCCGTGCCGTGCCACGCCACACCGTCGTTCACCGTCTACCAGCCCCAGCTATTCCCTCGAATATCCCTGCCGGCCGCTTTTTAGCTTAAACACTCCTCGGAACAGGACGAATTCCGTTCACGATCCTCTCGACATCTGCGCGGTATGCCCGAGCCCGATCGTACCCACGATTCACCGGCCATCGTCGCAATTTTCCCCGGGGAAACGGCGAGAGGCCGCGCGAGAGACTCCTGCGAAACCGTTCGTCCATCTTCCTCGAATCTATTATTAAAACAACACCAGATTTCGTGAGTTGGTGCAAGCACCGACAGTCAGAAGCTCCCATGTTCCCAAACTTCTTCAAATTTACTTGTGACCGTCTCGCTCGGTTTTCGTTGTTCAGGAGAGCTGTGCAAGAACCCGAAAATCTTCAGGGATAAACCCGAAAGTTGTCGAGAGTCCTGGTGCATTCAAGAATGTGCTCGGGAATCCCTAGTATTCTCGAGAATCCCGATACATTCGAGAAACCAGTCCCGATCCCGAATCAAATTCTCCACCCGTCTCGACCCAACATTTTCAGGTTCTCACGCACGTCTACTGTTCAGGCTTTCGGATGTAAGCTGTATCCTTTTCAAATTATTTTCCCACCGTTTCGCAAGCGTCGCAGCCAGCTTCGTAGGGAGACGAGAGGAGCGTTGGGAAAATAATTCAAAAACGACACGGCTCGCACTCGAAAGCCTCGAATCCGCGACAGTCTCGTTCACGTTTTAAAATGTGAGACTGCGTCCTGAAACGAAAAAGGAGCTCTCGGCTCCTTGCAGCAGAAAAATTATGGAGATTTCAACGATCGCCGATCGATATGGACGACAGATAGCTCGTGCGATTAATTTTCACGAGATCTCGTTCGATAGTTTCGTAGAGACGAGAGTCGCGGGGCGCGAAGAAAAATAATTAACCGACTCCGCAGGAGAAAACGTTTGGTTTTTTCGGTGCGCAAAGAACGCGACGCTCTTTGTGTTTGCTAACATTTATGCACCCTAAAAGTTACGCCTCCTTGAACGACGTAGAGTCGGTTCCGCTGTCTGAAAGCGAGCCCTGGGAAGTTCCGCGACTAGACGTGTCATCTGTTTTCAGTTCGCGGGAAAGCCAGTGCCGTGACGATAGTTATGCGCGCGGCTGCTTATCATAGATACGACGAGTAGATAGTACGAAAGACCGATCGTTTCAATGATCGATGAAATTTCGGAGGCACACCGACTTGCTCGTAGGAATGTTATTGCAACGCCGCCGTGCCGTACGTGACGCTCACGTGAATGAAATTTCACATGCGTATCGGTTTGCCGTGAGCACCGGGTGTTCTCGAAGGTCGTTCTCGTCGCCACCACAGTATTTCCAAATCGCGAAATCGTGGCCGAAACCTCAAAAATGAATTCTTCGTTGAGGGTATGGTAACTACTGTATTAGATTCTTCGATAGTATACCTGTAACAGTATAGCGGAGAACGGTGTGTAAGTACATATATGTATAGTTAAAAGTGCATAATTCTGAAATCTCGTTTCGATGGATGCCATTCCTGAAAGTAAGTAGAATGTTTATGTGCACTATCAGTAATAGTTAATGGTTACGTTGTATAAATATAATGCTTATTATAACACACGAACAGAAACGTTTTAAGGAGAAATATTGAACACGTGGAGTAAAAGTTCTGTATTCCCCAATATCATTCTAAAATTCTCGTTGGAACTTGTGGTTGATACTGTTCTGTGACAACCTGTTTGTAACACCATTTTTTATGATGCAAGATGCCAAGCGTGTTTTCTTGGAAAGTGTAGAAGACATGACAAAATTCTTCGAATAAGTATTGTTCGGTATTGCGTCGGTTGAACGTTTTTCTATTTATTTAGAAATAGATTTCAATGTATAATTAGTGACCTGAAAACACTACTGTACAAATATTCAATTGACAATGTTATTAAAAAATGTTAAGTTCGGATTCTTTATCAGCGGCCGCAAAAGCCCTCGTATATACATTTTCATATTGAAAGGCGTTTTGTGGTTTCCGCCACGATTTCACGATTTGGAAACAGTGTGCGTCGTGGTCATCGTCGTCGACACAGTTTTGTGACTCACGCGAAAAATTTGCTCGTGAGAATAAGCGGATACGTGCCCCAGCGTTCGTCTCGGCCAGCAGCGTGCCGGAGAGGTCGCGTTCATTTCGAATCATCAATGGAAACATCGACCACTGATCCAGGATCTAGAGGATTTATAAAAAGGATTTGCCTCGGTTTTCTGTATAAATCTTACCCACCGGGGTGCGAAGGACGATTTTTATTATTCGCTCTCCGTAGAAGAATCCTTCCAAAGAATCTGTACAGTTATATCGCGGTCCTGGCGACTCACCTGGCCCTTGCTCAGGTACAAAGTTGTACAAAGCTAACTCCACCCTACGTCGAAGCGTTGGCGTTACGAGCCGACGCCCTTCGACTTCCGGCGGATGCGCGTCGTCCTTGCTTTCGCGTTTCTCCCGTTTTCATCGCGGACACCTGACTTTTTCTCGAGTATTTCGTACGGTCTACTCTCCCTAGTCGCCTCGAACGAAATTATACGAGAGCCGCGAGCACGCGAGCGATAATTTTCCGTTGAAAAGTTCCTTCGTGTCGAAGAGTAGCTGTCGCGCGATAGACGGAGAAAGAGAATCGGAAAATCTACAATTTAACAATGCTCGTAAAAGTCATATAAAATCAATACAACTTATTTAATAATATAAGAACAGAAAACACAAAGTTTAACGCAACAATAATTTTTGTAAAATTCTTACACCTTGTAGGTCTTAATAAAACTTGGTTTACTTAATAGATTGTAAGTGTTAGTGCAAATAGATTAGCTCGTTCCGTAAGCTGTATCGTTTCTTATCGCATTTCGTATGTACAAACGTGGGTCTTTCGCTTAAGCTATATTTTTATAAATTTCTTCAATACAGTTAAACAGGCTGTTCAACATATTCATGACGTATAGAAGAAACATGTTTTAACCCTTTCGCTACCGTGGACGAGATATTTCGCTTCCACGATGTCGAAGAAATTATACTATGGACGAGATATCTCGTGTATCTTTATTATTAATATGAAGTGTTTCATTTGAAAATTTGATACGAGTAATCGATTTTTAAGACATGTCATCGTTGGTGGAAGTTGCTCAAAGTATAAAATACATCATATTTTACACAATTAGCGTTTTCATTGTTCATTTTGTATTGAATACAGAAGGATAATTGTAATTGATGTAAAAGATCTAATATACAAAAATGGAACCCACAGTAAAAAATTTCAGTGAACAATAGAATGTGTATTTTGTAAAAACAAATGGCCGACGCAAAGAAACCAGATATTTCATTACATACAAAATAAAGAATGAAAACTTTAATTGTGTCAAATATGGAGTATTTAATATTTATCATCTTTAACCCTTTGCCTTACGATTTATTTTACGGTTTTAGTGATTAGAACTTTTTTTGTAGTTCGTAAATAATAGTTTTCTAAAAAAGGAAAAACTTTATATCTATTGTATGCTTATGTATATTCTCCAATAGCTGTACATTAACAAAACCAAAGTAGAATTTTATTTCGGTTTCAAGTAAATGAGTAGCCTGCATACACTACTGTGCAAAAGAAAGAAGCACCCAGCCATATTTAATAGAAAAGCGTAAAAAATCAAATAAGAACAGAGTAAGTTTTGAAAAAGGATTCCGCTGTTTAATTGAATAGTTCTGAGAATATATACACGTGTTACTGCGGATTATTTCATACTTTAAATGCAATAAATCAATCATTGTACAACACAAATTCTACATAAAGATATTGTTTGTCATTATATCTTATAATTATACTGGGTGCTTCTTTCTTTTGCACAGTAGCGTATATTTATTAGACTCAGTTCAGAATCTTCGTCACAAGTCACACACGTTTTTTCGAATCCGAGTTTCCAATGATCTGTCTGGGTCGTGCGATAATATTTGGCGTTGACGTACTCAAAGTAAACACATGCATGAATACATGACATTAAACAACGACAAGACGTATCGAGACGATCGAATTGTAATGACAATGGCATAGAAACGAAAATAAGAGTACGCTCCCCTCTGATTCGAGTCATTTCATCTCGTTTCGTTTCATTTCGAGAAGAGGATTCGTTATTCGTTCGGCAGACGCCGCTTTGGCGAGGATGGTTGCCACGAAGGACGCCCGTTACCGAACGAAGACTATAGAAATCGGTTCGCACCTGCCCGGCCCGGTAAAAAGAAAAACCTAGCCAGAACCCCCGTGAGCCCCGAGGTCCACCGTAAGTTTATGGATGTCTCGCCCCTTATGTGTGACAGCCCTGGCACAGGTTTCAAACGTTAGAGGTTTCTGACGCTCCTGACGTTTTCTTGTATCCGCTTCTCGAGCGTATTCCTCTAACACGCTCGTCATCTAGAGTCGACTCGTTATCCACGACTCTCTGGTTTCTCCATAAGCAACACGAATTTTTATATTTGCGTCACCGTTCGATTGTCGATCGTCCATTCGCGTAATTAGTTCCCTTTTAATTAGATGCCGTCTCTGTATTCCTACAATGATAACTACAGGAACTACGGTAGAGTTTACCATACCGGAGAGTTCACATATAGAGACAAAACAATTCATAGTAAATAAATACAATACGACCTCGATTACCCGACCTTCCGATATCTGAAGTCCTTAGCGTGACATGCTTGAAATGTAAATATTTCAACGCGTTTGTTTCGCTGCCTACATATTTATTGATCAAATATTTAATTGAATCCAACGTATCTCGTTTACAAAATATTAAAATCATTTAATAAAGGAAAGTCGCAGAATCTCTGAATATTATGCTGTGCACTACAATTTTAAATAGCAAAGCGTATTAATTATTCTATGTTCAAGTAAATTGTGAGAATGTGAACGTCACTTGTTCTAATATTCGAATAGTTATGTGTCTACTGTACCAACTCTTTACACTCGAAAACTTTTCTCCAGTCACCTAACAGTTGTATTTATAAATTATTTACGGAAACAGTTGATTCAATGGGACTAAAATTGTCAATCTTGCGACAGTAACACAATTGTCAGCGATCCGGTCATGTTCTTCCGAATGGGAGATCTGCTACATAACTAGATTTACGCCGCCCCTTGGTCGGACGATTCCATGGTAAGGATTCAAGGAGTTCTACAGTAAATTACGTATTTCTTGCATTGTCTATCGATTCCTATACCGTTATTTACTTCACGAAATAGAATCGTAGATAAAAACTCAAAGAAAATGTTGAAATTTCGAGAATTCGAAGAAAAGTGGGTTTCAAAACGACAAAGCAAAGGAAACGTTCCGACTCGTCGTAGGAAGCGACGAGTCATTGTGGTCCACGAGAAAGATTCGAGCCCTCTGCGGCGAGATACAATGGTCCATATTTTCCTAACGGATACGCCATTAGGCAAGGCCCCAGGCCCAAGGATCGTTTCATCGATTATACGTTCCAGGTAAAATTTCCAGGTAACCTTCTGTGTTCCCAGACTTTCCACTTGTTCGATTTTTCCGGCTATGGTTCCGTGTTGCATACCAAGCCTTCGAATCTCTTACCTGTGTAGGACAAAAATACCTGTAGAGGTAGATACAATAAAGAAAATATCACTGAAAATTTGGTGAATAGTATGCAACGGTGTTTGCAAGATGTAATAAGTAGACTGCATTAATTATAAGATAAAGGAGACGCACAAACGTTTATTTCCCTGCAATATGCATAAAATCCGTCGACTAGTAATATAATAAGTACTCATGGAGGTCCAACAAAGTATTCAAATTTCGTGTTTCTTTGTGAAAATGTATAGTCGTTCGAGTATATTTGGAGTCTTATTTGGGAAATATTTTACAACTTAACAATAATGTATCATCTTCAAACGTTACGACGCTTGCAACTTACAACCTGAACAAAAGCATTATGGAATTCGTCGTAATGTGAGCACATTTTTTCAAAGCCTCAAACATTTCATTTTAAACCGGTCGAATACATCGTTGATGTTTCCAAAAAATATTTTACAACTATTGTTAACATTAATGCACCGTCTTCAAAGCCATGTATAATCACTACGCTCACAATTTACAAACCGGAATAAGAGCATTATAGATATCACAATGTAAGTACATTTTTCAAAGCCTCAAACATTTCATTTTAGACCGGTCGAATACATCGTTGATGTTTCCAAAAAATATTTTACAACTATTGTTAACATTAATGCACCGTCTTCAAAGCCATGTATAATCACGACGCTCACAATTTACAACCGGAATAAGAGCATTATAGATATCACAATGTAAGTACATTTTTCAAAGACTTAAACATTTAATTTTAGACCGTTCGAATACCTTCGTGGTAGGTGCATCGACGAACGTGAGAAACGATTCTGCGACAGCCGTGAATAAAATTCGGGCTTCATGGGCTACCTAATTGTTCACGAATGTTCACGGGATTTAGCGTGCAAGCGAGAATTGTTCCGAGAAAAAAGAAATTGGATGCAACGTCGATGCAACGTCGACGCGAACTAGGCAAGAGATGGTCGCGCTGCGCCGCGCCGCTGATAAACCGACATTGCGGTTGCAGCTGTCGGAGTATTGAAGTCTCCGAACGACTAGATAAATGACCGATGTGTCGCGCCGCATCACGGCCGACCGCTATCGATTCCGCTTCTCTGAACGTCTGAGAGCCGAAAGACAGAGAGAGAGAGGGAGAGAGAGAGAGAGAGAGAGAGAGAGAGAGAGAGAGTCTCGAGCCAAGGCAAGCAGACATTTCGCTGGTTTACGAGGGCGAGTCCGCTGCCATAAGTAGGAACGAAGACGGAAGAAGGCTCCGATGTCGGTAGTGGTGGTAGCGGGAACGGAAGCTGCGCAGAATCCAACGAAAAATCGAGATCGTTCGAGTAGAAGCGTTCGCCAAAGAGTTTCGAGAGCAAACGGAGACTTCTGCCGGGAGAATGACTCGAGGCAGACCACCGATGATGTCATCGGTCGGCGAGTAAGTACTCGCGCCTACGCTTTTCTCTCTACCAGTTTCGCTAGCAGGAAAGGTAGGCAAGCAGGCAAGCAGGCAAGCAGGCAAACGGGCAAGCAAGCGGGCAAGCGAGCAGGCAGACAAGCAGCCAGGGATACCGCGTGTGCTCCTTCTCGAAACGACTCTCCATCCACAAGGGCCCAACCTCCTCAACCTATTCCCCCTTTCGCTTCTCTTCTTCTCGTTTTCTTTTCTCTCCTCTGTTCTCTCTTCGTCCTTTTCGTTCCTACCGGTCCATCGCATCTCTTCCCCATACTTTTCGTTTCGCGTCTCGGACCGTCTCTCTATACTTTGGTTCGCGCGAGGACGGGTCGAGCGATATAACGTGCCGAGAACATGCTCGACTCTACCTTCGTGCCAGTCTACATTGCCGGTGTATACCGGTTATGCAGATGGAGCCTGGTCTGGACCTCCTCGGCAAACCCTCCAACAGAGCGCCTCGTCCTTTTCTTCTGTTCTTTCTTCTTCATCTTCTTCGTCGTCGGCAGCCGCTCTCTCTCTCTCTCTCTCTCTCTCTCTCTCTCTCTCTCTCTCTCTTCCTCTCTCTCTGTCTCGTCCATCGTCCGTTGGTGTTCGTCTCGATCTTCATTCTCGTTCTCTTGGTTCTACGGTAACCGGTGTTGCTTTACTTTTACGCACGGTCACGCGGATGTATACCTATACAGTGAACCCTCCTATAACGCGGTTTCCATATAACGAGGAACAAAAATTGCGTCAACCCTCTTATAACACGATTTCGATATAATACAACTTAATTAGCTTAACCCCTTAAAATACGATTAGAATTGCCCCGACGTTCATCATTATTTCATAGGAGAAGAGAATTTATATTTATCGCATGCCTATGCAGTCTACACTGACTATACGTATATTGACAACAGACAGAAATTTTATAGCTGCCTGAGTCGATGTTATAGCGGAAGGAATTGAGCAGTCTCCCTATAGCATGAATTTTTCTATTACACTTTCACGGTTCAAATTAATGAGTAATTCCTCCGTTTTGTTCGCTCATGATTTATACTAAATCTAAGTTTCTTAAACGCGGTTTCCGTGTAACTCGGTACGAATTACTCGCGTTGTAGAGGGTTGATTGTACGCTCGTTCGATTCTCCTTCTCGGGTACGCGAACGCTCTCCGTGGCCTTTAGGACGGTCAGGGTACGTTTCTATGAGAGTCGATCGCGCTTTTTCGGAATTATTCGCGGACAATCTTTCTCCCCCCTCCCATCGAATGGATATTCGAAAGGAGGCGCGATCGTTCTCGCCGAACATTTTGCTCGCTTCCGATGGACTAACGGATCCGTGGACGATAGTAGAAAATACGGGTTAATGCTGGCGCTATCTTCGGCCCCGACGAATCCTTTTCTGGGGAACACAATGCCTCGCGGCGCGTCGAGGAGGCAAGCGAGTCGGACTCGCGGCTCGCGGTCGACAGAGCCGCGATTAAATCACCGCCATCTACCGTCACCCGAGACCGTCCGCGATGCCTCGTTAAATCGGCACGACTGTCCCATTCTTCTTTCCGAGCCCGGTAGTCTTCGGTTATTCACCGAAGCCATCGTAATTGGATGGGACAATTAAAAAACTGCTGCGGATCGTCGCTCCATAAAATGTACAACGCCGCCGCAATATTGCGGATCGAGAAACGTGGGCTCGAAACACGGACCAAGGACCTACCTACCTACCGCGTACCGTGTACCCTCGATACCGTGTACCGTGTATACCGTGTACCGCCTACCGCGAGATCTCATCGTGCGTCTCTCGGCGAGAGGAACGCGATCGCATCGATTGTCCCGTAATTTACTTGGCCCACGACTTGTTGCCCCGGCGATTCGAAAGCGGGGGATTTTCCATTGCGTGTCACGGTACCAGATTAACCGGTATGCGTCGCGTTAGAAGGTCGCCGACCTTTCAAAATTCACGGACAAAAGTATCCTCTTGCCTCGAATGCTCGGCGAACCCATCCACACGAGAATCCTCGAAACGTATCCAGCGTTTTCCGTCTCTCCGCGCTGCCACGACGGGCACACGATGCACGTTGCGTTCAACGAGCGTTTGTGTGATGCAATAATTTCACGACGAGCGCAATTATTCGGCACAGCGGAGATCCCTCGACTTTCGAGCAATTGCAAGATAAACGCGTCTAAACTGGTAGAACTTCCGGCGAATCGTAATACAGGGTGATACAAACTAGGTCAGGGAGATAGGACAGTTAAAAATAAGACGAAAATCAAGGAATAACAAACATTGCGCTGGAGTCCACATTTTCGGGAAAGGCGAATTTGGACATCGATGTAGTAAGCATGCACCTAACTGATGACCGATGTTACGGATCCGCAAGCTCCCAACGTAAAAATCATGTGTCTGTACCCTTCGCTAGTCGTATCCTGTACAAAAACAGGCACATCAGCAGTCTGCAGTGAGATCCATAACGCTGGTCATCAGTTAGGTGTACTACATTGATTACCAAATTCACTTTTGTCAGAAACGAATCCTCGAACGCAAGTTTGTTATTCTTGATTTTCAACTTATTTTTAGCTGTACCATCTCCCTGACCTATTTATACCATTTCGTATGTACGCGGGAAATCCTTCGATTTCGTCTTGCATCGTGCAATGAATTTTCACGCTTGCGGTCAATTCGCAGCGACGGTTCTCGCAAGAAGGTGATTTCGGACGTAACAGGGGTAAAGGATCTACGGCGAAGGAGCTAAACGATAAAACCGACGGGTGGCGTGTTTGCACAGTTTGCAGTTTGTTTGTTGATCCCGAGAACGTGAGTTATTGTGCAAATAATTGACGCGGCTGTCTACGCTCGACACGCTCGATCACGAGGTAAAACATAAGACGCGCGCGAGCGCGTTCCCGCTTACACTCGCGCGTTCACAAACGATTGCAGACTCGCAGAAACGGGGAAAAGACAGACGAGAGCGCCGTTTTCCTTGAAATTCGAAGGAAACGGACGACACAACAATCGCATACCGCGCGTGGCACCCTTTATTTGCGTTTCGAAGATTACCTACGGTTCTGGGCAATCCGTGAGCAAGTTGTTACTTCGAGTTAGACTCGGGGTCCCGGGAGTCACGCGTTCGATATTGAATACACCCGTGTTGCGCCTGTTGTTCCACTTTTCCGTCGTTTCTCATTCTCGACCGCTTCGAGCCGATAGAAACCAGATTTATAGCGCCCCGCCGAAAACGTAGAAATCGCAAGATATTCCGTGAACGATACGGAGAACGTTTGAATGCACGGAACGTTCGTGGAATAAATTTAGGTGGTACTCGAGCGGAAAGCTGATCTACCGGTCGCTTTGCGAAACTTCGAGTGGCATCCCGAAGTTTCATTCGGACCGGTTCACCGTTCCGAGCAACTATAAAATGCAACATTGACTCGCGCGTAGCCGCGACGGTTACGGACCAACGTAATTTCAAGAATATCGTCGCGACGGTGCGGTGGGGCTCGTCGAATACGTCGATTCTAGGAGAAAATGGACACATTAGGTATGCGAATTACGGATTGCGACAGCACCTCGAACCAGACGACGGAATTGTCCGCGAAGAACGAACTCGTAAATTGCTCTACGAAGGATCTTCTTCGATACGAGAATACGGTACGGTCGATGGTTGCATAGTGTTCTCGAGAATTTTTATCACTTTCTTGCCCGTACGCAGAGAGATAATCGCGCCGAGCGAGTTGCAATTACCTTCGATGGTTGCGACAGATCAAGGTAAAGACTCGGAATATAATACTCGGTGCGCCTATCTGCCTACCTAATCGCGCGTTGGAACGCACCGTTTATAAATCGCGTTCGTTTTTACCAATGATAGATCAGGCTTCGTTTGCCAAGTCTAGCCAATAAAGCTATATATTGACTGGATATCGGCTTGGCTTGTCTTAGCTTGGCATGGGTGAAAATCAGAGAAAGCCAGGTACTTTTGAAGGGGATGTCAAAAAACGGCGTTCTCCCGGATTACAAATCTCACGACGAAGATGCTCGGAGATAGCGAAAGAATATTCGAGCACCCCAATGGAGCCCCATTAGGATCCAGAGGTAGTTGGGCCAGTCCTCTATCTGGCTCCCCTTCTTTCTCTCTCTTTCTCTCTCTTTCCTTCTCTCCCCCTCTCCCTCACGTACTCGATGGATTCAAGGTAGAGGAGGCGGGGGATGGTTGGCCGGTCAAGCCACATTCCGTTGGCCAACCGGCTCCTTGGGACCCTTCCTCCCCCTCTTTGGTAGACGGTTCTCTCTATATACGAGAGCCTCTCTCGCCTCCTTATGAACCACTATGCGATATGTGCCCACAAGACCGCCAATATTATTTCGACTAGACAGTGGTCGACGCAACCTTGTCAGAGAGCAACGCGCTGATATATGTACATAATACACGTATACAGCTACGTGTACGTGTATATAATATATCTGCTTTTCACGATGAACCTTCTCTTCCAGAAGTCTCAATGTTAATCCACGTCTAATACACCCGTACCAGTTTTACATCGGCACGCATCGCGTGGTACTCTTGTCGCGACGAGATTATGAACGCTTCCTTCGACCCTTTCTGACCGGAACTATAATATTTTCTAACACGGCTTTCGCCGATATACCGTAGTCCTCAAAGGATCAAATGGTGTGGACTCCGCTGGAGTAAGAGTGTGGTGGCACACTCGTACACCGCTAGCTCAGCATACACGTATACAAGAATTGCAAAGATCCGGGATATTGCAAGCGCGATAGACTTCCAAAAGTTTTACTTTTGCATTTTCGAGGCGTAGTTTGCAATATTTGGCAGCACGTGGCCTGTCAGAGAGACTTTGTAGGCCTTGTAACGTCAAAGAATGGCTAACGCGTACTATTTTATCCTGTTGATCCCTCCGAACTGGATCCCCTGTTTTACGTATTACATACCGATTCGATTTTGCATCGTGATCGTCGCAGCGAAACAATTTGTCGACGGCTCTCGCCGATCGAACGGTACTCAACAACTCGATTTCTTCGATGTTCGGCGTTCTCTTCGGATACCGGCGCGGCGCGGCGCCTGCAGTGTCGCGTTGCTAGAAAGAAAAGACGACGAAAGACTCGCGTCCGGTTTCGGTCGGTTCGAGATTCTATCGGGCGTCGCCGGTTGCTCGCTCGTCTATCCCATTTTCCAAATATCCCGATCGACGAGAGATCGAGCGAAGCTCGGAGTGAACGATGTCGCTGCGTGATCGTGGGGTCGAGGCCCCTGGAAGAACGTTCCAGAGTTCCCTGTGCACGGCGAGAGAACTCGCCCACGTAGGGTGCCGTAAAAGTTCGGTTCAAATCTGCCCTCGGCCAACCGCCAACCGCCAACCAGCAACCGGCAACCGCCGCCTCCGCTATCATCCTCCCCTCTTCCATAACTTCTCGACTTCTCTTTCGTCTTCTTCATCTCCCGTTTTCCTTCTCTCGGTTCCATCGTCGACGACGCGACGCCGCCACCCGCGATCTCTGGCTTCTCCCATTTCTCTTCTCCCTGACTTTTCGTCTCGCTTGCAACGAGATCCTTTCTGCTTGCCTCCCCCTGAATCGAGTCGTGTAGAGGGCACGTTGAGAGACCGGACGGGAGACCGATTCACGACGCATCGCGTCTCTTTGCGTCTCTTTGCGTCGGGTCGGGTCGACGGGCCTCAAGAATGTACGAATACCTCGAAATGGAAGGTGGTTGGTTGGTTCGTCTCGATCGCCAAGGGGGAGAGACTCTCGGGCTCGGGAGCGGCGATCCTCTCTGGCTTGTACGAGGGAGAGCGGAGTGCAGAGGGTGTCCACGGTGTGGACCTAGGAGGCAAGGGGGCTTCCTTGGACCCGGAGGGTCTCCGGACAGTAGGGATGCGAGCGGGGAAGAGAGAGAGAGAGAGGGATGAGAAGTGACCGGATGGCCTTGGTCCCAAGACTCGGTTAGTTACCGCGCGGCCGACTATAACTGGTCGAGGCTCCGTAACACAGGGCGGTATCTCCGATTTCGTCTGCTTTTTAAGACGACCGGACCACGACACCGTGTTACCATCGCAGCGCCGAATCGTCACCGAGTAGCAGCCGCGTACCCATGTAGCCGAGTAGCCATTCAGGGCTACAACCTCCGAAAACACCGCAGACTAGGGTAGACCTTACCTATAGGAGTCAAACATTTTTTTAGTCCTATCCACCCAAATTGTAAGACTTGATGAGAAAATGATGTGTGCAAAATTTAGTAGATTTAGCTCTCCAGCTGTCAACTATGTCTTTCCCTTCGAGATTATCGAGCGCGCGTATATCCGTGTTTTTTTGTTTTTTCATCCCTGTACTCTCGCGTGTTGCGTCGCATAGGAAATTCGTTTATGCTAGTTTGTAAGAGCGACGGATCTTCGTTGGACCATTTTCCTCGGGCAGTCAAGGCGCTGAAGGTTCCTCCTGTCTGAAGCGAAAACGAATGGCCTGGTTATTTAGCCGGCATTGCTCGTTATTGCTCAACAGGGGCAACTTACGAGGCCGTGCAAGAAAGTATACGAGCATACGCGCGCCTCGCAAGAAGCTACACGATAGCGCTTCGCTAAGCCCGTACGGATTCTCGCAGAGCTAATAATTATCCTTCGTGAGTTTGCGAAACTCTTTATCCGCAACACTTGTATCACGGCCGCTGAACGATGCGCAAATCGTTTTGTTCTTTTGGGATCGGTCCGACTGGAACTGTTTTGGATACGTGCGAACTCTGTCGTTAATGAGAAAACTCATTTGTTACCTGTAACTGTAAAGTATCAAGAGTTCGAGCCAATCGAAACTAAACGTGCACGGACCGGGAATAAATGGGCTTAGCTTTTACATCGATCGTAAACAGTTTTATTAATCCCTTTCGACGAGCAGAGTTAAATTCTTATGTGGAAAGTCGCCATGAAATCCGAAGCTCTTGTAACGACATGCTCAAATTCTAAATAGGACAGAACACCATCGCCGTCGATGTCGCTTTCCTCGAGTACTTTTCGGCACACGGTGGCCACCTCGTCCGCGTTCAAACCACCTTGCACCAACTGTCGACAGCTATGTTCCAAATCGCTCGGACCCAACACCCCGTCATCGTCGAAATCTGTTTCGTGACAAGATCAATAATGATAATAATGATACTAGACTATATGTATATTGATTAGTTAACAGTAGACTGCGGATCTTCGTGCAAGATAAAAATTTGATACGTCAATCGCAAGAAAAAGGAGCTGCATAGACAATTATTTTTTCCTTTATTAATATTAATCACAGTTTTGTATTTCACCTATTCACGTTTGTCTAATAATAACTGAACTGCGGATCTTTATACAAAATAAGAAATCTATGCATTGATTGCAAGACACGGGAGCTTATTAACACTAACCGTACCGAGCACAAAATGCGACTGCTATACATTGTTTTATCAAAGTAACAATACTGAATTTATTTAAATTTCTTGCAATTTTTATAACAATAATAATTTCTAATGGAATTATCCTTGCAACTTCAATGATTATAGAGTAAAAAATGTGACACAGGTTATTTGACCAATCGTGGTACGGTTAGTGTTAAGCTGAGACTATTAGTGCGCTGTTGGTCTCAAATCATTTTAATATGTCCACTGCTGTAATTAATAAAATCCGCAGTCTAATAAAAACAATTCTCAAGTTGAAATAATCGAAAACAACGAAGACAAAATATAATTCGTAGAATTTTCAGTTCTCATTTTCGTAATTCACGCGACGGCCCCTACCGTAAATCTTGAAGGCGTAAAAAACCTTCAAATCCCGCGGAGCCTGCTCCGAAAAAACCGACATCATCTCGAGAAACTCCTCGAAACAGATTCCTCCGATATCGGCGGTTGACGATTGTCCCGTAATCTGGCGACCCGTGAACACCTCCGATATACGTTGTCTAAACGGATTTTCCTGTAACATCAGGATCATCGTTATGGGAATACAGTCGCTCGATGTCGAAATAACGCTACAGTTGCTAGACTGATCGAAACGATCGATTTCATTTGTTCAGTTTCCAATCACGAAAATCATAAAGACAGTGCTCTATTCTAACATTATTGTTATAAACAAATAAATTCTGTTGTCACAACAGTCCAGTGTCTGAAACGAATCGTGTCGACCATACTGGCGTTGGTCTAGCTCCGATCATAGATCAAAAGTACTTTTAGCTCCGGAATACGAGTCAAACAGGAAAGCGGTATGCGAAGACCCGATGCTTGTTGAGGTGTCATGGTCCGCGGTATCGTCCCGGAATCTCCCATCTCGCGAAACCGTTTAAATATTCTGAAAAATCGAATGACAATCCACGCATGGGAAAACGGGGTCGAGGTCGTTCGTATCGAATTACCTCAAAATTTCTTTTCGCGTGAAAAAGGTGCAGTCTTGATAATCCTCCAGCTGTTCCTCCGTAAACGTAGCTACTTTGTTTCCCATTTTCACTCGGTAAAACACGCTCGCAAACAATCGCGTCGGGGGATAGAAAAGTGTAGATCGTACAGGGCGGAACGAAACGTGTTTCGATCGCGCGTATGAACTTCCAACTGAGCTTTTTTACTCTAATTAGTAGGTGTGTCGCGCCGCACCTACTTTTACCAATGTTTTCGTTAGGGGTTTGCTAGGAAGTTCAAACGCGAGAACAAGATTCGAATGATGTGTGTTTCCGATGAAAAAGAATATATTGTACGCGATTGTACAATTCCCAGCGATCAACTAAATTATCACCTAGATGTAGTTGTCTTCGTAATTTTCTTTACAGTCGAGCAGATGGTTCAAGCACTCTCGGAATTCATCTTCTTCCAGACCGGAGTCCGTGAACGCGTGGAATTGTCGTATGCTTCTTATCCTGCTCAATTGACTGTGCAAGGATTCGTACATTGTTTGAATGCTGCTTCCGCTGTGCAAACCGGCCATTACGGGGACGGACTTAACATCTGCAAATGAAAGAATTAATTCCTCTGGCTAACAGAGACTCAATCGCAATCACGTATACCATAACTAGATTGTGGATCTTTATGTAAAATAAAAATTCTCTGCAAACCAAACAGCCAAACAGACATTTCATTCTTTCTTTGGTAATTTTATCAAGTAGACAATAGTATATTGATACTCTTCAATTACTTCGACTATTCTTCTGTTTGAAATGGTAGCTACTACAGATCGCGGTTTTGAACGTGTACACATGTTACGTGAACCGTGTTGTACAAATTTAAGAATCCGTGAATACGGATTCGCGAATACGGATGTTAGTATTACATGGATTAAAATTCACAAATATTCGTGTATTTATTTTACACGTTTATTTTAATATACAATGATATAACGTCGGACAATTTACCGCGACTTTATTATTGTTTCACTTCTAACATCACAGTCGAAAAGAATTCGATCGAAAAACAATAACGCATCGTTGTCGGACTCACGTGCCGAACGGATCCGTATTCACGGATACTTAAATTGTTACTACACGGTTCACGTACCACCGTATTTATATACACGTAAAATAGGGATCTCTAGTAGCTACTCATTTTTGTCATAAATGCATAAATTCCATAGTCTAACCATAACATAATGTTAACGTACCGTGACCCACTGGCCATCCCATAATATCGCCTGTCTCGGTAACGTTGTTATTGAAGATTCTTGGATACGGATCTTTGATCCTCAACGGAGAAGAAACAGTGGAAAGATAAGTGGCCGATGCATGCGAGGTGCAAGCTAAATACAGCGTCATCATTTCGTGTACAGTCGAACATCTATAGGCTGGTTTCGACACTTGTTTCATCGCCTTCGCCATGGGCTGTTTCAATCTGTCTTCGGGAATACCCCGTAACGTTATGCTTTGCATTGTTTTATCCGCGAGTATCTCGCAATTTGGTGTCAGGCTTGTCCACAACGGCCCCGTCCAATCATCCAATACATCGATCAAGTCCATTTTCGCAGTCATTGGGAATGGCAATGTCAGACTTGTCGCCGCTGCTTTCCGACCTATTTTATTTAGATCCGCGCACAAGTCTGCCAACACGACATTCGGATACTCTTTGCGTCTGTATCTTATGCTCACGACGTCCAACGCGGTCGCCAACAGCGCGCTGCTGTGATAATCCAATTCCGAATTGTAAGACAGATGATTGAACGCTCGTGGTTTCCTTGTACAAGGCCAAACAGTTTGTTCGCAACAAAGTGGACTGTACAACGAAGAATACTCTCCAATGTGTTGCCAGCATAGCGCAATGTTCAGAGCCTTAACCAAATTGAATTTCGAAGGTTCCGTCTTCTTGCTGTCCATACATGGAAACGATAGTATGCTCTTCCCGTATTCGTCCCGTAAATGTTCCGTACACGATGCTCCGAGTCCACCGAAGCTATCCACAGAATCCAAGATGACCTATGTTTCAAAATACAATAAATATTAGAAAATTATATAACGCCCGAGCGCTCGAACAAATCAAAAAGCAAACACGTGCCTGGAAACCTTGCATTTGGTCACACTCCTCCACATAAGTCCTTATTTTTTCGGTAAAATCTTCCGAAAATTGTTCGGTATTCCATAAATTTTGCCCGTATGTATAAATATCGAATGGTTGTTCGGCACAATTGTGCCTATACTGTTTAATCGCGGTCAACGTTTTAGGATGAAATCTAGGCAATAGATAATCTGCCCATGTATTAATGTCATTGTCTGTGACAACAGTTGTCGATTCTAAAGTGCTTGTAGGATTATCTAGGCTCTCAACGAATGATGATTTAGCAGCATTCTCTTCTTTGGTAACTTCCACCTTTTTGTTGTCCCATAAGAATTGTGTTTCTTCATCCTGCGCAACATGATACAAGGTACCCTCCTCTTTCAGGTGTCCAAATGATCCTTTAAGATCTACAACTAGCACCCTGGGTGTATAAGTCACTTGTTTCTACAAGTAAACGATTACATTGTTGTGTTATAAGTCAATTATGTCATTCTTAACCCAGCAGTGCCCATATGAACTTCTGAAACAAAAGTATCCACGTGGGGTGCTCATGGATCCCCAGTGAAAAGTAATATTTGTACTTAAGGTATTATGTTTATTGTAACATTTTTTAATGATATTTTTGTTAAAATAACACTATAAAATAAATATACACCATACATAAACTAGTTATCAGACCAGTCGTCTATGCTTTCTGCCGGATCCTTCTTCATATCCGCATGAAAACATTTTTGGCATTTTTTTTTTCTTTTTGATGTTTTTATTACATCAATACAAGCGGTATCGGCTTTTAAGAACCTACATTGTATTGCAAAACGGTAACGAAAGAAATACCACGTGGACACTGCTGAGATAAACAATGTTGTATTAACTAAATATTCGTACCTGTAAATTCTCTCCTTCTCTGTACAAAACATCGTTGTTTATTTCTGACGGATTGTCAGGGTCATAAGAAAAATTATTTTCCTGTAAAAGTATGTAAATTGTACAATTCAATACGTACGCTTTCATTAATTAATTCGATTAGTTTACAAGAAAGTTGCTTATTAAATACCTGCAAGTTCCACCAATGAGTTCCGATGAAATTGGAATAATGGCCAAATTGAATAGTTAATATTTCCCGTGACATTTCGTTATACTTTTTATATCTGTTGTTAAACACTCGTAAAGAATGCCAATAAGAAATTTCATATAAAATCTGTCACTTCCTCATGACTCAAAAAATTGCTCGAAAGATCATTTGTTCATGTCACATTACTCATTTATGAACAACAATTCTCACTTTTTTCACACGCGGTAAAGTGTATATTCTGCTACAACCACAAAGTATACTATTACCAGAGAGTATACGAGAGTGCTCGCGCTCGGGTTTTGGCCGTGCCACTTTTGGGTACCCATCACTTTTAGCCTGGAACAGCTCCTACATAAGTTTTAGTCCGGACAAGATCCTACATCTTTTGTAGTCCGGATCAGAACCTACATCTTTGGCCTTGATCAGAACGAAAAGTTTATAATTCTTGATTCTCTGCACCCATATTATATCCCCTTCCGTATCAAACAATTTTGATCTAAATATTTTATTCCAAGTTCAGTCTCTCTCCTTCTTTTATAAAATTAAGGAAATATCCTGTATTAATATAACTGCAAAAAGTAATTATTTAATAAGGTCATATAAAAGAAAGGATTACAGAAGTAAACTAATTATACGAAATAACTAATTTTATTTAAACAAAAAAGATCGAACAACATTTTAGCTCTACTTCCAACAAACTAGAAAATGTATAAGGTACTATTTACAATTCCTTAGGACTTTACAAAATTATGTTCAGTTTGGAAGTCGGAATTTAACTATGGAATGGGAAATAAAAGAAAGGTGAAACAAAGCAATGCCGGTGGAGGAAGTATTGACCTTTTGGCAGACAGCGATGACAGCGATGACTCTGCAAATAGGAAAATGCATTTTATTATTCAATTTGAAGATTTGTTTTTTACTTTATTTAAATATAATCTATTTAAATCTATTTGAAAAATAATACAGATTATTTATATGTTTGTTTAAACAATTTTATTAGCCCAGAAAATTCTGTTTGTAAAACGATGGTTATTAAAAAAATTGTTTGTGAAAAAGTATACTTTGTTTAAAAAATTGTATATGTTTAAACAATTTTATTTACCTAGAAAATTGTGTTAATGAAAGGATATTTATACAAAAGATTTCGTCTGAGTAAAAATATGCTTTGTTTAAACAATCTTGCTATCTTACAAGATTCTGTTTAAAAGGAGACGTTCACTAATAAAAAAATATTTGTTTTAAACTTAATTCGTTTCCAAACGATTGTCACAAAACTTAACATATTTAAAAACTATGCTGCTTTGAATAGATTGTATAGTAAGAAAAACTTGAATTTATAAAATATTTGAATATCTAATACATTCAAATGAAAAATATATTTGATTGAATTGTAAATGATTAATTAAACTTGCATTTTTTTTTTAGCGGATCTCAATCATTTCTATCGTTGACTCGCGTTTCAGCTACTGGTCCACCGAAACGCGAGCTCGGAGAAGCGTGGAAAAATTGGCGACGGTCAGCGACGGTGACGGTGGAGGGCCAGTAGATCTTGCTCTTGAAGGCAGCAAAGTTCGAGGTTTCCCATTGTTGACTTAGCTGCTCCTGACTCGTGTTTCAGCTACTCGGTCCACCGAAACGCGAGCTCGGAGAGCTTTTGGGTTTTCGTCGATCTATGTAAAGACTTTTCTTCTTCATTCCTCTTCCTGGCTTGGTCATGCAGTTTCACTTTATACAAATGCTACAATGCTGCTACTCTATGGTTGTAGCAGCTATTGTCTTCTGGCCGTCGTGCATAATTTTTCAAGAACATTTTTCTGGTGCCAAAACTTCCTCCAGTAGTTTTGAGTGACGACCTGTGAGTCGTGAGAGTTTTCTCAGGTCAGGGGCATATTCGTCGTCGTCGTCGTCGTCATCTGAATATTGCCTGGTTGCAATGTACCTTTCTGCAGGTTCCATCATGTCCAATGGCGTTTTTAACATATAGTATTGCGGCATGTGGTACAACTATATTTTCGCATTATATGCTAGATTTTTTCATCAGTGATCGATCCGTATACTTCTAAAAATGTCCTGAAAGTATAGGGTCAGACCCGTGAAGCAGGGCGGTCTCTTCGTTGATGGTGGCTCTTGCCCTTGCCTATATGGGCAATTTCTCCACTTTTTCGTTCACTCCATTGCGTTTTGTACCGTCTGGTAAACGACGTCATGCCGGTTGCAAATGGGCTTCTTCTTTCCATTACTGTTGACATTATAGCAATTGCAGTAATCTATTAGTTTATCAATCCTTTTCATAAACTCTGCCGTCTTTTCCCACGTTGTGCTGCGGTCTTCTAGCCCTTCTAGATCCTGGCACGCAACTTCGATTGCTGCAGCGAATCTTTTTCCAAACATTTGGAATGCACGCTTAACGTTCATACTTTGGAACGCATTTGGGTGCAAATAGATCTCGGTTATGTAAGGCAGCAATCGTTACGAGTGCAGGGCCCTGTCGCAATTCCACGTTTTATCCATGTCCGAAAACGAAATGATACTCTCATTTACTCTCTGACCAGATTAATACATGACCAGTCTATGGCTTATTGTTAGTGGAGGATGTTGGAGTATGCTCATGGTGCTGGAATGAGATAGTGGGAGGGGAAAGGGAGAAGAGGAAAAATTGACCAGTTTTGGTCGATTCTGACGACACTGCTCTGACGCACGCAAGTTCTGGCAAAAATTATTTGTTCTGCTGATATGGTCTAAAGACACTGGATCTAATTCTCGAATTCACCGTTCTCAAAGCGTAGAGGACGCTAAAATCACTGGCTTAATGTGACGGTACTACAGATTCCTATGGCCACCAAGTCCCATAAGGTGTCAGGTCTATTCCTATATCTCGTCTGTGCTTGTACACAGCAAATGATTCTTACCGGAATTCGCATTATGTCTTGTGATGAAAGTGGCAAGAATCATTCATTCGTACAGTCAGAGAATAAATTTACTCTCTGGTACAGTATAAAGTGAATAATTTCATGAGTTGAATAGGTTACTCAAAAATCATTTTTACCGTGTCACATATGTAACTAAATGTCCATACACATTTAAGATAAATCATATATATATATTTTGCATAAATATTACAGCGTTTGGTCAGCAAAATAAAATATTCCTGTAAGGTGACGCTAGTGACTTCCAAGTCAAGGAGTTTCGCCTCTACATTGCTCTACATACAAGAATATTCTGTGTCTGTCGTGAGAGAAAAAAAATCCTGTTGTCTTTTCCATTATTAACTGGAAATGACGCACAATTCATTGTGTAGAACAGTGATGTACAAGTAGAATCATTGTTGAGGAATTCATGGAAAGTTGAGACGATTCTATTGATAAACAGCATGTCGTATCAACAAGGCTTGTGTACAGTGCACGAATACCTCATGGAAATACTGCTTGAGTGAAACTGTTGATTTTCTGCCACTTAATTCTTCTTGCCAAAAAAACACAAGCTGTTGATGTATCATTCTTTGGATAAGGCTTTTTACAAAAGGTTATGTGTACGATAATCGATGATTAATATGTTCTGAGACGTTGTCCGTGTTGAATCGGTGGTTGATTAGTTCGCAGATTTGAAACTGATTAATTAAGTAACCATTCATCGATAGACTTGCCCGCGTCGGTAACGTTAAAAACACATTCCCCCGGGTATGTTGAGATTATCCTAAACAACGATCAACGTTGATATCGTGAGATCCACTCGTAATAATGGCCGATGAAACAGAAATGGTTCGTCTTGCCAACGAGGATACCGAGTGTCTGGAAGCAGAAGTAGACGGTGATGATGTAGATGAAGAAGGCTCCGACGGGGTTGTCGTTCCAGAGCTTCAGGGTACATTATCCAAATGGACAAATTATATACATGGCTGGCAAACTAGATTTATTGTTCTCAAAGATGGTACTTTATCTTATTACAAATCTGAGCAGGACAGTGGATTTGGATGTCGTGGTTCAATAAGTTTGTATAAAGCTAACATTAAGGTAAGAACTGATACAATGTGTTTTTCTGTTGTATGCTTCTTGGTACATTCATGGGAAAACATTGTAATATTAATTTTCACCACCTGTTTCGTTAGGCGCACGAATTCGACGAATGTAGATTTGATGTGTCTGTGAACGATTGCCTAGTATGGTATTTAAGAGCAAACAGTCCAGAAGAAAAACAACGTTGGGTAGACATCCTGAAATCATATAAGGTATTACAATTTTATCATAATCATACTTTATTCGTTTCCTTTGTATTTATACAACACGTATACATATTGTAGTCTCTTCCTTTAACCATTTTAGTGCCATGCAGCATGATTCAGATTTCATGTCTCAATTAATTTTGATAGTGCAAAAATTGAGAAAACAGCTTCGCATTCTACTCTGTAGAAACAAAACAGCACAATCATGCTGCTTGACACTATTCAACATGATTTCTTCAATGACCTTTAGAATTTTATTTAAGAGAACATTGTTAAGCTTTTTTATTTAAATTCAAGACTTAATAAGCATCTGGTAGTTAAAGTATTAATCTGTTCCCAAGTACTAACCTAAACAACATCAATGGTTTGTTACACAATATTAAAATTGTGTCTCTTTATTATAAACAGTCAGAGTCTGGTTATGGAAGTGAGAACAGTCTGAAACGTCATGGTAGCGCCATTTCGCTTGTGTCGAATACACAGTCTATTACAAGCGCAGGTAGCTTTACTAAACGTGGCGTTAGGGGATTGAAAGAGAAATTAGCAGAGCTCGAGACCTTTAGGGATATCTTGGTTAAGCAAATTGATACTCTGCAAAAATATTTTGATAAATGTGCAGAGAATGCTAAGAATATTTCCACAAAAGGTAAGTAAGCCGATAATTTCTGTATGGATGCGCTCGGCTGTTTCATAGTGTTTTGTTTCAAGCTAATCACGTTTATTTGACAATTAGAGCTCTTTGTAACTTCGAATCAGGAAAAGTTGTTTCGTTTCAGAAAGTAAAGTTGAGACAATGTTTGATCCAGCTGAACAGGCAGTAGATTTTAAGGGAGAAGCGATAACATTCAAAGCAACTAGCGAAGGTGTGTTGGCAACGTTGCAGCATTGCGTTGAGTTAATGGTACAGCGAGAAGATGCATGGCGTCGTCGATGGGAAAAAGAAGTTGAGAAAAAACGAAAAGTCCAAGAGCTATACAAAGTCTTGAAAGATCAAGTTGGAACACAACAAACCGATTCACCGAGACCCAGGGTTCTTATCCACGGAGGTCCCGATTACGAGGTTTGATTGAGTGAACTAAAAATATTTATACAAACAGTCAAAAAACGGAAAACATGTTTAATCTTTAATCGAACAGGAAGGTCCGCATAGTGCTCTCTGTGATGAAGAATTTTATGATGCAGTAGAGACTGGATTGGATAAAATCGACGAAGAGAATCAGCTGAGAGACCGTTTGAAGCAAAAGTCAGTTTCAATTTTAACTCTTCCTACAATGTCGGCAGCCAAGCACAGACTGTGGCCAGAGGTATCGTCTTAGTTTTATAATAATCAAGGATTTCATTTGAATAATACTGTATCTTGAATTTGTGCTCGGTCCATATCCAGATTGAGAAAATAACAATGCAACAGCTGCATTATGCACGACTCGGTGTAGGAGCCGGTGGATGGCAATTGTTCGCCGAGGACGGTGACATGCGAATGTACAGACGCGAAGAAGAAGCAGATGGCTTGGTGGTAGATCCGCTGAAAGCGTGTCATGTTGTCAAAGGGGTCACAGGTCACGAGGTTTGCCAGATATTCTTCAGTCCTGAGTATAGAACTGGATGGGAAGCGACTCTGGAGGACATGACCGTGGTCGAAAACATTTCCAAAGATACTTTAGTGTTTCTCCAAACACATAGACGAATTTGGCCGGCGAGTCAGAGAGACGCTCTATTTTGGTCGCACATGCGTCGTGTGTCCGATGATCAAGATCCGGATGCGCTTGATTTATGGATAGTTTGTAACCATAGTACAGAACATCCTGAGCATCCTGTAAGTCTTGAGAATAGTTTGGAAAAACTCCAATAAATTTCCAATTAGTAGATCTCGCGATAATAAATGTTTCATGTTACAGCCAAACACAGGAAAATGTGTACGCGTTTATCTGACCGTGTGTCTTGTGTGTCAAACCTTTATCGATCCGCCGAAAGACGAAGAAGAAATAAAGAGAGATAATATTACATGCAAAATAACATACTGTTCCGTTGGTTGGTATACGATGTTATTTTTTTCTCATTAGACCGTTTTAATTTAGATCGCTGTACATCTCATTTATTATGCATGTAACACTCTTATTCGTTAATTACAGTTAATCCTGGTGGATGGGCTCCAGCAGCTGTCTTGCGTGCTGTTTATAAAAGGGAGTATCCAAAGTTCCTTAAACGTTTTACTAGTTTTTGTATCGATCAGTGTAAAGACAAACCGATTATATTTTAATTGTAATTCGATAGATATTCCATATTTTCCATCCAATTATTTCTTTATGACATCGAGGCACTCTTACGCTTTCGATGCATTAATATATCAAAGATAACAAATCAGAAGTTACATAATACAGAAAATTTCGGACAAGGAAAACTCTCCCAGTATAAATGAAAGTGTTTTGTATACTATTTTTTTTTATTTGCTTAATATGATAGCTTAATGGAACAGAATATAACCTGTTGCATCGAAAGTGATTTAATAAAGTGTAAAAAAAAAATCATTATATACACTTTCGAGGTAAACTTTGGAACACGCGCGCAGAAGCACTGTTTATAAATTATATTTACTTCTTTAAATACTAGCTTGTTATTTTATTGTTATACACAATGCTGTCGCAAGCCATTTGTAAAAATCTTAACGAAACGATAACATATACATTTATCTATTGTTACATTAAATATCCAATTAAATACGAATCTGTATAATACAAATTATATTGTTATTTTTATTTATACATAAAACGTGTATATCGATACACAATATAATGGTCGAATGAAGAAACATAATAAAGACTGTTGTAGATTTGTCTTAAATTGCATTCTATCTGTTACTTTAATCCGATCTTTCTAACATATTTACATGTCCTTAATCATTAAATATGTACAGGTTAATCAGACTAAATTAAGAAAGGAGTTTTTGTAAGAAATAAATTTATTTCTATAAATTATTTAACTAAAATTATAAAATTTCTATATCATGTATGTACATCGTACAAAATAGTTTTACCTTGTACCCTTTGTTTGACACGAACTGATTGAAACATATATTTTTAACAAATTTCAACTGTTTAAATGTACACTACATGTTACGAGTTTTCCCAGTATGTTCTTTAAGAAATTACATGTTCGATGACATTTAGATCGAATTCAAATGAACAAGAATTCAATTCTTCAAATTACAAGAGGCGGGTACAGATATACAAATGCGTTTCTGTATTCTTATAAACTAATTATTACGAATTACAATAATGGCCAAAATTGAAGATACAATAATTATGCATTTTTGGAAACATGTTTTTTTATTGAAAAATAAAATAAAAAGAATCTTATATTAAAAAAATGCAGTTTGATAAACGCATTTAGTTATCTCATAAAAACAGAGTATAATAATTGTAAAATTGAGTGTTTTTGTTATAATATAATATTTACAATTTTAATTATCTAATTTTAGCCATTATATTAACAAATTATTTTATAGTGCGATTATGCATACAACACATTGAATTTCGTAAAATCACTATAAACTATAAGAAAAAGTAGGTATACATTGATTGCAATGCACAATGCGTATCTATGGACACCATTTTAATTCGATGAAAAATGGAAGATTTGTGACAATTATATTTACAATGTATATCATCTACAACTGTGCTATTCATCATGGCAAACATAAATATATACTTTACTGCAAAACTTCGTTGGAACTTCGATCCATTTATAGAAATTTTAAATGCAATACAATTGTATATTAGTGTACGTCAAATGAAATTAAATCCGATTAAAAGTTATAATGCTTTCCCAAGATTTTCAATTATGTTTGTCACTTGTACGAGTCCAAGACAAATAAGTCTACGTATCGGTAGTGAAAGCAAAATACGAAAACCGTAAATACTTTTTAGGTGATTCCATATATAAAAAATGTGTATTCGTTTTCTATATTTTCAATTACTATTATGTTCATTATTCATAAGAATAAGAGCCTAATTTCTTTAATACACTAAGACCTTTCTCTTCGTACTCTTCCCTGGTTATCCATACCGTCTCTCGATCCTTTGTTATTTCCGCTAATACAGCACCACCCATAAAAACCATATCCTTACGTCTAGGGGAATCTTCAATTTTTAACTTAAATTTCTGTAAACACATTAAAAACGTGCACAAAATTATAAATGTGAATCTCATGTTTAGACTGCGGATTTTTATGCAAGTATAGATTTTTATAGATTCACTTAAGCGTTTTATTATGTTCGAAAGAAGATAAAAATCTTTACAGATTGTTCTGAACATTGTACAATTCTTAGATTTATGGAACCAAAGCTACTATACGTGTATAAAATCCGCACATTATAAAACGAATTTATTATAATTACACTTAATTTCGAAGTATCATTCTTTAATACTCTTTGTAGATAAAGCTGCTTAATTTCTCTTTCAAGCCTAGATGGAAGTCCCGGATACATTGTGCTACCGCCGCTTAAAACAATATGTTTATATAATTCGCTCCTTATATCGATGTCAGCTGCTTGGATAGTACTGAATACTAATTCAGCTATTCCCTGAGCTTCGACGTTGATTAAATGTGGTTGGAACAACGCTTCCGGCGCTGCAAATCTTTCACCACCTACTTTGATTACTCTTCCGTCGGGAAGCTAGAAAATTTTGGCTTGAATACAATGTAAATTGATGTTTCCCAAAATTGTAACAGAGTTTACTCACGGTATAGGTCTCGACTAAGACTGTTGTCTCGAACGCTAACTTTTCCTCGGTTTCAATGTTGTAACCGATATAACATAATTTTTCTTTCATCATTCGAACTGTTTCGAAGTCGGCGGAATGATTAAAAGCGTACCCGCGTAACAAAAGAAGTTTAATTAAATACATTGTAATGTCTCGACCAGCTATGTCCAGCCGTCGAGTGAGATGAGGTAAAGCATACTCTTCGAACACAGGACAAATGTGAGTGACTCCGTCTCCGGAATCTACTACAACCCCGCTGATTAACCCTTGAGCATATAACGTAAGTACTGCTTGAATTGCAATGTATGTCCCAGCAAATCCATATTTTTCGAACATTACCTGAAATCATTTCGTAAAAGTTAAACTTAATTATATATTAATTTTGATTAGAGAAATCTACGTATACAGTAAAGTTGCGATCTAGCTTCCTGAGGATTTCCACGATCACTGTCTTTTCGCCTACCCTTTCCACTGGGGGGCATCCCCGCGAGGGGACAAGAAGTTTGATCTGCCTCGATCGCCGAGCGCGGTTTGTGTTTACATGTTGTCCTTTTCTACGTTCGGCATAATTTCCCTACACATCTCTGTTCCTACTCGGAACAGACGATGGGAGGTAGATCACGACTTTACTGTATTCGCGAAGGTGGTGGTTTACCTCAATCATTTTCTCTCTGTTTGTGATAGGATTCATAGGTGGTTCTGTTAACAAAATCTTACACTCTTTGGGATTGATATTCATTTTCTCTTTACCGAACGTGTAGTCCCAAACATGACACATGTCCTCCCAATTTCTGCAAGGTGCATGCAACGTCAACATTTTAATAATCCATAATACATCTATATTACATAGAAATGTCCATACGCACCTAACAATTCCATTTTGCATTGGATAACTAATTTCTAACATAGATCGAAGTTTGCTTGCTTCATCTCCGACCATTAAATCCTGTGATAGTAAATAACAATGACTTAAAAATCTTTATGTGCCCTGCACATATGTGTATTTTTAGTTAACATAAACTGTTAGTATTTAAATAATTCAACAAACCATTCTAGAATTTTATAGATTAAGTTATATGAATATGCTTAACTAAAAAGACATAGTACTTCCATCCGCACAAAAAATAATTTGTCTTATAGTTCCTATTGTAGAAAATTTATTACTAACAGGTACATTACCTTTCTTCTTTTAATATTCGCATAGTCGCTCGGACAGTATATTATATAAAAAAAATTCAAAAACTACAGAGACCCTATTGATAGACCAGTAAACATTTTAGTTGTGTTTTTAAGCACTGATGTAGTACCGACAGTTGTACGTATTAGCATCAAAAAATGCAAGAAACTTACAGGCATGTTAAGCACATCCTACGAGAGCAAGTGTAAGCACACAAATATATTAGATAATTATCAAAAATACAGTATACACACAAACCCACACACAATAAATATTAATTACATCGGCTTTGTAGACATTTTTTTTTATCTCTTTTGATACTCTGTATCCTCTGTGTACTTGATAAATGGATAACAAAGGCGGTAACCAATTATGTGGTGGGCAAATTGACCACAAATAATTGAAATAGAAAGAATAATTAAATTTTAATACAAACTATCGTATATCCTAGTAGTTTTAAAAATAATTTCCATCTTACTTTTTGCATCTACACTCCATTCTGATATTTGTGTTAGCGAAAAATGTTAGCGAGTCAAACTTTTTATTTACATCAGTGGACAAATGCATGGATTATTTTCAATCGAATTTTTTAACATTGAAGCACACCGCATAATGTGAATTGACTTACACGAATACAATATTCTTGCTGAAAATTAAGCAAGTTATTAATATATTGCTTTGAATATTATTAACTACAAGTAGTTTTCCATAGCAAGAAGATACTTCCGAGTTTAGCAATCGAAATGAGAAATATTCAAACTTTTACGAGTATCCTTGCGAAAATGTAGAATTAAAGTTCATTATTATAGTTCATTATATCTCTTCGTCAAATGCAAGAAACATATACTACATTTAAAGCAACCAAATTTTGTCCACAAATCATATTTACAATCGATTGGCGAATAATGAAATAAAATTATGACAAATATTCTAGTTCCTTCGATTACATTTGAGAAATTGAAAAATTTACCTTCACATCGATGTCTCCTATCTTATTGACTGCTCTGATTATAGGACGTCCAACTATTGATGGAAATATATGTGCTGGAAAATTTGCTCCTGCATATCCGCACTTAACAAACTACAAACAAAAAATTGTTACGTATGTAATGTACTTGTCAAACTCAAAGATCAACAATGGAAAATTTCTTAATAAAATATTTAACAACAATAGCAATGGGATCCTTTCTTTCCTATCACCCTGTATAATCCAATGACTTCTTTTCTCTAGACTATTATTTACAAGAAACTAATTAATAGACTGCAGTTTTTTATGCATTTATGAAGAAATTGGCTTATGTTGTTTTCAAGTGTAAAAAACTGTTAGGGGATGAAATGAATTTGTATTTAACTCCTGTTGTCCACGATCGCTGCTGAAGATTTTTATTTTACATAAAGATCCGCAGTCTACTGATTAAGTTTCTTTTAAATGTAGCAGAATCATTAAAGACTATTGATAAAATTCTGATAGCTAAAACCATTAACCATTTGCACTCCTTCGTTGAGTGTGACTCGACTTCGGAGAAAGGAAACAGTAAATGAAATGTGTTTTTATATGTATTTGGTTCTTTCTTTCTTTATTTAACTCGTATTTTTTAGTTAAAAACAAATATAACTTCCACAAATATAAATTACAACAAAGTTTCAGAGCTATATTGAATATAATTAGTAAACAAAATTGTTTAAAATAAGTGGCAGTCAAGAAACTGTCCTTTGAAGTAAATTCCAAACGGAACACTTCAAATAGTAGGGAGTTGTTGGCAACAAAATTGAAAAATAATTCGGAGTGCAAAGGATATAATACGAGTCTCAAAGAAATATATAGAAAACCGACGCAGAAAGAAATTGCAAGTAAGGGATGAAAGTTGTATGTATAACCTTACCCCTGTTCCGTTATCGCAAACGATAATCTTTCTGCCTTTGCTATCCATTTTTTCGTCACTGTAGTTATTAAAACCGATCTTTCTTGTTTCTCGTGTTAAATTATATTAAACATTACACATTCCCAAAAGTGACTAATTCCTGCAGATTTTAGGGCGTTACCGGCATGACGTTTTTGGAAGCAACGGACGTTGTGAAGTCAGACTTGCAGTTCCTTCGGAACGACAAATATTTTTACTTTCCGGTTGATCCAATTAGAATAAACGAGTCGTAAATAATCCTCGTTCGAAACTGAAATCACCTGTACTAAATACACACCGAATCAATTGATAGAACAAATCACTGATTTCCAGCGTAAGTCTCTGTCGTATTCTAGGTTCGTTTCTTTAAGTCCGACACGCAATCGTCACAGCTCGATTGGTTGGACGATATCTGCTTCTAACGTTCCGTTGTTATCAATTTTCTCAGCAATATACACAGATAAAATGTTTCCGTTCGAATACCCCACTTTTACTCTGACTTCACCTAAACGTATTCGTGTTTGAGATTTAAAAAATAAGACGAACAACGATGCTATTGAAGGAACTGTTATTGGGAAAGTAGCTTTAGGAAAAAATTATTGCGATCTCTTTTATCCTTGAATAATTTTTTTCTAACACTATAATTTTCTTATTCAATCACTCGTTTCTTGGATTCGTAACGCGACACGGATAATATTGCAATTATATTCGCAAACAATGGCAATACCGATTGCTTATTTAACTAGGAAAGAATCGATCTCCAGCTGTCATCGTTTGCACAGGTACCGCGATTTAGTTTATTTTTTATACTTGTTGCTTCACCGTTCTCCTTTTCCAGTGAGAATTTATCGGAGGAAGAGAATAAACGTATTTATGGAAAATGTAATAATTATTGGGGACATGGTCACAATTATACAGGTAATTTCTAGTATTGCATCAATATATTTATTATTTCTCGTATTGATCGATTTTTTTTATTTAGTTAAAGTCACTGTGCGTGGACCGGTGGATCCCGTAACTGGTATGGTAATGAATTTAACGGATTTAAAAATATACATGAAGAAAGTGTTAATGGATCAGTTGGACCATAAGAATTTGGATAAAGATGTACCTTATTTCAAAAATGTTGTTTCTACTACTGAAAATCTGGCCATTTATATATTTAATGAACTAAAAGAAATTATGCCTAATTCAGAGCTGTTGTACGAGGTGAAAATTTACGAAACTGACAATAATATTGTTACTTACAGAGGAGAGAATCAAGTGTAATACTTCATTAATTTTTAAACAAGATATACTTTTCACATATAAGAGTACACAAATATATCACAATGTGTTTTTAATGATCACACATAAAATATTAGTCTTCTTATTTATGTATGTAAATAGATTATTGTATTATAAATTGTTTACAGAAGTTGTTGAAGGTAAATGTGTAAAATATATAAAATAATATATAAACATGCTCTCTGAAAACAAAGAACTCAATCATTGAAAGAACGTTCGATAAAATACTTTTATGATTCTTTGATATTACACTGAACAATATGCAATAGTGGTTATCATTGTCTTCATTTCAGAACAATACTGCATCTTCTCCTTCAGTACACAAATATATCATAACAATATCGATTTGCTTTCCTTAAGAGAATAAATGTTTTGAATAATTTATCTTAATATTGCACTTCTAAAGATAGACTACTAATCCCTTAATCACACATACATATATATTTGTACAAAAAGAAATATCTAGAGTAGTATCACAAATTTAAACAGACATTCTATGCAAGATACACAGATGTAAAATATATATATACATATCTCTTTGTAAAAACACCGATATAAAGTTAAGTTATTTGAATAAGCAAAGTAATCAACATACTTTCCAATGTCTACTGTATCCTTTATCTATCTGTCTTCGAAATTAAGATCCTCGATCGGTAAATGCAATGCAGCCTTCTTAATTTTAGTATCAATACTTATATATTTGTGTTTGTATCTAGCTTAACGTAACTCCTAATGGTTACGTATGGTATACCGAGTTCAAAGTCGTCTCTCGGCCAGTATTTTAACACAGGCGATTGATGCGGCTTCTCATCCTTCACAGAGAAATACGCGAAAAGCACAGCTGCCGTGTAACTCGCGATGAAAATGAATAAATGCCAGAGTGCATGTAAATACGGAAAGTTTAAGTTCAACCAGGTATCGCAGAATAAACGATCGTTTAACCAACAAGTAACTGCTAGCAACCAAACAGCCCCGCATCTTAAACCCAATCTGTAGACCCTCATCGATTTGGTCCTTAAAAAGCAATATAAAAAGATTATAATTTCATATTACATTATTTCGTAGACCCTACTCACAAGTAAATTTACCTTTTCAATTCAATTATCATGAAGCCAAATGCAGGTATACCCAGGCTCATCAACGCGAACGCATTGATCGCAGGGTGTATAAACGATAAACCAGTTGCAATAAGAGTTGGTAGCATCGCGCACATAGATAGAAGTTTCCTGTCATTATGTAAAATGTTTGGGAAATATCTCCGTGGGAAAAACATACAAAAACCTGCCATATACACCCATAAAATTGCTAATTCATCTAACAATTGACCTATTATAACAATGAAAAAAACATTTCAATTGCATTTATTACTAGACAGCAGATTTTATGCATTTATGACAAAAATGAGTAGATACAATTTAAAACAGTAAAAACATTAGAAGAATTTAAAAATATTGTTACATAATTTTAAGCCTAATAAACGTGTTAAGAATGAAAATAAATTTCTATTTCATTCTAGTTTGTTGTAATTCGAATAGAAAATTCTTATTTTACATAAAGATCCGCTGTCTATTCATTACCATTGTATTTATGAATTATTCAATGAATTTACTCACCTATAAGAGACAAGGTAGCATGAAAGTATGCACTGCTGAGGCCTACTATCATTAACAAAAACCAAATCACGTGAATTCCAGGATTCACGAATCTCCCATAATCTCTGAACAAGTGCATAAGAACAGGAGGAAGCAACAAAAACACCAAATTGCTCAGCTGTAAACGAGAAACAAAGCATTTTATTCTACTACTAATATTGTTATATTTTAATGTTTCCTTAAAAAATCAAGAATGTATTATTGTTTTTGTGAAATACAAACCGTGTTCATAAATTCTGCAATACTAGACGAAATGCTATAATTGCCTTCGCACCAGTCGACTGGCGAACTGCCAGCCTCGAACGGTTTCCACATGTTGAAGTCTATTTATCGTGTCACTCGATTAAAACAAATCCAAACCTCTGAGAATAGAAAAATTCTTAAAGCTGTATTTGCTGAAAGAAATTCAAGTAATTTGAATTGTCCCGATTTGAACTCAGATAGAACGACAGAACAAAGGAACGTCCACAGCCCCGTTTTTCGTACAATATATTAACTGTGCATTAGTGCATGCTGCCTCACACAAATGCTTGGACGTCCGCTAAGGACTTCTATTATATGCAATAAAGATGTCTCATGTTTATTGCAATACGTTGCACAAAGGACGATTAAAAAACAGTATATATTCGCGGGTAAACACAAGTGTTGTTTATGTTTTTATCAGCGATCGAAAGAGATAAGTAATGACAGCTTTAAACTCACACAACATTCTGCGCTACCACTACATATTCCTCATGAGCATCTGTGAGAATGCGCGTCAGTGACGCATGGTTTGTTCTCAAACGAAATTCTCTAAATAGAAAAAATGACGAAAAAATGTATCTACAAATGATTATTCAGAAAGTAATCTAAAATTTAAAATCGAAATTTTTATCCTAATTTTTGCAAAAATTACGCAAAATATAAATTAATTTGAGAGTAAAATGCGTGCTCCAACTCCCGAAACTTTTCTCCAAATTGGTTTCTCTTTCTTAAAAATGATGCGGGATCTGATCCAGGCTTTATATCTGTGATTTCTATTTTATAAATGTATATATTAGTTTTCCATTTTATCGACAACATTAATTCTCATCTCGACGAAATGTAAATGCAAGTGATTGAATTTTATGAGATATCATTTTTATTCGACATCATATCCCAGTGAGCAAAAAGCTCGATTTTGGATGGGCAACTGCGTCAGCAGAAGTAGCTCTTTCTGCTGGCAGAAAGACCGGGCAGAACGAAGGCAGCTCGGTCCTCGTTCTTGGATTCTGCCTTCTGCCTTCTGCCTGCATCAGCCTGCAACCACCTGCATCGCACCACATCGCACTAACCAGATGAGGTATTCTCGTCGGTGTCTGCCCTGTATAACGGCATTCGCCATTCGCCACATTAGATCGTGCTGCCCTCTTAAACGAAGGCAGAATTCAGGACCGAGCTGCCTTCGTTCTGCCCGGTCTTTCTGGCAGCAGAAAGCGCGGTACTTCTGCTGACGCAGATGTCCGTTCAAAATCGAGAATTTTGCTTACGGGGTATGACGTCGAATAAAAAAATATAATTTGAAATCTGATAAAATTCAATCACTTGCATTTACGTTTTTAATTCCGGATTTGAGTCGACGAGATAAGAATTAATGATGTAGATAAAGTTGTCGACAGCTTCGAGCGTCGTTCTGACAGCATAATGCCCGCCATCTGCTCGCCGGGCTGTGCTCAATTTCTGCTCGAGACGGTCTGGCTGACTGGATATATATTTGTAATTATCTTCATCAATACAATATTAATAAATATAGATGCCATGTTTTCAAATTATAGAAATACAATTTTCACATATACATTTATTTTATACATTTTATATTTATACATTTTTCGTCATACGTGTAATTGTAATTCGTATTCCTACAATTTTCTAATACATATATATCTTGTCACTGAACATGAAAATTAAATTAATTAATCAATCAAATGAAAAATATTAATCGATTGTTCAACTTTGACACATGCATATGTACCTATGACGTAAGAATTTAGTCGTCCTTCAATTGGTAAACCAATGATCTTGTTTGAAAATAAACGATTGTATTTATACAGCTAATAGGTGAATAGTAAAGATATGTCGATGTAACGTCAATCTCAACGATTTCACACATATTTCAAGCTGGATAAATTAAAGCTGCACCAACATTTCTATTTAGCATCAAATTTTGTATCGGTAAGAGGTAAGTTCGCAAACTTCCATTGAAAACGCTACGAGAAACATTTAACAGGTTCATCGTGAGTATAACCTATTTTACGTCCGTCAACGTTTAACCATTTACAAAAGAAAATTTCATATGAAGAAGGTTTCTAGTTTGTCATTGTAAAAGACGTTTATTTTAATATATGAATCAGATACACGAATTATTCTCACGAGCATAAATAGGTATCATTCCTCGAGATACACATATGTATCCTTTTACAAAATTGACATTTTCTTTATCGTAAATTAGATACACCTAATTATTACTTTCATCTACGGAATTATAATAATTATTTAGATTCTTTACGGAGGGGGATCGCTTGTTATAATCAACAATAATCTATAGCTTTCTGATAAAGGTGGTAACCTTATTTATGCAAAATGCTTTTGACAGATTCACGTTCAAAATGTAAAAGTAATGCAGAAATAAAATGTCTAACAACAGTCATTAATAGTTTCAAAAGTATATAGCTCATTAAAGTTGATAAATATGCATGTACACCTAATTTGATGAATAGATCTATCGACGAATAGCTGATAAGTATTTTTACATATTAATGATACAGTTGGGGACAATATTAAGTGGATACTCTTAAAAATCGTATAACTTTTTCAAAATTGGTTCAAAGGACTTAAATTTTTTTAAGATGTTAGACTGACTAGTTTGCTAGAGAATGAGTAAACAAAAATTTGTTGAAATTATAATTGGTAGGAATCATACAAAATTTAAAAAATTATGTTTTGTCAACTCTTTTATCTGATAATTTATAAAATGCGTTTTATAGATTTTAGTAACTTATATGCATACTTAAAGTTTTATCAAAATCGGTGAACATTGCAATGAGCTACATATGTTTAAAGATGAGAGCCTAAGGGTGTGTGTATATATTTATATATTTTTACAGATGTCACTAACCTTTCAGCAAATTGTACTGGATGCAAAGAAGTTAGTGTTTAAAATAGCAGACCATGAAAATGTTGCAGATAATTTGATAAGCGAAGTAGAATCAGTTTTTACACAGATCATTAATATGAAACAGGTAAAAGGATTGTATGCTTATGTTAGTTCGCGTTAAACTACAATATGAGGATAAACAATTAATAAAATTTAAAGACAAACGCTAAATTTAATGTTTTTTATTTATGTTACAAAATACATAGTATCAAGAAGAAGTAGACATTTTGAACAAGGAAGCAAAACAAAGACCACACGTACAATTAATTGCAAATATACACAGGGAAAGTAAACATTTGCAAGAAATACAAGCTCAAAATAAACAACTGAAAAATGCACTAAAAGATCATCAGCATGTCCTCGAATTAATAATGTCTAAATACAGACAGCAGACTGCATCTTTGTTACGTCTGTGTAAAACGGATCTTACTTCATTACATAATTCAAAATACGCAAATGTAAGTATATATTGCATTCAATTGTAATGGATGTAATTTGTTTATTGTATTACTACTTTATATTAATTCTTGTAAAATTACAGATAATTACGAGTCAAGCTGAAAAAATTAATGAAATGGCAGCAATAATGAAAACTGCAGCCACCTTAGACGAGGAAAGTGAATTAAAAGAGAAAGAGATGTATCATAGTTTAAAGAAAGAGAATGTAACACTGCGAGAATTAGTTAATATTGCTAATAAGTATGGTTCCCTAAATAAGGAAAGCGAAGTGGATAATAAAGATGTTCAAACAGACCCGGAAACCTTATAAAAAATTTTTGTAATGTATACAATTCTTATATAAAGTTCATATTATTCCTTTCATATTTTATAGCATAATTGCTGTCAAAAAAGAAGTGTATTATCTGTAATGCAATAAAGTGCACATGCAATATATGATCACACTATACATTTTTAATGAATTTTATTAAAACGAAAGGGTTTCTGATTGTTATTTCACGTCACTATTTTCTGTAATAATTGTCTTGTAGTTAGGATTAAATATTTCTTATGAAAAATAGAGGAATATTTTCACAAAGCATGTAATTTTTGATACATCATAGGATCGAAGTATTCGAATATTCTCGCCATTTTACGTATGATTCAAACGATTACTAATAACATAACATACTTTATGATAATGTAAAAGAAAAATCAAGAGTAAATAGAATTGTAAGTTTGGCTTCGTTTTCACTTCACTAACAATTAAAATCGACCAATAGCAACTCTCGATTTGAATTGTGGAGGTTATTATCATTGGGGGATCACCAAGATTTTTAATCGCTAATAACTTTATGTAAATTGAATATTTTTATTCTCGATTTTCGTCTCGTTATCTATTTGACGAAATCTCTATTGGAACCTTTGATGTTCGTTATTACGAAATATTGATATTTCTGTCCCCCTTTGGATGAAACAGGGCGAAACGTTGGGAAGCGCGGCGATATTTAAAAGTGCTATGGTAGAAGATGGTATTTATCAATCGTATACAATTTCAGGAATCGAATTCGTTTGAAACGTTATTTTGACCATGTCATGTGCGTAACTGAATATTTTTACACATTGTATGTCGAATTTCTATAGTGAATAAATATAAATATTCTCATAAGATGTTGCTGGCGATGAAAGATGTACGCATGCGTAATTAATTACGTCGTTCAGGAACTATATTCGCGCGGGGTCCACTTGCAGATGCATGCGCATTCGAAATTGATTACTGAAAAACATCGGAGTTTCGCCTACGTAAGAATGCTCTGTGGTTCGTATATATAGCATATATGTATGTATAGTATAATAACCGCAGTTCCATCTACATTCTGCCCTCCCATAGCAGCACCGTTAATGTGCATCGCGAGATACTAGTGAGCTCCGTTTAAAGAAAGTGTGTAGGTTGATGTAGTTGTGCGCACTGCTGGGAGGACAGACGCACAAGTGAACGGGTGATGGCAAGGAGTAGAGGTGATTTTTAGTGATCTTTAACAAATGGCTCTGTCCGAGGTGCACAATTTAGCTGCAATTATCGGCAACAATGGTTTTACAGTTAACAAGGTAAGAGAAGCGACCATCTTTCCACTAACTCTGACTTCATCACCTAAAAAATGACGTTCATCTTTTTCTACTGTAATGTACAACGCGATCATTCCAACATAATGCGTATGGAAAGATGCGATTGTATTGTTTGACGAATATTATTTCATCAACGAATAAATGAAACGTATCGCGTTTGTTACATCGAAGAGTTTATTATCTGAACTGTTTATGTCGGCAACATAATTAACGAAAACGATTTAATTTTAATTAGTTGCTCGCATACAACGGTATTATAGTTGTTCTCGCGTTAGGTTTACATTGGAAATTGTCCGCACCGATATCGGATTGTGAATGAAGAATGGGTTGGTCTGTTCAGTTTTGATTTTTATATCATTTACTCCAATATGTGTATAACCACTTTAATTTACTTCACACGATACATAATTATTGTAAAGGAAACGATATAAAAACAGATCCTCATTAAAGAATAAACATTTCTAATATAAGCAATATTTTAGAAAATAGGGTAACACTCGTTGATATTTAATGTTTTTTGTAGAACAACATGGTTGAACGTAACATCAGCATGTTGGAACCTCAAAACAATTATCCAGCTGACCGTTGTAACACAGAATATAACTATTGGAACTATGACTTAATGGAACGTAATGCACAGAAAAATGTAAGCAGTTTATAATAATAAGTTATGCTTCAAATGCAAGGCAGAGTTCCTTCAAACTTAATATATTGCAGGTTATTATTTTTTAATAGTTTATACGTTGCTGAATAGCAAATTATTACTGATAATATATACATATCATATAAATTATATACAGTGCAAATATTATTTAAAAATTAGTCACTTTTTATTTTGTCATGTTCACATGTTCCCTTTCAATAGGATGATTATACATGTTAAAATAAAATGAAAAAAGTCAAGGAAAATGTGATTGCACTAGGGGCTCCGTTTTCAAATAATTAACATTAAAAAATCTACCAATAGCGACGCGAGGGATAGGTTAGCAGGTGCGCAAATAGTGGCGTACCGCGCGAGAAATGGATACGTATGCGAACTTATGTCCCAAAGCCCAACATGTTTGTTATGCACTGCAATTGTTGCGATTGAGGTATCAAATGCAAGACTACAAATCTAACTATAATTACGATCGATTTAACCTGGGAACCCATTTTCCAAAAGCGCACTCTGTGCGTGTCGCAATGAACTTGCAAAAACGAGCAAAGCTTGAAAATAAATTGGAAACTAACAGGTTTTATTTATTTTTTATTAATATTGTACATAGAAAATTCATGTTCTATACAATACTATGATCGAAAATAAAATGCAACGCATAATACAACATTGCACTCGGTACACCAATAGTACGAATATTGTTAACTCGGCAAAGTTTAAGTGAAAATTTTTTAAAAATTTAATCCGTTTGAAGGATGCAATTAAAAAAAATAATTTTTACCGAACAACTCATTTTCTATCTTTTACAGTTTGCGGATATGAAATAAAATCGAAAAGATCGACGAGTTTTCAGAGGTTGATTTTAACTCCTTAGATTGGAGATTAGAGTTTCACAATTTTCTGAACTTCCTTTGTAAGAAAATGTTAGCGAAGTTCCGCGCGAATAACGGAGAATTGTTACAAATGAAATCAAGTACACAACTATAGTCATATATTTCAACAATCGACAGAATTTAAAAATGCTATCTTACGAAAAATAGTTAATTACAAAATTTTATATTTTTATTTGGTGTACATATTTATTCGAGTATAGAAATTTATTATGGCTTTTTGTTCTATGTAATGCTGCCAGTTCTGCATTTCGGTATGTTTAGCTTAGAAAAAGACAAGATCATGATCGACGTTTGTTTTCCCGAACGCAGAGCTTGCTTCCACTCTCGTGTTATTGTTTGGCATGACTCGTTTACAAACTCTGATGTACTCTTTTCAATTCGAGTATATGTTCGAAAGTGGCTCCATTCGTTCTTAACTCATAAAATTTGAAATTAACACTTGCACACGGTATAATGCACACAGGCTAAACACAACGAAATATATAATTGGAGTATTTGTGCATGAATTACTGTGGACACTTGCAAATAAGATGGTACAGAGCTTAATGGTTAATACATATTGACATTCGCGACGTATGTGTGCACGTGCGTATGAGTGGGTGATTCTTCAATACAAAGTGTTTCATTGTAAAGAGCGCTAACAGTGTGTACTCGAAAATATTATTTGGAGTCCCGAGTTACAACTCCAAAGTAAGTGTCCGCCATTGACGAAATCAGAATTTCGAGAAGTTTTAAATTGCCGATATTTTGAAAACGGAGCCTCTACAGCAATTTCGTCGCTTTTAATTTTCGTATTGTTTTTATATTTAGAATTATCTTTGACCACATTATTTTTATAAGGTAGATTACTCACGTTTGTAGAATTAATTAAAATATATTTACGCTTATTTTACTAAAAAAAATTCATTTATTATTTATAAAAAGATTATAAATGATTTTATGTAACCTGTATTATATAATACCAATTATTTAATATTTTATTTGTATAGATGAATGTGGAAGATGAAGATAGCCAGGATTTAAATAATCCTATGGTAAATGATTTGGTCTCGAAAATCCTTGATGACGATTCGATCGTCTGTGACAATGCTCAGAGTAATAGTTATAATGGCAATATTAAATATCGCTCGGAAACACAACCCTCTATCATGGAGGGTAAAATGGAGAATAGCACGGACCTAAGTCTGCCTGCTTTAGATCATTTTAATATGCATTCTACATTCAACAAATTACAGAACAATGTTTCTAGCAATGCTAAACTCGAACGTAATTATAATAACATTTGCGGAGAACTGAAAACATTGAATCTCAATACGTGCGCAGTACAATTACAAGATCAAGAGAGTTTATACAGTAATGGAGTTAATGCATATCCAAATATATACCCATCTGACTCACAATCGTACATATTACGTCCAAATGATGAAAATTCATGTATCAGTGGAAGTACTATACCCCTGTGTAATGATTTGTTAACGACAACGAATGAGGCAAATTCAAATAAACAGTCTAATTGGTCTGAGAGTTTGTCCACCGTGGGATGTACAACAGATTTATTTGGAAATTATCAACGAATACAAAATTGCACAAATCCGGACTTGAATATTAATATGGCTTTAACATTGGCATTAGATTCTCCTGATCCGATTACCCTCAACGAGCTGGAATATCATAATAACATTGGACAAAATGGCACCACCAACACATATAATAATCCAACAGCTGCTATGCACGAATTGTATAGTATGACTGCCAGTAATCAAAGTTATAGACCAAGCTCGGCAATGACTGATTTGAGCGTTGATTCTGGTTTTCTCTCGAATTCTCCATTACAACACTTTTCTCCGGCTGACACAAATTTGCACAATTGTTTTGGGAATAATATACAACGCGGTAGTACTGGTGACTATAAGGATTTACAAGACTCGGGTAGATTAAGCATGGCGAATATCTCTATACCAAACGAACAATTTCAATTTTTGCAACAAGCTCGTAGTTACAAATTGGATCAAGCTGTGGACCAAGAATACAAACAACTGATCGACTATTATCCAGGTGTGAACGACTTCACCACAACGTCAATCAATAGCTTAGATACGAACGAGAACTGTCTTTCGGGTAATGATTACAGAATCGACAACAATCTGTTGAAAATCATCAGTCCAAAATCTAAGACTATCGAGACCAAGACATACTCACCGATCGGATTCCCAAAGAATTTAAGCTCACGACATGCGCACCAGTCAATTGCAAAATACGGATACCATAATTATCAACCTTACACTGCCAGCAACGGCGAGACTTTGAAAATGCTACCACAGAGCTCTGCATCGTATCATGACTTGAAACAGCCTAACTGCGCTAATACGTACAAAATGGAAGGACTAGATCTCACCAAGAAAATAGCTTTTCCTTCCGTCAGCCATTTGACCAATCAAATTGCAGGGTCCTCAATGAACAAGGATACTTTTAATTACATTGTAAAGCAACGACATCACATACCAAGAATACAGAACGCTCTTGGCGTCTCCTCTGGGAATGTTCTGTTCAATTCAGGAATAGTACCAAGTCCGAACACAGTCAGATCTGGAGTATTCCCATCAGTAATGCCAGTTCCTGTGCCACTTCCAGTTCCACGCTCGTTTTCTGTCCTCTGCGGTGGAAGCTTGAGTCTTCGAAATGGAAGTGGAACAGCTAGGCGAACAGCTCCTTCGAGTATACTCCATTTCAGGCTGGAGCAGACATACAAACAGTTTAAGCAATTAGAGAAGGAACGAAAGAAATGTGAGGCTGGATTGGCCGCTCATTTCCCAGGCAAAAGAGTTACGAGTGCAAACAATATACCCGTTCCTCGCCTTCAAGGAAACCCATCGCGTGTAGATCGTCTAATTATCGACTATTTAAGAGAACACGCACGTGTTATTACATTGATTGCAAAAGTAAGCTGTTCAAAATCTTTATTTTCCTCTCGCTTGCAACTAGACTACAGATCTTTATGCACTCATGGTATTTGCAAGTTCATGAATCCAAGGTTATAAAATTTAATAAGTCAAAGAAGTTAACAAAATTTCATGTTTTAATTGTAAGAAATTTTTTATTGGAGATAAGGCAATTTATGAAACCAAGATCCACAGCCTAGTTGCAATGAAGCAACATAAATATTTTACACAATCATTTCTTAAAAACAGATGGAACGACTGCGAGGGACCACAATGAATCAACGCGTGCACAAAGCTATGGAGAACTGGTTGGAAGCAATAAAATTCGTCCAGGAATGCCGTAGACGTGAAATTGCCAACGCAACAAAATGTCAGAAAGAGAATCCAACGTGTATTCCTGTATATAATAACGATGGTACGTTCCAATGTCCACCGTTGAGATTAATTATTATATTTATGTAAACAGCCGAATTTCTTTTAAATAACTTCATTTCCACTGAATAAAAGAATGTATACGGAAAGAACTACTTAAAATTTAATACAGATTTTGTACTCAAGAGATATTATACATCTACATTTGTTGGAGTAATATAAATAAAGTTTTATTTGAAAAATAAAATAAAAAATGTGCCAGACGTACGAAACATTTTAATACTTCAAATTTGTGATCGCTGGAAAGAAATAATTAAAGATGTACGGAGATTTCAATGAAACGGTAATTAAGATGGGAATTAATTGATCTTTTCTGATTGTAGATATACTAACCCTGGCTGCCAGCGTCTATGAATTAACAAAGGCATCTCGGTACGCGCGAACCGGTATGTATAACGCGCTGCAGGCAACGCTGCTATACGACTTGGACATCGAGAGAAAGGTCGTCGAGTCCTCGAAGGATCCGGTCCTTGTGATAAAACGCAATGAAAGTCAGGTAGGAACCGAGGTCGGTGACTACTCGAACTGTACCTAGCAAAATTTCGAGAGGCGATTTGCCGATTCGCGTGACGAAACATAGGCTATGTGTCCAGCAGCTTTTTACCTACGTATAACCGTGTTACGTTCTCAAGAAAGCTTCAGCTGGCGTTTTATCATAATTTTATCGCTGGAAGAACGGAAACAAAAAATGCCGCCCACTAATCGCAGAAACAAAAAAAAAGAAACCTTCAGAGCATCATTACGGAAATAGTACGCGTACTCACGCCGAAAAAAACAATGGGAGGGATGGGGTTAGAAGGGAGACAAAAGAACCGTACGCGTGTCTACTTTTTACAAGTTAATAGCGACTCCATAGTTTTCTACTGTACATATTTTTATCCCTACTATAGTACAGTCCTCGGGAGTGTCAGTTCTGGTATTTAATACTTGTGATTCAATCATCTATATCGTATGTCGCACTTTCAAAGTGATTTCGCTTGTTCTTCGCTGACAGACTTAACGGGGTAACATAGTAAAGAACGGGATATTCCGCAAACGAACAAAGAAAACCGTGGACATTTTTATCTTTGGGTGTGCTGGTCTCTCGGTGTCTCACGGATGCCAAAGATAATAATCGTTTCTAGAGAGAGAAAAAGAAAAGTGAACGGAGGAATCCGTCGGGGATCTGGAAAAAAACGAAGAACAAGATTGCTCAGACGTACTAAACGAAAACAAACAAATATATAGCAAGAATCGCAAGAATCTCCAACTATTACTCGTTTGCGTATGTGTCATAGGTTAGCGGTTCTAAACATAGGCTAAATTTTACCAATATATTCGTTCAGATGCGCTAGACAGTAATTTCCTAGACTAGTTCAATGTGGCCTTCCTTAAATGTGTGACCCAAGATGTGTGTCGGGTAGCTGATCGTCTCGGATACCTTCGGAGAAGAACGTCTCGAGAATTGAAGACGCGATAGCCATCGATATCGATTCGTAAAGATCGGGCGGGTGCTCTTCAAACCGCGAGCTATAATAGAGCACAGCCTTCGATCCGATCGGCGAATAGTTAATTAGATTCGAGAAAGCGAACGATGTCCACTGTGCGACGTTACGCGCGGAATCTCTTTGCCGAGACAAGGAATTTCCTAATCGCGTACTTGCTACCATAATTACTGTACTCCAGCGAGTACGTGTACAACGTAAGATATACAGAATTTTTAATGGCACGTGTATATATATATATATTTACGCACAATGCATTCAAAAAGTGTTGGGACTGATCTTTTTCCAGACGTATCAATTGCATAACCTATGTTTCACCAGTTGGTATAGTTAACATGAACATTTTGCTACTTCCTATATTAATTGTATTCAATTCAGTATGTTTTCTACGGTCGACACGATTTTTTAAATGGTACAAGATTGATAAGAGTGTGATCTTTGTTCTCCCAGTTGGACTGATTAATGTAAACTCCTTGCTATGCCAACATTCATCTTGTCAAATTCGGTGAACTGGTTTGTTCACGTTCCAAACAAGATCTGAAAGGACAAGTATTTTCATGTCTTTCACGTCACAAAGCCTATATTTGAAGAGGAGAAATGCACAACACTAATTAGTAAAATGTCATTTACACATCAGTCTCGATTATATTCTGCGTCAGTTTGGAAACTTTTTCAATGCACTGTGTATACATATATATATTTATATATACGTTCTAGGAAAATCTGTTAGCTTTATATGGCCGACTTGCGATGCTCACCATTTTCGATTCGCCCGTTCTGTCGGGCGAATTCTTTCAGAATGATTCACAATGACCATAACACTCCACTTCAAAAGTTTTAACGTTCCGAACGTGTACAGAACTGTACACAAGTCCATTTTAGTCAAACATCGTGATCAGATCGCGAACTCACGTCCGCGGAAAACATCGACTCATTATCACTCTTTTCCGTTCTTTGTTCCTTTTCGTCCGTGGCAGAGTTGGGCATTCGTCGATTGAAATGATTTTCTTGATTGATTCAGAGAAAATAATCGCGACAAATCGCTATTGATTTAACCAATGTTTTGTAAGAGTTACAAGTATCAAATTTCTGTTACCATAAGTTTCACCTATTTATTTTTGTCACGAACACATAAAATCCACAGTTTATTGATTAGAAATATTGATCGTCAATCATTGCTCGCCAACTAAAAATAATCAGGATTGATAATGCTACAAAACAGTCGTGTACTTTGTTCACACAAAGATTCATTTATTCAAATTACGTACAAAATTTCATATGCTATGTTAAAATTGAACTAATTCAATCACCAATCTCCGAGACGATTAAGTACTTATGTCGAATAACGACAATTGTATATCAGTCAAATTATTATGCATCGAGTATTGCCCAGTTCTGGTCCGTGGAGATATTTGTACAACGACGATAGTACTCCTTCATCGAATTATCTATTGTCCACGAGTGATAGAGCTGACAGAGCAACAGAAGTTGGCTACTCGTAGCTGCCTCGAGGTCTAATCTCCTCCGATATCCTTAAGCTTGATCAATCGGCCTGTATTACCGTTAGACTGCTCGCGAATCGAATTTCCAGAGAGTCGGTGGATCTTTAACTCTTGGGCGACGATGGCTGGGTCTTTCTTGGTTCAGAATATCGACAGTCAGCCTCTGGCGATTAATTCGAATAGGTATCTGTTAGTATACAACGTGTCTGGGAAACGTACCATCAAAAGCACGTTTAAAAGAGTTCACGAACAAAGCTGCAAACGGTGAGCATCGTCAACTGCGTACCACTGAAAGCTGAAAAGATGACGACCAACAAAAGGAAACTCAGTTCGCTCCATCTGCCTTATCGTTGACGCCCTCGAAGCGCTTAGACAAGACACACGCTGACACAGTACCTAAATTTTATGCGTCCGTTAATGAAGGTTGTCCTACTGAACTAGAGCCAATCGTCATCTTCACAGCTTCCACCGGTACTTTTGAAAACGACCCGCTATTCGAGGGTTAATGCGATCGTCTGTGTACATATAGTCGTCGACCTTTCATCCGAGCTGCAGAGTAGTTGGTTCCCACAGCGACGATTGAATCCGGGGAAAGGTGTTTATAGGTCTAGCACTACTTTGAGCACAGTTTCCCAGATTGTCTTTGCTGCCGATCGTAGTACAAATTCTTGGCGACCTCGGACAAAATTGTTAGACGCTTAACAGAGGTGTTTTATATTAATATTTCTCTCTCGCGTGGAACTTGGTGCCCGATCGAGGCCCGATCTCTGGTACGTTTAGAACTAGAACGGCTAGCAGCACGAGCAAGAAGGACGAAGGGTTTGTTGACGTCGGAAGACGCTTTTGATAGAGCTCGATAGCCTCGGCTGCAAAGACGATCTCGCGCGGATATCGGCCCTTTCGAAGTTCCAGCGGATTGTGCGGGGGTGCGAATTCGCTTTCACGCAACGCTTAACCACTAGGGACCACGTCGAGCATCGTCTCCGTGCATCAGCACTCCCTAGGATACCTGATTTTCGCCGCATAAGTGGCGACACTTGCATTTTCCGTTTTCTTTCGGTTGCAGACGGTGTTCAGGCTCGATATTCTCGCGTTCTGCCGTTGCTCCCCTGGCATTTCTTCCCGCTATTGGGGAAAGCGAGAGAAAGAGAACGGATTCGGTTCCCTCGAGCCTGCCAAGCTCGAACGCGTGTCCTGGATCGAAAGTATAAGCTTAGGCGAGAACCGGGCGAGTATAACACGCGACACGTGTACGCGTACGTTAGGATAGGATAGGATTATTGAATGCTCATAAGCGTACAATGAACAGGTTGCGTTGCATTAGGGTCGCGAACGACAGCCAGCGCTTTACAGTTTCCTTCCGCATTTGTCGACGTATATTCTATTGTAACTGTGATATATATAATGCCAATTTGTACATAAAAACCGTCGGAGAACCGCAGGGCTCGCGTCGAACGCGGCCGATCCGTCAGTTCTCTTCTTCTTTTCGGTGTTTTCCGCTTCGCGAGACGCTTGCTGTTTCCGTATGACACAGGGAATGTGATACCGGTAGATGGAAAACGCGTCCGGTGGACGCGTCTCGCATCACTTAATCTATACGAGATAGTACTTATAGCTCGAATACCGTCAATATCGTGCAATCATCCGAATTATCTAGCGTACTCAATCTCCACGAACGATCCTCTGAGCCCGCGCGTAAGACCGCCACGGCCTGTTTGTCCAGTTTTCTTCTTCGTTGGTATCGTTCCAATCTTCGTTGCCCTCTGAACCTTCAAAGAACTGATGTACATAAGTCTCGCTTACAATTAGTGTTGGGTCCTCGCTGCAAAAGCCTAGAGCCGATCATGCTCGTCGATCCAACACTACTGTCGTTCGAGCCCCTCGAGCGATCTCGAGGTTTCGAGGCTCCGCAACCGGTACAAACATAATTGGGAGTCAGTATCCACGCGGTTTCGTCTTCTTTCGCTCTTGATTCTATCGCGTCGATGCATAAGACCTGGTTATACGATCCCATGAGTTCAATCAGAGAAAAACGCTTGCGCTGTAGATCCAAATGATCGTTGGAATGTTCCCGCAAGAAGAACTTGTCGAAAGAGTTCACTTTTTTCAATTTGATACTGCATTTTTCACTCGAGACAAGCTTTTGGCTAAATTGAAACGTTCAAGATACATTTCGAAGAGGACACGCATAACAAATGTTTATTTTCAAGACAAAATTGTAATGAAAACATAAACGACGGGACTTATGCATCGATCTAACACAAAGAGGACGTTTTCGGACACTTCTTGCGAACTCTTCCCGAAAAGTCGAGGGAAAACAGTTCTCGAGGTTGCAAAGTACAGTCGGGCCATGGACAGAGACCATTTTCACGAGCGTTTTAACCCTAAAACTGTAGACATTTCTGGCAATTGGACAATTGATTAGGTTCTCAACGGGAGCGCTGAGATCTACGAAATTTTGAAGATAGTATCATTTTGCACAAAAACGATGTTCACGGGATTTAGAATTTTTAAAAACGCCTAACCTAATCCAGGCTAAAAATTCTTCTCGCAAATATTGTTTTGATCTAAACAGAACCTGTTTTCAGAATTCCAGCCAAATCGAAGCACAGAAGTTTTCAAAATTACAGGAAATTACACTAAAATGATAAAGACATTCTTCGCAAAATTTTCTCTTAAATTTCGAGTCGCCGATAATCCTTTCCGCACACATTATTTCTATGTAAAATGAAGCTGTCCGCAAAATTTTAGCGAGATCGGACGTGACCGATTTTCAGAAGTACGGCTATAGTTCCGTTCCTAGTTATTTTATTTACCGAATTTTTAATCTGACGAATTAGACACATAACAGCAACCGGTGCAGTTATTAATTATTTTATTTTTCATTGATTCTCGATTAAATTTTTTAAGAGTTAAACGTTGTTAGAATTTGACCAGGGGGGACGTTGAATAAAAATGACCTTGTCAAAGAGAATGTGAACTAGGAAAGATCGGGAGATATGTTTTAGATTCTTATGTATAAATTGGAAAAGTATCAATTGATTTTAATCGCCAAAAACCTAATTCGACGTTTTCTAGAAGTAGGGTCGAAATGGACCCGGGTACTGCCACCCAAGGGTTAATTGTTCTAAGACTGCTGGAGCTTCTGTGAAGACATATTCATTTAAAAGAGGCATTTCTTGCATCATTGGTCATGGTGTCGATTTCTTACTGCCAATTGTATCCTTTTTTGACTGCTGAACTCTATGCACGGCCCTGCTGGGACTGCTACCTTGTTGTATCGTTACTGTCTACTGTCGTGAAACGTACACCCGAGTTCGTAAGTTATTGATCACGTGGAAAGAAACCTCCAACTATTTTGGTTCGTCCAGTCTCCGTACGAGAACGCCTGTCTTTTCTTCCCCTTTTCGAAAAGACAAGGAAAATGCTTCTGCATAAGGCTACGTATACATACATACATATGTGTGCATGCGCACGTACTAAGTGATTACCTCGTATCGTATTTATCATACGCAGCATCGTTAAGAATAGAAACACTATCTGCATAGGTACGTGTTTGACAATCCTATTTAAATTGCATGTGATATTATGTATTACTGACTAGCTAAATGTATATGTGTTTATGTATGCATACACGTGTGCACGGTATTACGTCGACTCTGCCACGGCGAGAATTGTTCCGTGAACCTCTCAAACAATAATGAAAGGACTCCAAATTTTCTTGGGACCTCTTTTAGGTCTCGCTACTGAGTTGGTGTATCCTCAATCGTATTCTACAATTCTTTAACAAAAAGAAATAGAAATAAAATTACGATTTTGCATTTAGTAGTTTTAAATCAACGTTTATCTATAACCGCTATACTAAATTCATACTAAATTCTAATATCAAGAACAAAGTTATTGCTATACTATTACATATCGGGAGAAATATAAATTCTATTTTTTAGAGACACGATTTATGAAATTCGCAATCTACATCGTAAGCAATAGCATAATCTAACCAGTATCTAAACTCGCAATAATTGATGCAGCTGAATATTAGTTTAAAAAAACATTTCTTTAACATTCATTTCGTTGACCAAAGGCATCGTAGAAATGTTTCGAAGTGCGTTTGCGGAAAATTCATGTGACAGAGTCGACGAAATACTTTGCGTACGCATACATAGCATACACGTGCATCACATATGCTCGTACACATGGATATATAGGTAAATATATGAGTGCTCAGGGCGCGGTGAAACTACAGACGAAGAAATTTCGAAAAGCGTCCATGAACACGTGTACATACAAGCTAACAAGGTAGTAACGAGGAAAAATAGAGAAAAACCGACCAATGTTTCACTCTCGGAACTGTCAGAGTGTATTGTTAGTGTCGTAAGATTACGATTTCGTTACCGATCAGTCGCGTTGAGTACCAACGGTGGAAAATCCATCAGATGATGGTTCGAAATCATAAAACGAAAAATAACAGCGGCACAGATTTTCTAGAGATTTTTTGAAAATAATTACACGGTGCAAATTTTATTTAGTCGATAGTAAACAATGTTCAACTGTGCTATTGTCTTCGTCTAAAGTCTAAACGACTACTTTTCTCAATAGTGAACTTTCTATGTGAAAACTTTAAAACAAAACATTTCTAAGTGTTCAATATTTCAATTATATTCCAATAATTATAATATTTCTACATTAAAAATACTTTATAAAGTCTGAGAATTTCGTAAAGGAAATTTTTATCGACTGGACACGATTAATTTTCTTTTCTGTTATCCTCGAACGTTTGGTTTGAAAATAAACTTAACGAATTGCAAAATGTCACTTCTTTTAACACATCGTCTGCCAATGTTTTTAGCGTTAAAAACAAAAGTATTTACTGTTATTTCGCTCGTTATTTACATCAGTGCTGACCACCGTTGGCCAACCGAGACTTCATTGATACCGCAGATAGCAATTCGCTTCTAATTCGCCGATTCATCCGTCTCGACACGAATCGCGAGTTGTTGATTGTTCGACTCACGTTCTGTCGGCTTCGTAAAGCTTAATGGCGAAACAAAATTGACTCTCGGACGACGAGCCGTATATCAATCGGTCGCTCGTGCTTGTAACTCAGAACTATCAAAGATAGAACTCTCAAAACTTCTATCTTCTTTTGCAATCTTCGTTTCCAACAATAAAAATGGAGAGGAACTGAAAACAACTGCAATTTTCCACGTAAACTAAATCAAATTATGCACGGAATTTTCTGGTAAGCAAAAACGTGCAATTTAGTTGTTAATGTACAATAAAAAATGGAAGTGCCGATTGACAGTGTTCGGCGGTCGAGGGTCCAGCTTCTAAAGTTCGATGTGAGATAGAGGACAGGGATGGTCGACGAGGAATTAATTAATAATACGCAAACCAACTAATCGAGTACATAGTCTTGCCGGGAATGGATACGGTTCACTACGTGGCACTAATAAAAACGCTACGCGCTCAAAGGTACTCATCCGAGACTAATTTCCACGGAAGGAACAGCCATGCAGTTCGTTGCATGCTCTTTCGCTGCAAATCTGTCTCGTCGGGGGTGAGGTTTCTTGAATTTCTTTATTTTATACATGTATACTAGTAAACCGAATAGCAATTTACATTGTAGCGAAGGGACTCACGCATTTTTCAACTCGTAGCTCAACTACCACGGCCACTATTGCTTTTCTTGTACGATACCGCAAACCTCCTGTTTCCCTTCTATACGTCGGTTACACGCACACGCGACGCACACAACGTTTCTTTAGAATCGCTAAATAGAAAAGAAATCTTGCTGCGTCTGGAACGTTACTCATTCCACCTATTTTAGTGAAATTTCATTTCAAATAACCACGTAAGTACTTGGACGTCGAAAATCACTTTAAAAATCAATTTCTAACAGCGAATATAGTGTACCAAACGCGTATGCGAGTAGATACGATATCGAAGGGGGAGAACGCAGGTTTTGCGTACTAGTAGGTGACGATGTAGTTCGTTTTAGAACGACTAGGGCTACTAGGCTAGTTTCTATAACGATGTCGGTGTAACCATGTCTTTTCTTAGCGCTCGACGAGAAAGTAGTTCTACTAGAGTTTTGAAAAGTTCAAAGTACTGGGCGTGTTAGAAAATTTCGGAGAATCTGCCGCAGAGACGCGCGCGTTCGCTAAAAAAAAAAAGAATTGACAAAATCGTTCGGGAAAGCCTGAGTTCGAGATATCGCCTAGATCTCGAAAGACGACAGAATATATTTACGGAAAGACATATACGCGATCGATGTTTATCTTTTTTATGAACGAACAGATTCTGAGGATTAGACGGTTTTACGATAGAGTTTTCATTAACGTTCGTAAGATTCCGATTTCTAGTGAAAATTTCCGATTTATTGGAACGATTAAAGAATTTCCAAAAAAGCGTAGTTCAAATTACTAGAGATATAGTTAAATGGTTGATAGACGTTGTTTACAGTTCATTGCAGAGTGTGTGTGATCGATGCTGGATCGGTCGATCTTCCTGGGGCTGAGGATCGATGAAAATCAATACTTTACGTGTTTTTTAAAATTAGGTGTGCAATTTCTCTGGAAACTATTGCTGATCGTCCGAAGGAAGATTCAGTTTTCCTATTTATTCGTTTCTACTGTTATTGAAATATGTAATAGTTGAATATCTTGGATGCGTGGGTGCAACGCGAAACATTGACATTTAACTGAAAGAATTGAAAAAGAGAATGTTATTGATTTACAAAGATGAAAAATTAAATAGTCATTTACAGCCTGCACACAGAATTGAATGTTATCAATTTATATCGCAATCGGGACTGTGTCATTAGAGTAATTTGCAACGAGTAAAACAGTCCGAAATCAATATATATTTCGGTGAATGTAATTTTGAATACCTAAGAAATAAATGTCTTCGAGGTGAAGCGATTTCTCCGACCTGAAACATTTTCTAGTCATCTTGTATCGTATGGTTTCCGTGTAACTTTAGCATTTAACAACCGCTACGCTTCTTAGTGAAACGATTTAAACTGATATTTGGCTGTTTTTAAATTATTCGCGGCGTTATTTATTATCTATTGCACTAAGGAAGTTTAATGTCAAACGCGCGCTAACGAATCGTAGTGGGGGAGAGATCGTTGACCATGAAGACTAATTAGTAACATTTCGAAAAACGGAACGCTACGATAAAGCAATAAGTTTCGCCGATTGTTCCACTTAAATGACATCTGTTGCACCCACTAATTATAGAAAAAAGTAATAGCAATAATTCTCGCGTTTAATAATATTTATATACGTTACAATAACGAACCGTATCTAGCAAACGATACTTAATGGTCAATTATTTGATTATCTTTAATGGACCGAGACCCGAGGCAGAGAAATGAAATTTACTGACAGAACAATTGTTTTCCTACTTGTAAAAGTGTTCTCACTTTTATTCGCGAACTTCGTCCAGTGTACCCGACACTTGCAATTCGCAAATAACTAGTAGCGATGGTATTGATTCGCGCATCGACACGCGAACACTCTTGCGATATAGTTGAAATTGAGACTTCTCCGTCACGAGTATCGTGCGCGATGAAGAGTATTGTCGCGTGGATACGGTGTTTTCCCATTAGGTAGTCGCTTGAATGTTAGGCAAAGTTTTCCGGTCCTGGATCTAGAGTAGGAACGAGGACTTATCCATCGTTCAATTAACGCGTACGATTGCTTCTTTACGAAATTGGATCTAGGCTTCCTCGTACAAAATCCGAATCCTCCACCAAGCGCTAGTACGCACCAAGTTTCTAAGTAGGTCTGCCCTTGACACTGGGCCGGCCTAGAACCAACGAGCGGAGCCAATGTACCCTTCGGAACATTGAAATTCTGGGATCGACGTTGACGAACTCGTCAACGAATGTTCGACACTGGTCGACGAATATGAACAAATCGCCCTTGTTCTGCCGGGCAGGCGAATGGATCCTGGATGCCAACCAGCGCGTACTTGAGCAGGTGGAGCGTTTAATTTCGGGACTATGGTCTGTCTGTCGCATGGACAGGTGTTTTACAACGGAATCGGTAGCTGGTAGTACGAAAATGCATATTAGACTTTAATATATGTATATAGGTGGATATTTATATGTATCTATGTCAAAGCTATCGTGAATAAACTTAGGGGAATATAGACGAACGACTAGAGAAACGAGCAGTTCGTGTTCACTAGGAAACGATAGAGAAGTTGGCGAAGACGACAGTTAGCTGAAATTTTAGGGAAATTTCTGTTCCGACTAAACCGCTGGCTAGGTTCACTCGTTTATCGGTGATGACGCGACTTTTCTCACCGTTCGTTTGCATCGTCTCGACAAGAGTGATTCGAGAGGTGTACTCGTCATATCAGTCGATCCTGACGACAGATAGATTCGTAGTATGTAATAGTTTCTTAGTAATATTTTCCAGCTGGTCCCGGACGCGGACCGCGACGTTTTAATTGTAAATATTCGAAATGATTTCAAATCCACGTGTTTTCGATGGACAGTCGTCGGAAATGAAATGGCACTAATTGATTCTTAGTTGTTTCATACGTTTTCCGCGTTCATTTTCTCTCAGCCTAAGGCAGACGCGGGTAATAAGCGATTTGGATTGCCCGCAAGGACATATTCTTGGAGCAAACGACTTGTGGCTCCGCTGTTCTCAACTTGGTCGGTGCCTGCGCAACGCCCCGAGGGGCAATCCACGCCCGCGTCTGGCCCCAGAGTCAAAGTTCGCGACTCGATTCGATTTTGTAATCTCGCCATTGGTGCTCTCAACGGGTTTAGGTTAGAAGAACGAGAAGTGTTATTGCGCGAATATTTGCTTCCTACCCTTCTTTTGGGTTGCTTTAGGTAATTCTTTAGGTAAATTTGGTAGTCAATTATAGTTCCTGAATTGTTAATATTTATTTTACGTTGTTAGGCAATCCGGTCGACGTTAGACTATCGATCATATCGATTCATTTCCCGTGCACGGGCTCGTGCACCGCGAAATGCCACATATCGATGATCAGAGTGAATATCAGCAGCATCTTGCCAGCGGGTTTACGACTCGTACTTTTTCTGCTTGTTCCATGTTATCGAGAAAAAAAGCGATTCGAACGATTCTATAGGTTTTAGATTCCACTGCAACGATAAACTACATTTTTTCGTCCATTCTCTCGGATATGACGGCCGATAGATAGAGAATGAGAACGTGACATATCTCGCAGTATAATATTATCCACGCAATCGTTTCATTGAGCACGGCACTAGTCTAGCAAAATTCCTGGTAATATTTTATTGCGAGCCGAACGGAGAATCCGTTTCGTTGAATGGTCCAGCGAAATCGATGTTCCCGAATTATGTCTTTCATGTCCGTCATTCTGGCGCCGGATCCGACAGATCGGTTAGACCAGACACGGCTGCGTCATGCACGGAGAATGTATAAAATCGTTTCGATGTTTGTTAGAGTAGTACAACTAGGATCTTTATGGATCCTCAATCAAATTCAGCGATCGAATGTCGCAACGATTGGTACGCTTGGGGTGTCTGTGGACAAACAAATGAGGAAGTAAATATATATAAAATATAATAAGCGAAAAAATCCAGAAAAAAGGGAAGCTGTTTGCCAATATAGAGTATCCCGCGAATCATCCGCATCGCAGGCTAAATTTTCTCAGGGAAACGTAATCGGAAGCAGCGATCCGTGAACATAGAACCGATCGATCGCGATCGATCTTCTTCCGCGACGCCGGCAGGATCTTGATAGAGCACTGAAAAATTTGTTTGAAAAATATGAATTTCTATTTTCTTTTTAACTCATTTTTGAAACTAAATACGAAGGTACAACGAAAGGTATGAAAATTATTTACAAATGAATAATAAATATTTTTGTTCGATCATGAAACCTCGAATTATTTTTCGTTGACTCTAGGCTGAAAGATGATCAACATTGATCGTTATGGTCAGAAAATATCAGTGTGACTTTCGTTTAGTCGATTTTTGCGAAAATTGTACGTGAACCGTTTGAAATTATCCAAAATTCTGTTTCTTATCACGGTGGAAAAACAGAAGTTTTACGATCCTGTCTGCTGCTCCGAATAATTCGAGACCTCTCGGGGTCCGGGTTCACACGTCGTACAACAAAAGAGAGAAGGTTAATGCGATTTCGTGGCCATCATGCGCATAATTTGCTCGCACGAAGACAATCGTTTTACGCCATTACAGAAAGTAAAAACGCTCTGCTGATTCAGGGTAACGGGTCATCGACAGGGACGGGGGAAAAATAAGAAAAAAAGAGGATAAAACTACTAATAATAATAACGAATAAAAAAAATACTAATAATAATGACAGAGGAAACGAACATCGACGTCGCGAGGGGAATACTTGGTTTGCGGACCATTAAATACCAAACACTATACAACGATCGCGTTACAATAATTATTTAACATAGGACCGGAAACGAAGGATGAGACGAGATCCGACCATCCGTTCATGAATCGAATTGTAGAGGGCCGAAATCAGGGCCCGACCACCGAAAATCATCTCGGAGATCCGCTCGCGATGGGGATCGGTTGATAAATTCGAATTGGACACTGTTCGGGGAACGAAGGACGGACCGTGGATCCCCGAACGTCGTCGTCGAAGTTCCGATCGCGATGGGATTCCTGCCGTATTGCGGTGAATCGGTTAGTAAATTTGATTGAGGACGTTATTTAAGGATAATAGTTCCATGTACGTTTCTCGGCTAGTAGCGAGGTTTGGCTAGGTTTCGTGTTAGGACATCCCCGTGATAGAATTTGTTCTGTGGATTAAATTGAAGATACGAGACGAGGGAGACGCGAGGTTTTGCTGGAATTGTCGTGTGATCGATACATTTCGCAAGCGTTACAGACATACATGAACTTACCGATCGAAGAGTGTGTATGTGTGTGTGAGAGAAAGAGAGAAAGAGCGCGCGATGTGTATTTCGAATTATGCGAGAGAGTTGGCGCTTGATGAATCTTCTTGATACTGTTTTACAATGGTCAATCTGACCTCTCATTCTTACTTCTTCGACGTCCATACGGTTCAGATAGAATTAATATATCGCTAGGACTCGAATTATCCGGTTGAACCTAGACTTCGCCTATATTAGACTGAAATTAGGTCTGCGATACCGAGTGTACACTGATTGTCAGCTGCGGCAGCTGTGGGATGAATGCCGTTGTTCTGACTGTTACACGAGCGAAAACTGTTTTCGACTAAGCAACGTGATTTTTCGTCTATCGAATTTTCTATATATCGCGGGATTTCCAAATCGCTGTCGTATCGAGGCACTTTCAATCATTCGTTAACCCTTCGCACTCCGTTGACGCCACTGCGGAGGATGCTTGCAACGTACTTCATAAGTTATCGTATCAATAACAGTAATACTATCGTTTCTACTTCTGTTATAATATCGAGCAGACAAACAAAAGTTAATAAAGTTCTCGGAAGCTTAATTGTGAAAGTGAATGCTCGTAGTGTTAAGGGTTAATTAATCTAATGGGAAACGACCTAATTGTTTGCTTACACGCATATATGTATGATTGCGCATTACTAACGACGAGGGAACTTCAACTGTCAATTCGATTGCAAGTTACCTATAACAATTCTTTTTTTAAGATTCACGTCGCTATGACGTTGTCTGCAACAACTCACTGCAATTGCAACTAGATCAGGGACAATTAACGAATAGAAGAGGTAACTCTTGATCGAATTAATTACTACTTTTCCATCGTCGTTGATAATACGATTACATTTTGTCCGATGCGAGCACAGTGCTCGTGTGTAATTTGAAGGGTTCGAAGGTGCATCAGTAATTCAGAATTATGCATCAGAATTGTAAGCAGTTCGCAATTTCATGACACACGTTGTAGAAATTTCGGTCGTTTCGCGAATCTTTTTATTTCGAAAATTTTCTTATTCATTTACCGATGATATTACTTCACTGCATTTATATCTACAACGACAGAGTATTATCAAATAATAATTCTCCATAAATTGTTCTAAACAAAAAACGATAAATCATTTGTCCTACAGTATTATTGTTCCGGCAGAATGTTGATTACCAAAGATTTACAAAACGACTGATTACATACAACACGAACAATTCGAAGTTGTAGGCCGAAAGACCGTTCACTGTTGAGTTCAAAACGACTTATTCGAACCTTTCGACGTTGAATCTGTAAATCTAATTCGTCCTGTAAACGCACCAAACACGCGTTTAATCGTGTTTGTAGATACATATTATGAACAGCAGCAAATTCATCGATCTCGCGTGCAGTACTTAACAAATTCGCCTTAAAGTTCGCATATTTCGACGCTGCACGACGTACGAAATTCACGAAAAAAAAACCAAACGATCGAACGAAAGCAAAACGAGATGAAACAAACGCTGAACAAAAAAGAGAAATAGCGAACAAACGAACAAGAAACGATGCTCAAATTGTAAGTGACGACGCGTGTCGGTGTGCATCGTTACGGATGCACCGATCAGATACGTACATTAAAGACTGTAGGAAATTTTAAGAGAATGGTAGCTCGCACCTTCTATGAATTGCACAAAAATAATTTTTTACGGGTATATATATATAATATTATACATATACGTATATATATATATACATATATGTATGTGTGTGTGTATATATATGTACATACATGCGCGTGTATACGGACGCCGTTCTTTTTGGAAGAGACAAAAAGGACACTGTGCCACCGACCGCAGACTCGCTTTCGTCGCTTAATTCGAGCAAATTTTTTCTTTTTACGCATTCATCATGCTTACCACATGTTCGCGCGAGCGCGCGTGCACACACAAACACACATATTCATTGCGTTATCTCTACGGCTGGATTTTAAATCTCGCGGGGAGAAACTAATCGAGATAACACACAGTTATACTGCCGAAAACGAAACGAAAACGGAGAGAGAAAAGTTGCTGGTGCGAGATTGTCGCGTTTCCTTGGATCGATTCGCCACTTTAAATAAAATGGTATAGCGATGAATCGAGCTGAGGAACGACGACAAATCCGATAATGATACGACGATGCGTTGTCGAGCTTTTTCACTGAATTTACTTAAGTTCCTTAAATGTAAAGTTCCTTAAAATTGCGTTCCCGTGATACGGAAAACTGTTCGCTCAATTATGTATGCTGAGTCGGTACCATTTTACTCTGGGCGAGTCCAAACGATCCAAATGGAGTTCATAGGCTGACTCAAAAGGCTGTGTTTCGAAGCACAGATGAGAATAAAGATAAAATAAAGAAATAATATGTAATAGTTCAACTGAATTCGGTTAAATTTTATTACCTTCGGTTCGCTCAATGGGAGCTGATATTCACACTTTCCACATGTGTTTCTGCACCTAACTTCGAAACATCTGTGTCTTAAGAATGATTTATTTTGAATTTATCGAGTGCTTTTGTTCGAGAAGACGATCGACTCGTTTCAGACTTCCTTGAATGGTAAAAAAACGTTAGCTTTATTATAATAACTGCGATTATAAGTTTCAGTCGTGGGTGCGAGTACAATTTACAATGGCCTTATTGCGTTTAAAGCCCAATTTACACACCACTGGAGTGTCCAATGCGACGGAAACTAAACTTCGACCAATCTTTCATTCTGGTTACGTCCGGACTTTCTTTTTGTGTGTTTGACGCCCGGTTTCAGTTCAGTTCACCGGCAACGAAATTAATTCGACTCTCTTGATTTTATCGACTGTATGCGAATAAAAATGATTTCCTACCTCGCCTCAAAGTAACTCATCCAAAAATTGTGAATTCACCGCGATGGAATATTTTTCGCCGTAAAACATACCGAATAAAATCGAATATTTCGCACTTTTCTACGTTTTTGATAGTTTCTATACAAACCGCCAAGTTTATTTCACAACATTTATTATATACGTATTGTCAATTCTTCCTTCCGAAATTCGATTTATAAGAAAGGGATTTAGAAAGAATTTATAAGAAAAAAACAAATATTGACATAAGTTTAACCCGTTCGTACCGAGAGTTTCATTGTGTTCATAAAAGGTATTGTTTTCATTTCACTGCATTTTTCAGATCGACTATAAATAATCCGACACAGTGGTTCTCAAACTTAAAATACAACTCACTTTTCGGTGAGAAATAACGTTTCACTGTATTCGAAAAATCCTTTCACGACTTATACTTTGAGAATCAACTGATCCAGCATGTTGCACTGTCCCCGTAACTATTGTATCTTGAATGCAACGACGAGTAACAATAAGTAACGAACAAAAAATTAGTTTAGTTGAGATTATTCTGAGGCGAGGTTCCATTCGTTCAGTTCCCCCGATGCTTTTGGGCTGTGATTTTACAACGCTGAACACCCGAACGAACCAGGCCTCTATTTCTCAAGCGGAACCCTTATATCGACAATCCAAGCCGTGAGAATTTTCAATAGACTTCGACTGACCATTTTCTTATTACCCCTCTCTCCGAATTTAGAGATATACGAAACCTCGGCACTCTTTAACTTAAGCGCCGCTTGCGAACGAATGTTCGATCGACAGAAAGGGAGAGAGATAGGGAGAATGTGTGAGAATGAGAGCGAGGGAAAGGTATGCCTGGGAAATTGAAAATTTGAGTTTCGTCGAAACGAGAAACGCGAGCGAGAATACGAACAAAACGACAAAAAGCGAGCGAGAGGGAAAGAGAGAGAGAGAGAGAAAAAAACAAATACTTAAAAGGGCAAATACATGGGATTTGGACGCGAAACGGAAAGAAAAGAGATGAAAATTAACTGTCGTTCTTAGTGTTTTATATATAAATATATATATGTTACGTTTCAGTGTACTCTACGAATCGTATAAACGATATGATACGTATATGATAATATAACACAAATATATATACATATATATATTATATATACATATATATTATATATATGAATGAATACATCGTTAAATGGGCTGTGGTAGAAACCTTTATATACTTTATACACCAGACGAGTCGGATCCTCTTGTTTCGTTTGTCTTTCGAGCTAAAAAAATGAGAACGATGTTCATCGATATTATAGTGACGAAAGTAAACCGGGGGAAACAGAGCAGGAAAAAAACAATTAAAACACAGAAAAGCATAGAAGAAAAGGAAACCGCGTACCGAATCAATGTAACGGCATCATTTTAAACAGAGACGCTTGTCGTTTTGAGTGCGTAGCCACTTTGTCCTATATTCTGTCACACAACGATTACCTTGCACAAAATGTACCTAATTACACGTAATATATTGTAGGATCCGTCTTAATGATTGTCAATAATACTGTACCTACCGTGCCCGTGGACGTGGACGCGGGCGAATTATGATATTAGGCTAATAAGGCTGTAAGGTGTAACTACGATTAGATAGAGAGAAAAAAAACCCAGTTGCTGAAAACTGTACTGTGATGCACCTGCTTCGAAGACCAACCAGCACACGACGATTGTTCGCTGGCCTTTGTTCGTATTTGTTTAGAATAGTGGTTACCCATATTTGAAGCCCGTCGCTGATGGAATAGAGACGTTTATAGCGTCGATTTCTTTTTTCGTTGCTCGCCTGTAACGCTTTTGTAAACTCGTTGCTTTTGTGACGCTTTATTAAGAAATGTTTAGTTTAACAAGGCGTTCTTCGCTTTATTTTAGAGATTCTCTCGTGATTTTGGGAACCACTGATTCCAAGGGCAGACTCTGGCAACCTCTCTCGTTCAGCTCTCCCTTTCTCTCAATCTGTTGGGAAAACCTCTGCCGAGTGCTTTTTAAAACGAAACTTTTGAAAAGTTCATTTATAGCTTTAGAATCCCGACGGCCAGAGTGCTCGACCACTTCGCCGAAGGTGCAAGGATGCTTATCTTTCTGACAAATTTGACAGATCCTTGACACCGTGTTGGCTAGCGTTGAACAAGCTCGACGCTAGTCTCAGGTCGAGCACGCTGATCGCAGCACAAACGTGCAAACTCTGAACGCAATTTTGATATTTCGAACCTTTTCTTTATGAAACACCGCGATCGCAATAATGGTCACGCGGTAATATATTTTGATTTTAGTTGACACCTTGCATCGTAGTCACGGTTAGAACGATTTTACGAACATGTTTCTTCCTAGCCTAACGTATTTAAAGATCTCGGACGCTTTGTTCCGCCCGCGTTCGCGGACTCAGATTGTACGAACCCTTTATCAGTATTTATTGTACCAATTTTTATTTTGTAATGCAGTGATCGTTTTTGTTTTTTTTACCCTCTGATCGCCGATTCCTTCGAAAGATGGCGACGAAGCGAACGTCCACGGGGAGTCGCCTCGCCAACGGTATCTTCGAAGCAGCGTGCACAAATAATTGTTTATATGAATGTCATAGCCTTAGTTTCGCTAGTTGAACAGACGAACGAATGTTTAGAACCTTGCTCAATAAAGAAAACGTTAATTTCGATGTCGTGAATTATATACCGATGTTAATTTAAGTTGAACTCCCAGGTCGAAGCGAGGCTGACCATTCTCGCGAAACGAATCGAGCGGGCAAGGCTGTCGATTAAACGAATTCTCGGGCGACATCCGTCATACACGTTTTCTAGAAGTTTACGAAAATTCATTCCAGTCGTTATGCAGACTGGGCTGAAATTCAGAGCGGGATTGCACGTGTAAATAATTTGTTTGTTACTGATTCAAATGCCTTTGTTGTAGGCACATGATGTGATTGAGTCTCCGGACTAAAATCTGAAGCGTCACACTAAAGTCACGATGGGATTGCGGGTAGAAACGATGGAACTGTATTTTCGAAATGGTAGATCCATCACACGGGACCCTCAGTGGCCATGATTCGGACTGGCCATTTTAAAAATAGGGTTACAGTATGTTTGCTCGTTGTAGCGTCTGAAATTCAGTTGCTTGTACTTGCAGCAATAAAAATTGAATCATTAACAGAATGATTATTTCTGTGTTCAATTCTATATATTACATTATGATCCAGTTTGTATACTTCTCGCACTCCTCGGGCGTTGATGTTTTCGTTTCGCTCAACCATTCGAAAAGTTTGTCTTGCTTGCGTGTCTGAAGATCTCATATTCGTCAATTTTCTTTGGTCGCCGCGTGCATTCGTTGGCCGATCCAGGAATTGTTCTCGAACGAAAATGATCCACGCGATGTTAGACACACACAGGACCACGTTTTCGTAAACGTAGAGATAAGACATTTGAGCTTAACATGTATTCTCTCGTGGAACCGTGTATAAAACTCCTGTTTGTACCTTACTAGTTTACTATGAAACGCTATCGTAGATTACAATATAGTGGAATTGAAAGTGAGAGAGAGCGAGCGAGAGAGAGAGAGAGAGAGAGAGAGAGAGAGAGAGAGAGTATGCGAGCAAAAGGAAAGAAAAGAGATGAGGAGAGCAAAGCGCACGCGAGCGAGAAAAGCGACGAGAGGCGAAAAGATAAAGAATGTTTACTGTCCATTCAACAATCCTGTTAAGTCTTTATTTTTGTGCTACGAGGTGATTAAAGATTAGTGCTAGCATCGTTAGCAGGAAGAGAAGCTGCGTACAATTGTATCATGCTTTTGCTTCGAAATGTCTCGTGGTTCTAATACGATTGTTTTACAACGTCCCGAAGCACACGAACGACATTCTATGAAAGACTATATCAGCAAGGCTGGTGATTAGATTTCGATTAGTTTCTTTTTTTTATGTTAAGCATGACATCGGTTTAGCAAATGTGTTTTACTGAAAGTGTCCTTCCTATGTAAATTTACTTGTTTGTCCTCATAAATTACAAATAAATGATATCTTTCGTGTTCACGTATCGCACGGGTTTCTTTATTTTTGTATTACGCCACGCACGAGACTTCGTTTCAATAAACGATAAGTGAAGTGAGATAAATTCATTAAAAATGTCAGTAAAAAGGTAAGTCATATTTATTTACTAAGTGCGTACATTATCGGTAACATAGGATTAAAAAATATAAATAATTTGATTATGCATTTTTCAATTACTTCTATCATTAAACACTTTAATTTCGTGTCCTTGAATATCATGATATTGTACTACCTCCACTAAGAATAAAACAGTGATTCTTTCATACAGTTCATATTAAATGTGAATGTATGTGCATAGAAATAATTTGTAATAATTTATTGGCACTCCAAAGAAACAACTACATAATGTTGCCATCTTGTACCAATCAGTGCTGAGATATTGTGCAAGATTTCATGCGCCTGCGCGGCCAAAACGGTAACGTATCTATATTATGATGATGAGGTAGCGCGTAGCAGAGCCCTGAGGAAATCATATTGGCGAGAATGTACCGAAACATACTGTTCCGGACAAAAAGACTCCAGGACGTGTTCTACAAGGTACAAAATTTACACGAATACACATGTTATACATTCATGTTTCACAATCAAATCATAACAATGTTTAAAAATTTTACGGTATGATCAAGGTACCCAATTTTATCAAGAAATTTACTTTACTGAGGCTAAAATCGCCGCGCATGCGCGAGAAATCTTCCACTATATCTCAGCATTGTGACCAAGATAAAGAAAAATAGAATATCATTAAATTATTACAATTATTTCTATGCACATAAATCTATATTTTATACTAAATGTATAAAGGAATCACTCTTTTATGGTTCGTAAAGAGTAGTACAATAGGATGTTATTCAAGGGAATGAGATGGGCGTATTCAAAAATATGCATACTCAAATTCTCGTAGCATTCAAAAAATTTATTCGTACACTGTACAAGTACAAGGCTTACATCGTATTTTACAATATAGAAACATGTTTCAACTATGTAGTTGTTAATTCAGTATTATCCTCGGTTTATAGTACCAATCCACTCTGATAATACATTATAAATTGACATTACTACTACTCCAAACAATCGGATCCTGAAATTTTATCTTCTTCTAATATAACATTCAATGGTAGTTTACTGGACATTTAACATTTCGAAGGTACACATATTAGATCCTGTTGATAGTATCTTTGGTCACGTTTGATTATTATAAGTTTCACGCTATCTCCAACTGTTTATTATGTATGCACCTTTATCAACATTCAACCGTCGATATCTTTTCTATTTTTCTATATTGTTATTATGACAAACGAAGAATCTGTGTGGCAAGAATTATCAGAAATATATGCTGACCCTCCAGAAACAAGAGACAAATGTACGCAATGCAAGTAAGTAAGCAAATAATTTTAGGTTATATTCGGCTATTGTGCTGCAATTTCTATATCGTGTACTTTAAAAAATAATAATAATCTAAATTCACACTTTTGCAAATCAGTTTCACCCTTTTGCAAATCAATTTCTCCCTTTTTGCAAATCAATTTCACCTTTATTCAAATCAGTTTCACCCTTTTACAAATCAACTTCACTTATTAAGAATATTTAAAATTAATTATTTATTTATTTAGATTAAACTGTATATGTACCTTCATTAGCTACAATTGGCTTTCATTGACTACAATGAATATATTTAGGTTTTGCATTTGAAATTCACCCTTTTATAAATCAAATTCAACCTTTTACAAATAAGTTTTTGTAAAGAAAATCAAATCAAATGTAAATTAATTATTAAGAAATTCAAAAATTTATTTATTGCAAAGATGTTCATCAAATACTTCTTTAAAAGTAATTACCAATTCATTAATTTTTGTAATGTATGAAAACTGTGTTATATATATAGGTATGTATATTCATGGTAGCCATTTCCTAATTAGTAAATATTAAAAATGAAAGTATATATGTATTTATCGAAGCGTATTGAGTATTGAGTCTTATGTTTTCCTTGTAGTAATGACACTGTTCACGTGTCTATAAATAAATATATAATTTAATCTAAATAAATAAATAATTAATTTCTAATATTCTTAATGGGTGAAATTGATTTGCAAAAGGGTCAATTTGGAGTGCAAAACCTACAGAGTAACATGCAAGTGATTAATTCTTATAAGGATCATTCTAATTTTTCAGGAGACCAGTGGCAGTTTGCTGGTGTCCAGGACTACCAAAACATGTAGTATGCCCTGCATCGAGAATAATCATTCTACAACATCCTGCTGAAGTAAAACGTTGTTTAAGAACGGCACCAATGTTAGCTCTAGGGCTAGAACCTGGAAAGTGCATTATTTATAGGTATGTGACTAGAAATATTATAAATTAATATAAAAAAATACAATTGACTTGATTTTATCCCACGATCCAGGGGCAAAAAGTTTCCATTACCTAAACACGAAGAATTAATAGAAATTTTAAACGACAAGAATACTATACTACTGTATCCATCACCTGATGCTATAGCACTCGATAAACTGACTCCTGTTGGCGTAGATGGGCAAAAGCCTTATAATCTCATTTTGTTAGACGGTACTTGGCCACAAGCAAAGGTAATGGAATGATCATATTATGGTACAATCCTCAGTAATTCAAATTTCAAGAGAACAATTATCAAAGATTAACTGAAGCAGAATACGCATCATTTATGGAAACTTGTTTCTCAATTTTCTATAGGCAATATACCACTCGAGTCCAGCACTTTGTCTTTTAAGGGCATGCAAACTGGTTGGAGTTCCAACAAGTGAATATGTTATTAGAACACAACCAACTGAAGGATGTTTATCTACACTTGAAACTGGTGCATTCGCGCTTTCCATCTTGGAAGGTGATACGGAATTGAAGAATAAAATGCTTGGACCTCTGCATTATCTCTGCAGGTAGCCCTCAATGTTATATACAGGGTGGTTCACCAGATATTATCTCGATACCACCTCGATTTTTGACATGATAATTATTCATAGCTAAGAATGTTTACATAAGGTTGAATGGTTTCGAGAGATGCGTACATTGGTGTTGCAAGTTTTTTTGTAGGTGGACGCATAGAGAAGATATGAATCGTATGTTTTTTCCTGCACCAATTGATGAAGTTTCATATTCTCTACAAAAACCACTACTTAACGAGATATTTTAATTTTAGTATTGTCATGTAATCACGGCTCCCTTAATAATGTTGTAATGATTTTATTCACAGAAAAGGTTCAATGTGGCGACCGTTTACATCGCGACATTTTCTGAATCGACAGAGTAATCATTGTTTTACATTATGTAATAAAACTAGTGGTATGTTATTGCATTCAGTGATGATACGATCTTTCATATCAGCAATCGTAGTCAGAGCCTTAGCGTATACTTCATTTCTCAAGTAACCCCATAAGAAAATGTCGAAGGGTGTTAAATCAGGTGATCTTGCCAAAAAATGAATAACATTTCTTGTTATTCTTGCATAATGTGCAGGACAACTATTCTGGAGCTACATTGTAAAATGTTGCCACATTGAATCCGTAACATTATCAGGAGAGTTGTGATTTCGTGAGAACACAAAAATTAAAATATCTCCTTAAATAATGGTTTTTCGTTATTAATACTTTTTTGTAGAGAATATGAAGCTTCATCGATTGATGCAGGAAAAAACATACGATCCCATTTAAAAAAATATTGATAACCTTCATATCTCTTTTACGCGTCCACCTACAAAAAAACTCACAACACCAAAGTATGCATCTCTCGAAACCTTATATAAACATTCTTTGCTACGAATAATAATAATGACGAAATTCGAGGTGGTAATATCTGGTAAACCACCCTGCAGTATGAATTTGATGTGATAAAATTAATATTTATAAAATCTCCAGGTTTCAATTGGAAAATGGTGCTGTAACTCATCAAAGCAAAGAATTTCTTATTAAGCAAAAATCTTATCCTAAACTCATAGGACGACGGCTAGCAAAGCAATTGCGCACGTTACCTGAGGAAGCGACGTAACATTTCCATTTTGTAGCTTAAAAGTTATAGATAAAATACTAATTATAGCTATTTAAAGATGTTCGTCCTATAATAAATGTTTAATTTTTGATAACCGTATACGAAGAAATAGTAATTGAATAACATGTATTTTTATAAATAATGCGTTAGGTTATTTCAAAGGTTCTGACAATATATGAAAATCAAATTTAATATTTCCGTGCTGTGGCACAAAGTCGAATGACCATTGGAGAACGCTTTGTTGCGTAACATCTGTTATGTCCCTGAATAAATGTACACCTTGTCTCGTGAATGGATCCCACGATATTCGTTTGCCGGGATGTATTTCTTTCTTTGGTCCCGATGATACTGTAATGTCAGAGTTTAAATGCCAGTCCACCCACAAAACTATGCCGTTACACGATCCATTCCTAGATTAACAAAGAACCAAATTGTTAATTGTATTATAGACTCTTGGTTAATAGAAAATAAATAAAAGCAATCTTACTCTAGAATAGGAACTGTATCGGAGATACGTATATGCTTTAATTCATTAATATTTTGCGTTAAATCGAACTGTTTAATAACAAAAGGTGAACTTAATGCTTTGGCTGGGTACTCCCATAGTGGTTGGGCTTCCACAGGACTATCACTTTTCTCACTTGATTCCTAAAAAATAATTTTAAACATTATTTACCCCGTAGTTGGTCTAGTTTGGAGCAGTTCTAGGCAACAGTAGTCTATTTAGGTAAATCAGTGGAAATATTTTCGTATACTAAATTTTAATGAACTGTTGTTCGCTGCTTTACACTATTATTGTATCGACTCACTTGGACAAGTACATCGAAGATCGATAAGTCGAAACCTTCGCAGACACCAAGCGGAGCTCGTATTTTATGGAGATCTTTAAATTCGACCGCAACAGCTATTATTGTCGCTCTGATCGGTATCCTTTGAACACGAGATGAATACTTTGAACTGAGATACCAGAAATAAAGATTCTCCCACGGCACGATGGAAGTGACAAAGTACGGTTCACCAAAGATTAAATCAATCTCATCTTCCGAGGGCAGATTATCCACCGATTCAAGTATCTGTACTTTCTCCGATAGTTTGTTGGATTTAACAAACATTTCGATGCTTCTCCTGGATAGGAAATTTGCCTCTAAAATAAATACTTTCTTTGCTCCTAATTTAATAGCCGCGAGGCTTAATAAACAACCATCCGACAAACATAAACAAACTGTATCCGAGGTAACTTTTTCCTTTAGCGCTTTAATGTATTTCTCGTTTCGTTTCTGATCGTTGACTTGTCCTATGCGAGTTCGACAATAAGCGACGTGAATGCCGCAACTGCAGATAGGCCTTTCAGAGTCCGGTACCTCGTTGCTGAAAGTAAACGGTCATATTATGCAGCTGTTAAATGGTAAATACAGTAATGTCCGACTGTAAGTCATTTCTCGGTTCTGTGTTGTGACCTAGATATGAGCGGAACACTATGTTTTTGTGGCTTCGTCGACCGCGCCTAACGTAGAAAAGGACAGCGTAGCTTGAGAGACCTCGGTCACCGAGAAGTGTAAACATAACTTTTTTATTTTTCATGATTTTTTAATGGGATTTTGACCAACATATTCGTGGCATTTTTCTAATGAAAATGATACCAAATATAATATAATTCCAATTATATTTACTTGTGTAATGAACGATGAATGTTACGGACGCAAAGAAGAACAGCGTATGTGAAAGAAAAAGACGCTGAAAGTCATACGCTGTTCTTTCTTGCGTCTGAAACATTCATCGTTCATTACACAAGTAAATATCATCGGAATTATATCATATTTGGTATCGTTTTTATTAGAAAAATGCCACGAATATGTTGATCATACGTTGGTCTCATAAAAAAATAATGAAAAATAAAGAAGTTTTGTAATTGTGTTAGTAGTTCACACCGATATACCCATGCAGTATCGGATTACGCGGCGTGTTTATACTGTTCGGTGACCGAGACAGTTCGAGCTTCTTGGCCCCTCGCGAGGTAGGCCCCCCAGTGGAATAGGCAGCGTAGGGACATACAATCAAGCTTTCAGCAAGACTTACAGTCGGACATTACTGTAGTAAAAACGAAGCATTGAAATCAGCGTACATTGATTCGTTAAGCAACTGAAACCACAACGAGTATTCGTCATGATATCCAATCAAACTGACTTCGTGATTGGCAACGACCGAGGTTTGGACAGGTAAATAATAAATAGCTTGCATCCAATGGTCCCGCCATGGTATCATATCTGCTATCTCCGTTAGACTTAAGCCTTGGCGTTGTAATTTTTTGGCATCAGGATGCTCCCAAACAGGGGCGCAACTTAACAGAACCTATAATACAAAAGATATTTAGCACCAAGTTCGAAGTATCCTTTGGCATATAATTATATATTACCTTATTATCCACATCCATATTCAAGTCCCACCACATGAAAATAGCATGAACTGTACCACTGGCCGTTGGCTTAACACGTAAACATATCTTTTCGTCGTACAACAAAGGAGTTTTACCGGAAAAATCAAACCTGAAATGTTTATCTGAGATTTCTTTACCTGTTGAGCGTAGCATGTATCAGGAAAGCAGTTACAAACTTTTGAAGTATATAGCACACATCGTAATTGGCTCGAACTAAGCGAATATACTTTGAGAAGGGAATGCTTATCGAGACATGAGCGACGAACCGCTTAAATATTTGCTTCATTTACTGGTGTCAAGGCAGAGAAAAGACTTCTTTTCTTGTTTTCTTGTGTACTATGTACTCAAAAAGTTTATAATTGTTCCTTCTTAAAACATCCTGCGAATTTAAAAGAAGTGCTTTAATTTATAATATGCACCCACCTAAATATCGGCTGGGGTGGTATCAGAGGTTTAAATGCGTCATATGGAAATTGCGTTAATTGTATATCGTGCACAGCCGCTGCTCCGAAACAGGACTTTACAGAATGTGGAGTGTGCAATAAATATTTGTCTTTCTCTTTAATTGGTTGTACCGTGTTCCATGCATGAACGGCAGAGCTTTCAACAGCTTGGACCCAGATTGTACCACTGTGTGGCACAATTATGCTGTTCTCCTAAAGAAAAAAAATAATAAGTTATGCATCGCAAGTATGCAGTATACAGGGTGGTGCACCATTTTCGTCATTATTAGATAGTGGATTTTATGCGTTTATATGCATTTCTAGCAAAAATGAGTAGGTGTAATTTAAAACAGTAAAACAATGGAAGAATTTAAATATACTGTTATATTATTTTCAGCCTATTAAACATGTTAAAATAGAACATGTATTTCTATTTCACTCCAGTTTGTTGCAATGCAGGTAGAAAAGTTTTATTATGCATAAAGATCCGCTGTCTAGTCATTATTATTATTCGTAGCAAAGAATGTTTATATAAGGTTGAATGGTTTCAAGAGATGCATACTTAGGTGTTGTGAGTTTTTTGTAGGTAGATGTGTAGAAGAGATATGAAGGTCATCAGTATTTTTTTAAATGGGATCGTGTGCTTTTTCCTGCATCAATCGATGAAGCTTCATATTCTCTACAAAAAAGTATTAATAACGAAAAACCATTATTTAAGGAGATATTTTAATTTTTGTGTTCTTACGAAATCACAACTCTCTTGATAATGTTACGGATTCAATGTGGCAACTATTTATATTTTACAATGTAGCTCCAGAATAGTTGTCCTGCACATTATGCAAGAATAACAAGAAATGTTATTCATTTTTTGGCAAGATCACCTGATTTAACACCCTTCGACATTTTCTTATGGGGTTACTTGAGAAATGAAGTATACGCTAAGGCTCTGACTACGATTGCTGATATGAAAGATCGTATCATCACTGAATGCAATAACATACCACCAGTTTTATTACATAATGTAAAACAATGATTACTTTCTCGATTCAGAAAATGTCCTGATTTAAACGGTCGTCAAATTGTACCATTTCAGTGAATAAAATCATATGAAGCTTCATCAATTGGTGCAGGAAAAAACATACGATCCCATTTTAAAAAATACTGATGACCTTCATATCTTTTTATGCGTCCACCTACAAAAAAACTCGTAACACCAATGTATGCATCTCTCGAAACCATTCAACCTTATATAAACATGTTTCGCTACAAATAATAATAATGACGAAGATGGAGGTGGTAATACCGGGTGAACCACTCTGTCTACAAGGACTCAAACATATGATGTACATACTTCAAGCAGATTTTCATAAGCATGTTGGAATGTGGAAAGGGCGCCTTCTCCGATAAATTCTGTATCAAACACTTCTGTGACTAGAATGTTTGCTTTCTTAGGCATATCACCATCGTCTCCTACTCTTAATTCTGTAGAACGTTTTTGCAGCAATTTGATCTTATCTCCGTAACCGTTTCTTTTAATTATTTTCATAGCGCATTCAGCCATCGATGCGAAAACCTAAGGAATAATTAACAACTTCTTCCTATTTATAAATACAGTGATAATTAAGTTTCTGATAAAAGCAATCACCTCGCATGCTGTTATAGTATCCGCTCCACATGTAGCAGCCATCATTGATAACAAACCAGTACCGCTTCCTATATCAAGTACATTGGCCTTCTCTCCCATTTGATGTTTCCTCTCGATAGCAGCTTTAAGAGCAATATAATACTTCTGATTCTGGAATTATAATAACACTGGAAACATTATCATATTAAGAAGGTTATTTAAATAACACTATGTAAGACTAACTCTTTCATGATCATGTAGCATATCAGCAAACGCCGATCTCGCAATTTCTTGATGGTAATCATAATTTTCATCCTTTTCCTCCCAGGTAGTAGTACCAGTCAAGGGATTTAAATATTGAGTAAAAATACTCATGTTTCGAATAGAAAATCGATTTAACGATATCCTGAACATACACTTTGTATAAAGTTGTTTAATTACTTAGAAAAGTACAACGTATATTTGCATACGGGACAATATTTTGAACAACAGTTTCATTTATACGTAGCAAAACAATTCGATATTAGGTTAAGTTTCACATGGAACGTTCGATAAAGAACTTAGTCACACTTAAATTTGTTCGAGAACTATAAGCAACTGTCGAATCAATTTTATAAAAAAAGAGAATGATAGTACTACGACAAAATGTGAAAACTATTGCCGATTTCGGGGTTATGACGAAAGTAAACTAATGTAAACTATAGCACGTGCGAATACGTATATACATATACCCCCACTACGACTGCTGGAATCATTTGATCAATATATATAGTATGTATTTTATTTAGTAGAAAACACAAAAATATAGTAAAATTACGTAAATTGTCAATAAATACCTTAATTAAAACGGTCATTAAATTTCTCCATAGATTCAGCATTAATTTGACAATTGGGATATGGTGTCTGGCCACGACCAGCCATATCTCTTTACTTTTCAAAGTAGAAGTTTCTACTACATATATTATAAGTAGAAATGTCAAGTCGTGGTTAGACACGATATCGATATATAATTGAATATTTCCCTTATTATTAATAATAGGGAAACATGTCAGAGGAAAACACGATTAGGTTTAAAAAAACAAATATTGTGTTACACAAGAAATTTTCCTAAAGGTGATAATTTTTTTAAATGTCATTACTAGACTGCAGATGTTTATGCAATTTTTGTAGACGAATATTCATAAAGTGGAATCAAATAAAATCCTGTTTTCAGTGGTAGTAGCCTTAGTAGATCTGAAATAAATGAACATCGTACTAAACTCTACCGAATTTTATATTCTACCATATTTTACCATTGCCGTATGCAAAAGAGCCGTGTGTGCAATATTGCCATGTGCTGTGCGCAATCATGTGTGTGCAAAAGAACTGTGCGCCATCCCGTTGTGCGTGATCAGTGATGCCAGAGCGGGGAAATCGAGGAGAAATTGAGAGGAATACAAGTACCCCCTCTCTGATGACCACAGCAGTTGTGCGACTGCGCGACCAGACTATGATCTTAGTGGGGGCAGTGTTCCGATATGGTGCAAGATTTCACGCGGATGCGCGGCCAAAACAGTAACGTATCTATATTAGGATGATGAGGTAGCAGAGTCCTGAGGCGGTTATATTGGCGGGAATGTACCGAAACAATCTGTTCCGGTACAAAAAGATTCCAGGACGTGTCCTACGAGTTACAAAATATACACAAATACACATGTTATACATTCATTTTTCAGAATCAAATAATACCAATTTTTTAAAATTCTACGGGGTGCTCAAGGCACCCCATTTTATCGAGTATCTTACTTTACTGAGGCTGAAATCGCCGCGCATACGCGTGAAATCTTACACCATATCGGAACACTGGGTGGGGGACGCTGGAGTGTGCTCATGGTGGTGGAATAGGATAGTGGAAGGAGAAAAAGGTGGAGAGGGCATGTTCTCCGTTTGGACAACATCTGGCATCACTGTGCGCAATCGTCCGTGCGCCAAAGAAAGCCACTCGAGAAGTACATATACAACTTTGAGGTTACTCTAAACGTGCCATAGTTCATAAGTTAATTATATATTCTGTGTGTTGTTATTTTAGGTAAGTACAAAAAATATTGATGTAACTTTACATCAAATAAACAGTTTTTGTTGTATCTTTTAAAATTTATTGAGAAAAACACTAGTCTGATGTTGCCCCGTAAATATTATTACATGGGGCATGTGCAGACTATCACGCTGGGGTAAATGCGTACTAGGCAGTTCATGTTCACTATTTCAGTTTATTTTTTGTACTATAAATCTTAATGGAGAGTAAGTAGATAATTTGTTTTTTTTTTACTTTTTTTAGCCATAACATGGTTCGCAATTACGTAAGAAAAACTACCAGAGGCGATTATTCAAAACATACACTTGAAGAAGCTGTTGAAGAGGTTAAAGCAGGACGCATAAAGGCTTACAAAGCTAGCAAAAAATACAGCATACCATTAAACACAATAATGGATCATTTAAAAGGGAGACGTGGGATAAAATCTAAATCATTTGGTAGAAGCATTGCTATTCCAGTCCAAGATGAAAAACGGCTTGCTGATGGTTTATTGAAAATGGAAAAGTACGGATTTGGTTTATCCAGAAAGGAGGTGTTAGAGCTAGTTGGACAGTTCGTAAAGAAGAACAAAATTAAAACTCCATTTAAAGACGGTATTCCCGGCGAAGATTGGCTTCTTGGATTTTCAAAAAGGAATAACTTATCCTTAAAGAAACCACAAAGCGTAGAGGTCGCTCGTAAAAAAAGTATCAATCCTGGAAATCGACGAAAACTTTCCGAACGACCCAATAAGGTGAAATGCCTTAAGTGTGGACAAACCAAAAGTGATGCCTAAATCTGGACAATTGAATTTTTATAGTAAAAAACCAATGATTAAAAGATTAAATATATAATTTTATTTAGTTCCTCTTAGGGTTACAATCCCTTTAACATCTCCTGACCCCCTCTTCCCACTGCTCATCGTCCATCCCAATCCCAATATTTTCCATCATACCCTCCCTCCACTCTTCTATTTTCCTCATCCACTCCTCCACGCCCCCTCATCATCCAACACTTCTCGCATCCTCTCCTGCCACTCATTTTCCTCATCCACTCTCATACATACCTCCCACATATGCTCCCATGTCTCATTTTCCCATCCATACACTCTGCATATTCTCAACTCATCGTTCAACCAATATCTCTCCCTCCCCCTTCATCTCGTTTCCTAGCCTAAATCTGGCCACCCTCTGCTATCTACTCTTCCCCCATCCCTTCTTCAAGTATCCCGGCAATCCTTCTCCCTTCACCATTCCGTACCACTTATTAGATTTTTATTCTCCCCCATCTTTCCTCTTTTTGTATTTTCTTTTCCCTTCTTATTATTTCATCGCTCATGTTGTCTTTCCTCCCTTCTAGCATTTCATTCATTTCCTCCGCTGGCCAACCCCTCCCCTCAAAAAGTCCCCTCTTTCCTTTTCCCACCCATCTCTTATCACTCTCTTCCTATCCCTTCTCCTTACCTCGTCTCAACATAACCGTGCCAGCTCCCCCCATTTATCTTCCCCTAACTTCTCATATCCCTACGCCCTCAATCCCGCCCTCCCCCTCAGCATCTCCCTTTGTAACTCCACCCTTACCATATACATCGGTGTATACCTTCCCACCCTTAGTACCCATTTTAAATATCTCTCCTGCAACCTTTCCATACCTTTCCTCTCCTTCCACCCCCAAATTTCTACTCCGTAACTGATCACCGACCATACTAATTTGTCAAATAACCAAATTCTCCTGCCCCAGTCCTTTCCATATCTCCTTTTTCCTATCCCCCATACTTGCCCCATAGTCGATACCCCTTTCCTTATCCTGTCCTCTACATGTATCTTTTGCCCACCATCCCTCGTTATCGTATACCTCAGGTACTTGTATTCTCCTACCTCCTCAATCACCTTACCCTTCCATCTCGACGACACCCTTTTCCATCTTCCCCCCCCCCCCACTCTTCCTTCCTCATCACCATCGACTTCTCCGCATTCGGCTGTACCTTTTTCCCATCTAAACATCGTTCCAGCACCCCTATCATCCCCCTCATCCTCTCCTCCTCTTCCGCTAACATAGCTACATCATCCTTCACCCTACATCTAACTTCACCCGTCCCCATCCTGGTCTCCTAACCCTCATACGTTTTAAAACCTTCACGCGGTATATAGATCGTTCGACGATCGTAGTGATATATCTGTAGAAACAGTTGACGAACGGTCACATCATGCTGACGCATACGCACAGCACGGACGTGCACGTATACACAAAATTCAATGTGTAGTAGCTACAGTTTTTCACGAATATCTCGAAAACTATTCATTTGCGCCAAAAATGAAAAAATTACATTTCGTGTTCAGCACGTCAAATCGAATAGTATGACGTATGTTCTGTTTCGAAAAGACGGAGAGGGAGGGGGTCCGAAGTTCAGCCCTTTTGATTCTAGTCGAAAAAAGTAACTAATAAGTATGTATCATAAAAAACAAATTAAAAGTAAGAGCAAGCCAAAAGTGTACATAAAATCTAAGGATATTATTAAAAATGACAGATTGAGAGAAACTAGAAGATTGAATAAAAATAAAAAATTGAACAGAAATCAAGAATCTCATTCTGTTGAATCCATCGTACAAGCTCTCAATACAGTGGGTGGTGGGTTATCATTAAGGGAAGCCGCTGACCAGTTTAAGATTTTAAAAAGCGCACTGCATTTTAAAATGAAAAATTTAAGTTCGGTAGATGCTGAGAAAGGACCACCAACTGTACTGTCGAAGACAGAAGAAAGATCTTGAAAAAAAGGAGCAAGAAAAATAATTATAGAAGAACATTTGTCAAAAAAGCAGGAATAGGAGAGAAACAAAATTAAAGAAGAACGAGAAATCAATAATAATTTACACGAAAGATAAAAGATAATTACACAACAAATTAAAGATATAGAGTTAAAAATCAATGATAAATCTAAAAAAAATAAGGTCTAAGGCAACTAATGATAATAAAGATGAAATTAAAGAAGAGAAAGCAAAATTATGCACTCAATTAGAAAATATGGAGAAAGAAGTATTGTGTGTGTCTCATGAAATGCTTGCTTTGCAACAGAAAATGAGAATTAAATAGGGCGGAATTTATTATACAATAATATTTTCATATGTACATCATTAAAGATTTAATAATGTTCGATGTTACAGATCAGGTATGTACTTTATGCTCGATCGAAGGCATTCTCAAGGAATACCCCCACTTCCAACTATAAGTTTGAATTATTCTTGTTAATACAATTAAAATATTAATCTGAACAATGATTTTGGGATTCTAAATTACTTTACAAAATCTGAATTTTATTAAATTAAAGGTAGCAAAAAATGCTGTCCTGGCATAGGGCATTTCACCTTATCACTGTATCCTCTTTCATATTTCAGCAAAAAGTAAGTGTTTGTTTAAAAATGGATAACTCTATAAAACTAAACAATATAATTTAATGCAATAAAAAGCATTTTACAGTAGGCTTGTTAATAATTCTGCTCTTGCCCCGTTGCACATGAAACAAGGTTTAAAAGCATCTTTAACTCTACGTTACGCTCTTGTCCCATTTTCGGGGGAAAGTGCAGAGTAGTTGACATTTTATACCATATCCTATAAAAATGAAAATTTTCAAGAAAATTTAGAATCCTACGTAATACATATTAATTCACCAGTAACTGTGCAAAGCGTTTGATACCGACAGCGTTAAGTATTTACGTACCAGACTGAAAATACATAAGTTTCAAATCTAACTTTACAAAAACCAGTCTGCACTTACCCCACTTCACCTTACCTGTATTTGTCGATACATGCCTGTAAACGGGCTCCGAGGGAATGTCCGTGACCTTGAATGACCTTGAGTAATTATAGTCACTGAATTCTTAATGATTGGGACTATCATTGTAGGTGTTTAAAAAATGGTGGTTCCATTTAGAATAATGAAGGAGCATCTCTAAAAAGATGACATAAAGACAAACATTTTTTTGGTATCATTCAACCAAAATGGTTTACCATTCAACTTTGTCCTAAAGACATTTAATGTATCTTTGAGAACAACAAAGATATTTGAGGTAAAAACGTTAGGTGACTCACCCTGTATAGCATACGTTAAATATATGATAAATTATGCTTCACATGTGTAGTATATATGGGTCAAATTGTATCTTGTTTGGTGTCATTTTAATCAGAAAAATGTCACAAAAATATTGGTAAAATTTCATTAAAAATAAGTAAAAAATAAAGAAGTTTCAGTATTGCACTAGTATTGTCTCACCGATATGCTATTTTTTGTTCCACCTTCAAACGCGCGGTCCGTATTTACATGCTGTCCTTTTCTACGTTCGGCGCGGTCGACGAAGCCACAAAAATAGTGTCCACTTCCGATCTATGTCACAACACAGAACCGAGACTTGACTTGGAATGGGGCATTACTGTATAGTAGAACACGCATACATTGTAACCGTCGAACCTCGCCCCTGTTCCCTGAGGGAACTTTCCTCCCGCCACTGCCACCACTGCCGCCCAATTCACTAACTCTACGGCTGTACATGGTACAGTATAGCATAGTGTAGTGGGAAGAAGTTCGAATGGTTGGGACCTTGCGGTTCTCGGATGAGAATAAGTTGGAACTCCCTGACCTAGACTATTATTCGACGATAATAAAAATATACGGTTTCATTTTAAAAAATATCAATGATCTTGAAATTTCGGAAACCTTAAGAAAATTTGTTAAACTTTCAATACGGAATGTTATTCGAATTTCTTGGGGCAACTAAGTCATCAAGTTATTCAACCCTTAAGTGGACAGCTTAAATCTTGAAATCAATAGCCATCGCTAGACTGCGGATGTTTATGCAATTTGCAATGTTTGTAGACGAATTTTAAGAAACTTAGTAGCCTTTTTAGATCTGAAATCAATTAGAATCGTACTAAACTCTGTCATATTTTATATCCTGGCATTTTTTTTAAATTTTCAAGAACCATAGGCGCATAAAGATCCGCAGTCTAGCTATCACATAGTTATCAATATATTTAAATAGGTCTGCATTGGTCCCCGATCGTCCGGTTAAGGGTTAATTAAATCGATCAAATAAAATATAATTATAGATCCATATTCACGCACGGTATTTATTTTAACATTCAACTGACAACAATATATATATGTACAGTTTTACGTATACGTAATATAAGTGTATATATATACTCGTATCTATATGTGTATATATATAAAACTGATTATATATATATACATATAATTGTAACATTAGCTACCTTCCGCATCTCTGTGTATCTTATTTATTTTATTGCACAAGCTACATCGAGGTTTGGCTATCTGGTACGATGTATCGTGAATAAAATTTAAATAACACGAATCGTCTCTGAAAACTAACTTTGTAGCCCACACTCTCGTGTCTCCTCGGATACACAGCCTTCTTATCTCACGCGTTAATTGCATTTTAAATATGGATGGACACCCGACTTCGTACACACCTATCGATACCGATCGGACACCTCTAAAACAACAAACGGAAACAACGAAGTCCAATCGATGAATATTTTACTATAAAAGTTGATATTCTGTATTTTTTTTAATAATTTTATCATTGATTAAGCACGCAATAGACTCTAATAGTATTATTTTATTGACACTATTTATTTGTTTGAGCCTCGAGCTCAATAATGTTAACAAATTTATCGAAAATATTTATAAGTTATTGTCTATGTGCGACTAGACATGTTAAATACAATTCGATCTAAAAAAAAAATATTTATAAATCATGGCAACTGCACAAACAGAATATTAAATACAAATTTATCTGACTTATTTATAAAATATTTCTTACACGTGGTTAAAAATATTAAATGCAAATAACGTGTTACTTAGTAGCTACAAAAATACAATAAATAGCGTGTATCGTTTGCTTAACAGTTATTGTCGGGCCGAACGTCGATTCAATCGAGTAGTCGATCGACTACTCTTTTTATTCAGAGTTCCTTTCCTGTTTATTTGCGAAATATTCATTATCAAACTTGTTCAGCATTGTTTTTCTTTAATGTCTTGCATTATTTGTACTATTTATTTCCATAAAAAATAACTTAATTTTGTGACGTCACTTTAACTTAATCGAGATAAAGTAATGAGAAGAAAAGCTCTTAAATATTATTAATTATAGAGTGTTTAAGAACTTTCGTTAATCTAACAATTAGGTATACTTGTTATACGAGGTGTCCTGCAGTTGTTAGTGTAAGTAAAATCTATAGAAAAATTGTGATAAATTGAACAATTTGTCTGACTCTTACTCGCTGTTACTAAATTGAATTATACTGGAATAAAGTATCTCTTAAAATTTCAGAAAAATTAAATTTTACATTCTTGCTGCTCGTTGAAATTAAAAATCAATTTCTCAGTTGTATTACTAATTGCAGAACACCTTGTATTTCATAATAATTTTGTAATTATTCTAATACAATTGTACGATAGAAGACTTACACGATAACGTTGTCGCTCGAGGCCCGAGCCAAATATTGACACGAAAAACGGAAATGCATTCGATATTATTGTCTGGTATTCCACAGTGTTTCGTGTTTATTCTTACGAAACGCGCCACGGTGAAAGAAGGATTTGTACTATCCATTTTCGGGAGATTCTTCATTTGTTGTGTATGGCAAGTCCTCGTCCGCGTTTTATTGTCGTTTTACAGTTTAAAAGACACTTCAACAATTATTTACAGCTGATCTATGTTATACGAGTAAACATAACACATAAGCCTAAGTAAACCACCTAACCGATCGGGAGCAACCGAATTATTGTCGAAGGCAATCATTTAATTAATTCAATGAGAAGACCTTAGCGTACACTATCTTTAACGACTGTGTATGTATATATGTATATATATATATATTTTTATATTTATATGTATATGTATATATAACGTAGCATTATCGTTTCGTATTAAATCACTCTTATGTTATCATAGTTTAGCACCTTCTTGATAAACAAAGAACGATCTATGTGAAGGTATCTTAAAAACGAGAAGAAGGTATAGCTATAGTTAATCGAAGACAGGGATCAAATTTGCTCGTTCTTATAGGTGGCGCCAATCTTTTATCTATTCCTGATATTATGAGATCGTTTTTTTTCGATTTGTAGTATAACAGATTTGCGATCAACAATTTGTTAGAAAGGGGTAAAGACCATACCCAAAAGCGCAGATACAAAATAGAGAGATCCGAAGTACAAATAGACGTGATTTGAGCGCACCTCGCTATTGCTCTAGTCTTCGCTACTAGACGACTCTTGCATCGAAGGAATAGATATGTGTTAGCTAATTGTAATCAATCGTTATTCCCAATTTAGGCAGTTAGACCGATTTAGAATGTAAACCCTACCAAAAAAGAAATTTTACCGTATTTGCACTATGAAATGAACTAACTTGGCGCATTTTTAGACTAACCTTTGAGAAATAACTCCTCAATAATCAACATTCATCTTTTGATTCTACAAATTAATAACTCCGCGCGTGTTTATAAACATGTACATTGACTGTATCTTTTGCCACAAATCTTGAAATATCAATAAACAATCATTAAACAACGGTTGTTCATGCATTTCTGCCACGCGTAAACTTTTGAAATTCAAGAAAATGTTGAAGTAATTTTTGCAACACAGTCCATACAAATAAGAATTCTTGTAACAATCCGCAGTGTAATAACAACCAAGTCGATACAGGTTTTGCACTCCAAATTCACCCTTTTGCAAGTCAAATACACCCTTTTGCAAAACAATTTCAACCTTTTTCAAATCAGTTTCACCCTTTTGCAAATCAATTTCACCTATTAAGAATATTTAAAATTACTTATTTATTTATTTAAATTAAATTATATATGTACTTTCATTTTTAAAATAATCAGAAAATGGCTACAATGAATATAGGTTTTGCATTCGATATTCACCCTTTTATAAATCAAATTCAACCTTTTACAAATAAGTTTTTGTAAAGAAAATCAAATCAAATGTAAATTAATTGTTAAGAAATTCAAAATTTTATTTATTGCGAAGATGTTCATCAAATACTTCTTTAAAAGTAATTACCAATTCATTAACTTTGTAATGTACGAAAACAGTGTGTAGATATGTATATTCATTGTAGACATTTTCTGCTTAAAAACATTTTTTAAATGAAAATACATATGTATGCTTTTATTGAAGCGTATTGAATATTGAGTCTTATGTTTCCCTCGCAGTAATGACACCGTTCATGCATGTGTCTAACGTTACACAGCACTTCGCTGTTACCTCCTATCCATGGTGACTTCTTCTGAACTCAAGGGTGATGCTTTCACTAGTATAATTAATTTTAAATATTCTTAATAGGCGGAATTGATTTGAAAAAACGTGAAATTGATTTTCGAAAGGGTGTATTTGACTTGCAAAGGGGCGAATTTGGGGTGCAAAACCTGTACTATGCGATGGATTAATGTTAATTGTATTTCGGACCAACAGAAAATTTGGAATAAACGATATATAAAATACGTGAAAGTGTGAAAAGGAATCGTTCTATTCCTTCGATTCGACGCGCCAACTTCACGATTTTATAGGCCTCTGTGAATATGCAAGAAGTGCAGTGCATACATTGACCATAATACCGGATTTTCGAATAATTAATTTCAATCGGTTCGATTGTGTTTATTGTCACGCGATGTCTCTTCAACCTCGAGTCTTATGAAATTTGTTATTGTCCTTATATGTATATTAGAATGCTCTCACTCTCGAGCCCACGCTAAAATTGCAAATTAATCCACGCGTTTGATACGTTTTTGATATGCGTTCGTCTCAACCTTCGGTATCGTTCCTGATGCCTTTGTGATCCAACTGCCGATCTTACCGATCGATTCTCTCTGTGAATTGTTCTTCGTTCTGTCCTCTTAGAAAATACTCCCTTCCAGATATGTAACCGTTTCGATAAATTGATTCGACGCTATTGAAACCATTGGTAAAAGAACGGGGCTCGGCGAATTCTAACATGCGTCGCAAGTAATTGGCATCGATGCTTCCTTTTTGTTCTTCTCTTTTTTTATAAACTTTGTACGTGATTTTGTATTAAATTCGAAGGAAAATACAAATCGTTCAATTTCGGAGAATCGATCAAGCTAGACACCTTACAAAACGGAAATTATTATAATGATATTCGGGAACGTCCTCGTCATGCCCATTGGACGGTTCCTACACTATCCTTACATTTCACATAATCTGCGACCGCTAAGCGCAAAGGTATCTTGTTTCTAACTTTAACGTTATGCTAGTTCATTATTTTTTTTTGTTTCATTAATGATTTGCGATCGGCTTTAAGTTCACCTTTACGAATATGTATTGCAAATGCTAAGATGGTGTGTTACGCACTAAATAGTTCATGCATATACGATACATCTCGCGAACGTTATTACAGTTCCACCGATTCGAGTTCTTTAGAAAATATCTTGCAATTATCGAGACTTTTTTACGAGCACTTTTTCTTTTCATCTTTCGATAATCCAATTCTTTCGATAGAAGAAACGATGAAATGAAAGTTCTAAAACCGTACGATAACGAGATGTATTATATATTTATATATAACATGGTTTTGTAGATTAAAAAACTGCAAGTTCAAATTCGAGACGCAAACTTCGTGCCTTTAGCTTCGCCTGCGTCGAACTTCCAGTTTCACATGCATCTCTTCGTCCTCGTCTTATTGACAATTCCCTACATGCTCACGATATATCGACCGGATTAATATTGACATGTGTACGCGTTGTCAAATGGTTCAGAAACTCGAAAAACAGCGGACATTGCCAAATGACATACGACATTACCAAAAATGAGACACGATTCCTTCCTGTTCTCTTTTCCCAAATTTCTTTGTGTCCTACAGTTTTTTGCCGAAAGAAAACTGCTAGAAATCATTCGGCGATAATTGATACACTCGCAGACCAGATTGCCTATACGTATGTTTCTTCTTCATGGTAATTGACGCGATATCTTTGTACCACTCTATAGAATCCAATTAACCGTTAAATGGATCAGTGCATATGTAAATTCAATTACACTCGCAGCGTTTCGAGTACTGCGAAGCAAAACTGATTACCACTTATCAATTCGGTAAGAATCACCATGAAACCTAGAATTGACTATTCAAGTAATCGTTCCAAGGGATATTAATATTATCTAAAATTAATTAATTCGATTGAGAATAATCATAGCATAAACTGACAGCGGTAAATTAATTTATAAGGGTGTTGTAACAAGAAGCATAAACTCAAAGGCTAACTTCGGGACGAAATTGACGCGAACGGGGCGCGTGGATTAACACTTGGACTCCTGCGAGTTCTAGGCCTATGCCGGGGTTATTTATGACCCACACCGATATTTCACTAATACATATTGACGCCAGATTAAGGACTGCGTCTCCTAGACAGACGACACTCGCGCGTAACTGCACACAATCACCACAGTACACTCACACACCGCTAGACCACGTATACGTACGCGAGGATTGCAAGGGTCCGGGATTCCACTTCTGATTTCTCAATAATGCAAAGACGGGGTTTCTTATTAGTCAAAATCGGTAGATAAAAGATCAATCTAGGGGGCTATTTGCCTCAAAAGTCTTACTTTTACGTTTACGACGCGTAATTCTCATTATTCGGTAGCATATCCACAGCCACGATAGGCGGCAGCACCGTCGCCTCTCTATTGCTACTCGCGGCTTCACGACATGCTGCAGAATAATGAGAATTACGCGTCGTAAACGTAAAAGTAAGACTTTTGAAGCAAATAGCCCCCTAGATTGATCTTTTATCTACCGATTTTTACTAATAAGAAACCCCGTCTTTGCATTATTAAGATATCAGGAGTGGAATCCCCGGACCCTTGCAATCTTTGCGTACGTATACGTGGTCTAGCGGTGTGTGAGTGTACTGTGGTGACTGTGTGCAGTCACACGCGAGTGTCGTCTGTCTAGGAGACGCAGTCCTTAAGACTCCCACTCTACCCTTCTCCTTCCACGACCCTATTCCGCCACAGTCTGGTCACGTGACAGAGAGAAGGTAACTGTATTCCCCTCAATCCCTCAAATTCCCTTACCGCGACGGGTCACGAATGACTCTGGCATAGCATACGGAGAGTTAAACAAATTAGGTCACTTGTTACACTTTGAAAGTCCACTTAAGGGTTAACGTCTTTGAACATCGACTTCGAGCTACAATGTGGGCTAAGTGTCGGGAGTTGAGGCGCGTTGAAAAATGAGAGAACGCTGTTTTCCGGTCTATGAACCTTTTAAACACATATTAGCCCAACATAGGCGACGACAACCATTCCTAGGTGAGGTCCTCGTCGTCGTCGCTGGGACCACCGGTCGGACAACAGAGTCCTTCGGATCCGTCGCTTCTTATGCAGAACAACAATGTCTCGGCGGGCGTAACTTCGTGCGGCATGATTCCATGAAACTCTTTCAAATCCGCCGCGGGGAACCAAGCTTTCTCGTTATCTTCGATTATGAGTATTCCGAAAAATCTAGACAGGAAAATAGACTATTGAAAACCCTTTCAACGCCAGCTTTTCAGAAATCTACAGTGACTCCAACTAACATTCGGACACTGTTAAAAAGACGATTACTTTTTTAATATTGGACCATACGATTTGAACTTTTGTTGTATACCAACGTCATTTCTTTCTACATTCTACATAGATACCCGGCTTCCTGTTTTTACTATACAAACTCATGATTTCATCCTTGACTCATCGTCAAACTCTGACCCATCCTCGACCCCTGTCCTTGCCGCATCATATTCGACTCATTTGCTTGGAACACGTTATTTTCAAAACTCTGACTTTATCATCCTAACCCTTACAATTCCTAAACCTCTACCATTCAAGTTAGAACCTATAAATATAACCCTTTTTTCCTCAACATCCAGTTTTTCTCTCAAATTCTCTCTCTGACTCGCTGTTCTCCTAAATACTCATTTATTTTCATTCGACTATCGTAAACTACGGTATACGAGGTGTGATCAAAAAGTAAGGTGACTTTTTGAATTTCGCGGGATACCTACAGTCGATTTTTCTTTTCTTTTTTTTCTTATGCTGGTACACTCGTCCCGAACATATGTTCACAGTTTCAGCTATATAGCATTTTTTGTTTGTTTGTGAGAAGCATAAAGGTTAGAAGTGTTTTGCGTGTTCGACGATTTTCTGCTGTCGAAAAAAATGGAT
>CM052202.1:12541452-12604584 GCA_028455805.1 Lasioglossum figueresi
AAAAAAATGGAATTAAGTGCTCCAAAACACTTGAAATGTTGACAGTGGCATACGGTGAGTGTACTCTGAGTAAAGAAAATGTTTATAAGTGGTACAAGCTCTTCCAAGAAGGCCGAGAAGATGTTAACGACGAAGCTCGCCCTGAACGCCCCAGCACGTCAACAACCGATGAAAACGTTGAAGAAGTGAAGAAAATAGTGTTGGGGAATCGTCGAATTACGTCGGCATCTCGTTTGGTTCGTGCCAAGCAATTTTAACAGAATTTTGGAAACACAATTCATGGATTTTGCATCACGATAATGCACCTGCTCACGCATCGTTGCTTGCGAGTAATTTTTTGGCCAGAAACAACACCACAATTATGCCTCAGCCACCATATTCACCGGATTTGGCCCCCTGCGACTTTTTCCTGTTCCCAAAACTAAAGAGACCATGAAAGGACGAAGATTTGCAACGATCGAGGAGATAAAGACTGCATCGCTGGAAGAGCTCAAAGCTATACCAAAAAGTGCTTATCAGAAGTGCTTCGAGGATTGGAAAGAGCGCTGGCACAAGTGTATTATATCTGAGGGGGATTACTTTGAAGGGGACAACATAAATATTTTTTGATAAAAATAAGTCACCGTACTTTTTGATCACACCTTGTATTCCGCTAACGTACTATATATTGTCAACGTGTTAACGATTAAGCTCCGTTGTATCTTATGAATAAAATATTAATTCACGGAATACAACACCTCTTTCAGAAGTAAGAACAATTAGTTTGCTACACGACGTGAAAAAGTTTTTTTAGAAAAATTGCTTATATGGAAAATTTAGAAAACACGTTTCGTAGATCCGTGTCAATTAACACGTTAAACGCCACGCCGGTTTTACGTGCCGTTCCGTTCACGCCACAGTTAACCGTCAAGCGGGCCCTTATAAGTACGCAAGGATCGACACGCGCGCGGCGATAACAAGAACGAAAAGTCTGCCGCCGGTCCGCACGGACCGGCGAGGCCTGAACAAAAAGTCTAGCGCCGGTCCCTAGGGATTGGCGTGGCGTTTAACGTGTTAAACATATCCTGAAAATTTCGACAAAATCGGTCGACGTTGCAATGAGTTACGAACGTTTAAAGATGGTAAAAATTTCAAATTTGCACGATTTTCTAACTGCAATAAATCTAAGGATTCTAATATCCTTCAATGCCTGTCGTGTTTTCCTCAACCGATTTCGACGAAACTTTCCCAGTGCATATTTAAGTGCATAAAATGTATTTTTTAAATTTTCAATATAGACTCGCATAAAAAAGTTGTAAAATGCTTTTAGTATTTTCTCTACGATCCCGATCAATTGCAATTTTTGAAAAAATTTCTTTTCACATCCTGTAGTAAACTAATTGCTCTAGCTTCCTAAAAAAGTTTAAATCGTATAGTCCGATATTAAAAAAGTTATCGGTTTTTTTTAGAGCGTCCGAATATTAATGGGAGTCACTGTATATGGGACCAAATGTCGACTAACTAGTTCAGCGAACGCTCTATAAACTACTTAATCGTCTTCTCCACCTGTGATAGCTTAAAAAATATTTCTGTAATTGGAGATCTCGTTCAAAATATTAGCTGAGCAAATAAGTTTTTTCCCCTTTTTTTCTACTATCATAACTTCTGACTGAATTCTAATTACATCCCGGTTTTGGTGCCACCTGAAAGAGCGTTCTTTTAGTTTCAAGAAGAGTCGTGATGATCGCTCTAAGAGTTTCCAGTCCTATCCAGCAATTTTAAGCAATATGGCGTGTGAGAAGCATCATTTGCGTCACTGCTTACTCTTTGCATTCCAGCTTAAAAATCAGCTCTCGAAGCTACTGAAATGGTTTGTGCGGCACTGGGAGAGAACGCTGTATCTTATAGAACATGTAAAAAACGGTACCAAAGATTTAAAGCCGTAAATTTTTATTTGGAAGACGACGGTCGTTCAGGTGCACCGAGAAAGTTTGATGACGGCCAGTTAGAGGAGTTGCTCAACGAAAATCCGACCCAGACGCAAGAAGATTTGGCAGACAGAATTTGGAAAAAAAGGGGAAAGAACTTATTTGCACACCTAATAGCTACGTGTCACGCTTTATATAGGGTGTCTCAAAATTCCTTCAACATCCGCAAATGGGAGGTTCCTGAGATCATTTGAAGCTACATTTTCCTTTGTAAAAATGGCGTCCGCGGCTTTGTTTAAGAGTTATTAACGAAAAACACGAACCAATCAGAGCGCGGTTACAGCGAATTGATTCAGGCTCGGCTGACAGAGATTCAGAGTCGGACTCCGTTCGCTATAGCCGCGCTCTGATTGGTCTGTGTTCCGTCGTAAAACTCTCTGCGAAGGGACAAGCGCGCAATCGTGAAGGTTAGCCTACCTCCACTGACGTTATAACAAACGGGACCGCCATAAAGGACCCGCCGTTAGGACCCGCAGCCGACGAACGCATGCGGAACCGTTTTTACCTCTAACGTACCGAGGTCATAATTTTATAGCCGTAGTCGCTCGTAATCGAATACAACTCCACTCCTACTTTTCCCAATTTTTTTCCACTACTTTCACCACCGTTTAAAACACACCCTCCAGCCAATCACATCCATTTTCCCAAGACCCACCTCTACCTACGAGCCGTTTCCTAAATTTCTACGCGATCAGAACAAATCAGAACCTTTTCTGTTGAAGTCAAAATGTAAAATAAAACTCAAGAATTTTGTAACATTGTAATGGGTGGCGTGCGTCACGTCGAAGTGACGATCGACGATCAAAGAGACGACCGGCGGCCGGAGCGACGAACAGGACAAGAGTCGCGAGTTCAGTTCGACACTAGAGTCGGTTTAGGCAGGATATACCTGGTGCTGTTACCAATAGAATAAAGTTATTATATTGAAAAGTTACCTATTTCACTAAACTGATTTATTCCACTAAACATCATATCCCTTAACATTTTCGACTACCGCACCACCAACAACCCAACTACAGCCGAGTCTGACTTGAGGACACCAAGTCGAGTCTTGTGAAATATTCAATAAAGAAAGGTGTTCTCTACATTCATTCGCCGTTATACCTAGTTGTGATAAGCCCAAATCCGGGAAAAACACGACACCACAGTCTGTGTTTTTCGTTAATAACTCTTTAACAAAGCCGCGGACGTCATTTCTGCAAAGGAAAATGTCGCTTCAAATGACCTCAGAAATCTTCCATTTCCGGATGTTGAAGGAATTTTGGGACACCCTGTAGAGTCAGAAGATTGAAAATCGATTTCTAGAATAATTTAAAAATTTTGATGGATGTTGCCAAATTGTAACGATAACGTTAGCTACCATTTGTTAGCTAGACCATTTCAATTGTACGATCACGTCTGCAAAAAATAACTGACAACGAGCTTGTTCTATGAAGAAGACCCTGCTGTATTATGTTGTTATGTTACCTGCAAAGAGCGACCGCAGGAATCCAGAGAACAGACGCAAGAATAAGAACTCCGATGAGAACCAGAGCCCACATTGGCCACTCGTGCCTCTCCGTGACGCCTTTGCTGGCGATCCAAGCCGGATACCCGCTACCGTCAACGATAATTTCCACGATGGAGGCGACCAGAATACTCAACATCGCCAATGGGCTGAGATACTTCCAGCAGATCAGCCAATAAAGACCTGGACGGTTTCCGGTCATCAATTCGATATCGTCGGCGAATCTAAGAGGAGACAAACAAATACGAATGCAATTATACAATATTAACACTTTACGTTCTTACAATTTGTTCATAGTATTTAACCCTACAACACTCTGTTCCATGTTAAACTATCCATTCCCGCCATGTGTACCACTGATGGTAACGCTGACATATTTATTTAATGCGCTAGAAACATATATTTTATAACAAGTTTAACACTGTAGAATATCTTTCCATCAGAAGAGTGAGGCATTATAAAAAATGCAGTATAGAACGAAACACGGCTCGCCGCGGAACGTGTTAAGGAGATCAAAGTAAAGAAATTCTAAAACAATTTTCTCTTATATCTTCATAGCAAAAAATGTTCGGAGTGCTAAGGGTTAAAAATCTATAATTCATATCTAAGGATTTCTGCGTACCTCTTCAAACCATACACGTAAGACACAGCGATACACTCGAAGAAGGCAATGATCAGCAAAGGAAAGTTCCCGCTGAAATTATCAAACAGCACGAACACGTAGCTACCGGCACCATGGGCGAACGCCATCGATATCATGCAGCAGACCAGACAAATTCCACCTGATAAAATATATAATCGTCATGAGAAAAACCACTTGATGGTCTGGTCACTGACCAATTCGGAAGGAGCACTGCGGTCAGTGATCCGATGGAAAGGGGTATTGCGGTCAGTGACTTCATCAGGGCAATGTAGGGATGTCGGATGTAAGCGAGAGAAGGTAACGAATTCGTGAGATAACAGCATAATTCCATCCGTCGGCGTTGACAGATGGAAACTGTTACTTAATATGGTAATTAGCTACGTAACATGGTAATCGTGATATAACACAACTGACCTGTGAGAATTTCCTTGCGCAAATTCGGGAACAGCTTCATGTCCACGATACTTGTGACGACGCCCTCTAAAGTACCGAATTGTGAATCGATACCCAAAGTGAACAGCATGAGGAAAAACAACACCGACCAGAATTGAGCTCCGGGAAACTGATTGATCGCTTCCGTGAAGATAATGAACGCCAACCCAGTGCCTGACGCTGACTATAACAACGAAATAGAAACTCGTGAAGCACTGAAAAGAGAAGTAGAAAATTTCGACAACTTTATTTACTGACATTATCCAATTCTTTCTCGAGATCGCACTCGGGCAGCTCGGGCATGAATAGATTGTCCAAAGTTCCATTTCCTGTTGTAATATTTAAAAGCGAGCCAGCGATCGGGAGTTCGTCCGGTATTTTGTTCGGTCCGAAAATACTGAGAATCGTTGCGTTCCTGTCTGACAGACATTGTTCGTACACCATGGTCGCCTTGAATCCTGCAAAGCACAGCGTTAGCAGATCGATGCGTCTAGATACGCGACCGATAGCTGAATAATTCGGGTAATACGTGGATAATTACCAATGATGGAGAACACAACAATCCCTGCAAACATCGAAGTGAAACAGTTCGTCATACTGACCATAATAGCGTCTCGGTAGCAGTTATTGTTCACGGGATTGTAAGACGAGAACGCTATCAAACCACCAAATGCCAGGCCAAGCGAAAAAAATATCTGTGTGCCTGCTTCCAACCAGACTACCGGATCTGCTATTTTCCACCACTGGAGAATCGGTATTTTATATTAAAAAATGAATACAGTTATTTCATCTATACGTATTATACGTCATTTTGTAGCTCTTAGAATACTTTTTAATATCGTGCCTCGGTTTTAAGGGGGTAGACTTATTTCCAGGATTGCAAGGGTGCGAGATGCTCCTTCTTGTTTCTCGATAAAACAAAGATGGGGGTTTTCAGTAGTCGAAAGCTCTAGATAAAAGATCAGTCCAGGCCGCGATTGCCCTAAAATGTCCTATTTTTATGTTTACGAGGCGCAATTTCCATTATTCGGCAGTAAGTAGCTGCAGCAGCTTTACGAAAATAGCTACATGCGCAGCTGTATGCTTCCGAATAACGCAAATTACGCTGCCGAATAATGCAAATTACGCCTCGTAAACGTCGAAAGGACTTTTCAGGGCGATCGCGGCCTAGATTGATTTTTTATCTAGCGCTTTTGACTACTGAAAAACCCCATCTTTGCATTATCGAGAAATGAGAAGGCGCGTCCCGCACGCTTGCAATCCTGGAAACACGAGTCTACTCCCTTAGTCGACTAATTGTATTCTACTCTCATTATTTCTTTTTTAAAAATTATAGACAATCTGGAAATTTGTGCACTTTACGTAAAGCAAATGACAAGAGGGATTATACAGTAACGTTACGCAATAAGTAGCAGATATAATTGGAAGTAAAATACAAACATTAGAAGTGTTAGGAGCACTTCAAGAATTATAAAATGAGTACATTACGTTTCATTTAACGATATAGTGATTTAAGACTTGCAGCATTACCTTCGGCATAAAAAGGTGGCGCAAACCGTCGGACATGCCCGTCAAAGTGACGCCGCGAAAGAAGAAAATTATCAAAACAATATATGGAAACGTGGCAGTCACGTACACGACCTATAAAAAACATTGCATTTGATAAAGGTGTTTCACAACTCGACCAATTGATTTTACATTCTATAGTAGCACATCGGGTGTTGAACACTCTAAAGGAATACCTTCCCTGAAGACGCGATTCCCTTGATCATGCACATATAAACGAGAATCCAAGCGATCACCAGCGCCAGCGCAATTTTCCAATTGAATAGCTCCGGGCTATTGATGTCCTTCGATATCATCAGAGTGGTCCGATACCAAAAGTATTGTGTAGGACTGCTGACCTAAGGAATTAGCACCGGTTGCGGCGTAATTGTCTTCATTAATTGAAGGACTAATTGAACTTACCACACACTCCGGCTCCGGGGCGTACGAGCCGTTTTGGAAATACACGTTCGGACATTCCGCCCACGGTAACTGTGATTGGAAACTCTGCCAGCCAGAAGATTCGTTTATTAGAATCGCCCATGATCGATATTAACGGGTTTACTATTGCTGCTCGTTTCTATAGGCTCGCGATAGAAAATGCAGGATCGGTTTAGACTATTATAATTGAGAAATTGAATGCTTCGAATAACGACAAATCGGTACATATTTCTCTTTAGTATTTAAGACTCCGATACGCATGTACATACTTCCCGGCGGAAAATATTTGTAACGCTAACAAAAATAATTGATCATTAAGCAGTGCACAAGATCCGGTTAATACAAGCACGAATAAACATCATGAGCCGGTGAAAATTCCAAAGAAATCCAAATACGAAAATTCATATGTAATTGCAATTGATCATCACGCACATTAAAATAAACAGAGAATTTTCTAAATTTTAATGTACTTCGTTTTAAACACACATCGAACATCTTTTATCGGGATACCGTGTGTTATTTTTTGATGAGGGGTTCAGGAAAGAATTCAAGCTATCGTTTACGCGTGAGCAATGTTTTCTGGGGACTACTAACACTTACAAAAATCATTGATCAGAAAGTGGTACACAAAAACCGGTTAATACAAGCACGAATAAAAATCATGAGCCGGTGAAAATTCCAAAGAAATCCAAATACGAAAATTCATATGTAATTGCAATTGATCATCTCGTACATTCAAATAAACAGAGCATTTTCTACATTTTAATGTACTTCGTTTTAAACACACATCGAACATCTTTGTCGGGATACCGTGTGTTATTTTTTGATAAGGGGTTCAGGAAAGAATTCGAGCTATCGTTTACGCGTGAGCAATGTTTTCTGGGGACTACTAACACTTACAAAAATCATTGATCATGAAGTGGTACACAAAATCCGGTTAATACAAGCACGAATAAAAATCATGAGCCGGTGAAAATTCCAAAGAAATCCAAATACGAAAATTCATATGTAATTGCAATTGATCATCTCGTACATTCAAATAAACAGAGCATTTTCTACATTTTAATGTACTTCGTTTTAAACACACATCGAACATCTTTGTCGGGATACCGTGTGTTATTTTTTGATGAGGGGTTCAGGAAAGAATTCGAGCAATCGTTTACGCGTGAGCAATGTTTTCTAGGGACTTACTTGAACAAAGTAGAAGAGGCACCAAGCGATAATAGTGTTATAGTACAGAGCTACGTTGAAGGAAACCACGGCACTGCTTATTCCTATACCACCCATGTACGGAGAAACCTATTGTAAACACGATAGACAACTCTCGTGAATTCGTATTCAAATATATTTCGATTGTTTCTATAATATTATTCCATGCATCGCGCGACGATCACCTGATTCCACACGCCGATAGCGCCCTTCCGTAATCTCTGGCCAATTGCCAGTTCCAGATAAAATATAGGTATGCCCTCGATAGCCAGCATCACGAAGTATGGTATTAGAAATGCACCTGTTTTCAGAGTCGTGGACAATAAGAATCAACAAGGCCTCGACATTGAATTACGTACAGAAAAATTCATATATTTTAATCGATCAAAGAACTTGAAATTTATGACGCTTTCGTTACCACATACCTCCGCCATTCTTTTGAGCGAGATATGGGAATCTCCACACGTTCCCGAGGCCCACTGCGTACCCGACAGTTGCTAACAAAAACGTGAGTTTGCTATCCCAATTTTCCCTCTCGTCCTCACCGGCTTCCGGTCGAAATGTCGTTTTCCCATCGTTGTTGCTGACTTTGCTGTTCCCACCCCCGCTTGCTGGTTTGCTCTGCAATAAATTAAACAAACGAAAACTAACCATCTTCTTGATCTTTCTCAGATCGTAAATAATTAGACGAAAGTTATCTCCCGGAGAAAATGTAACTGGTTTTTACTTGGTACGAAATGTTCTTTCCTCGTGATCTGTACGATTACTTTCACGAGAAATTTGTAGATTATTTCTTCAATACCGATCTTGAGCGCCAAGATTGAATTGCGAATATTTACCTTTGTGTTAGGACTGGAGTCTTCAAAGGCTGCGTTCGTGGCACCGTAATTGGCAGTACTGACATTTTTTCTGTTCTCCGCCACCAATCTTCCTCTCATCTCCTTCATTTCGAGTCTGTCGACGCTTTTTTGAGGCTTTAGGTCGCGCGAGCTTTGCCGACGGACTAGATGGGCTGTGTTCGCCATTCTTTCTTTCTGTGGCGTGAACCACGGGTTTCTCTCTTTGCTAGAATCAAACGGAAATGCCACACGCGCCTATGGACTCCATCCTGCTGAAATCAATCGTTTTTAAATCGTTATAAATCCTTGTGCACTCTTGTCACCCAATCTCTCGTCTACGATTTTCTTGATAAACAGAGTTATTTCTGCTTATAGATCGTTCTTTAATCACATGCGACTACCGCGAATAAAAGGGGAATTTAATTAAACTATCGGAAAACTCGAAACAAAATTAAGCGAATCAGAAAATAATGCCGAGTTTCTTCCAGACTGTCCACCAAAGGATTAAGTAACGTTCAACCGAGTTCACGTAAATTCACTTTTTCTAAAACTGAATGATCTATTTGAACAATAATCTACGGGTGAAATGAAACTACGCGCAGTAACTTCGCAAAATTAGATCCACACAGTATTGACCACGCTGAAATTGTAACTATTAATCATTCGTTTATAGCATAAAAGCTGTCTGCGTGTCCTCTACTCGTTTGAGACTCGGCGAACGAAATTAATTTCCAACAGTCTGTTCGTATCCGACGATTATAGACATACAATTCGCACTATAATGTTCAAAGTTTCAGTAGCGTATACGAGAGAAAACAAAAAGCACTTCTCCAAAGTGTACTCGTTCAAACGGAACGTTTAGTTTCTCACAAGTATTTACGTTGGAGCACTGTTCGCTGACTGTTTCTCGCACACTTCTGCAAACGCAGCTGCTAATCCATCGTGTGAGTATTAAGTAAAATTTTCTGAATTTGCGCAAAAAAATTGACAAGGCAACAACGTCCTATTATTTGTACAAGGGTCCTATTCTTCGTAACCGTCAACCGTACTGTTCAACACGAATGAAATCTCGACGATTGTATGGAAATGATCTAGTAACCAAGAAAGTTCATGCTGCGTCTACAACTATTATTGCTTAAACTTCAGCTTACGTATACTAAACGAAAGCTTATTCAACGAAGAACTGAAAAATTGACAAAATTGAAACGTTTCTTTTGATTGAATTGAAAGGTGTTAGTCTCTGTTCTGAATATAAATATCGTTCGATTCACTTCGTATCATTGATCTCTATCGATGAAAGCACGAGCAATCTTGGTTACCTAATATTTACGTGATCGTGCGAAGGGTGGCCGTCGAAAGCGAAGTCCGAGGGAGCAGGGAAACTCAAAGTAAACAATAGACAATAAAACAACGTGTCGACCACTGATCTTCCGCTCGAGCCTTCTTTCTCATCGAAGTAAAGCACTCGGCAGAAACGTCATCACAATCCTAGTGAAAGAAACCGTTGCTGGCTGGGAAGAGTCGCGAAAAGGGGGAGAGATATTTGCTTTTCAGCTTCACCACGTCCCTGACCTCGTACGCGAGATGCCTCGAGAGCGAGCCGAGAATCGCATGATATTCCGCGAATGAAAAATCGTTCTTCAGCTGCAACAATCTGTGACAATCTCGGAAAATGAACAAGCAGAAATCGGTGTTCGCGAGATACGAAAGAAAACGAACGTTCGACGTTGGTTCGCAGGACCATCGGGCGACGATTCAACGCGAGTGACATATACTATTTTCCCCGTTGACGTCATGGGAGGACCGATCGAGTGACATTCCTCTTCGGTTGCGAAACCGAGCGCGTAATTTTTCCGCGAGAGAAAGCCAAATGACGAAGAACGGTTCCGTGGAAACGAAGAATCCCGTTTGGGACCCGCTGGGACACACGGGGGTGCGATTTGACATGATCGCGTGGACCCGGGGAATGATTCAAACGGAAAGAACAACGTCCCGTGGTTGTCGGCGAACCGGTGTTCGCGACTGCGATAAGCGAGCGATTCTACGACGGAACTGACGAAAAGAAAAACGTTAGTTCTTTGTCAGGATGTATCGTTTCGAGTTCGTCACTGACCTGCTGGGGTGAGAGAAAGAAAAGCGCGAGGGCCTCCTTATGGGACGAGGAGCAGTTAGCTACTGTGGCACCCTCTACTGCGATGGTAACTTTTGAAATCACGATACCCCACGGAATCAATAGCAAGCGCCGGCGCCCCAATGCCTCCGTGTCCCACAGACCGAAATATGCGTGTACCCCTTTCGCTGAGAGAGATTGGTCGATGATCGACAAAACCGTGTGCGAGAAAGCATGGCAAATGTCACATCGCGATATCGCTCTGTCCCATTAACTCTGTGCACACGAGGCTTTACGATTTCATAACAAAACGATCGATCACGACGAAAGCTCCTGTTGGATCCTGGTAACAGTGTACACGTTGTACGAAAATTGGCAGCGAGTCGCATGATAGTCGTTCGCCATTTCAACTGTGTGACTATGGTCAATACAAATATTTGGCTACTTTACATTCACCCTTTCCTAGAGTTCCTTGAGCCTCAGTCATCAATCTCCCAAATTACTCGTATATACAGATCTTCGATTATGCTTGATATAAATAGGTAATACAAAACCTGCTTCCATTCCCCGTTTCTACTATCTACAGCTTCTGGTCATCAGAATTAAGACCACTCAACATTCTCATCGTTTTTCACATCGACTGCCACATCGCCTATATGTATGTGATTGACACAATTCTTCGCCCACCTTTAAAATTTAATTTCCCTCGAGATGCGGTTGCCTAAACTGAATTTCATTACGGTTTGTAGGATCTAAAAGGTTCGGCGGATTCATTATTGTAATTTTAACAGTGCAGTTTTATCGACCGAATCCGCATACGAGTTGGAATAATTTAATCCAGCCTGTGCACTGTAGATTCCAGAAGATATCGAGAAGAATTATTTCGAAGCCATTGCGCGTAAACATTTTTGCTGAGGTGAGTTCAAAAATTTCGTATCGCATCGCGCAGATGCTGGAAGATTCGTTTCCACAGATATATTGATGCAGTTTTTGATCCGTAGGCGTGACGCCGCGACAACGCATTTCAAAAGATCAAGCAGAAGCGTTTGACCTTTACGAAAACTGAATCGATACGAAGTTTATATATGTATATTCGTCGAGTCTATGTATAGAAGCGCATGTTTAAACACGATGTGACAAAAAAATTAGGACGATGCTCCAGCCTATTTTCTTGGATCAGCATCGACAGTGTTACGTAAGGGAAATTGTTCTTTGGCAAGTGGTTGTTTGGTTCCATTAACAGCTGGTCCCGTTACGCAGAATTCAGGTGAAGAGGCTAAACCGTCGGTGACAATAATGCGATCACCGTTAATATTGTCCCGGGCGAACGCTCGTTTCGATTAAACATGCTTTTATGGTGACGGACAATCAACGAACGTTTAAGTTCCCGTGCCGGACGAAAATTACAAGATAATTTCGTTTCCCGGCGAACAGCTGTCGATTTTGTTCGACCGAAAACGCCGTTCGATAGATTCGCTCCAAATTTGTCGCCAATAGAATTTACGTAGCTCGTTTTATGCATAATAACAGAAGTTTCAATGAAATGTTATCGTTTAATGATGTTTCATCGGAAACTGTTAATTATCGGTTCGCAATACTAGTGCGTCAGTGGAGAAACGCGCCTTGAATCATACAAGTAGTACAACACGTCGTTGGCGCGACGGCTCCCGTGATGTTTAAAGTAACACTCGTGTAACACCTATTCCATAATGAACACTATTAATGCGAAGGCATCAGAATGTATAATTTTTACATTAGATTTGAATACTTCTGCCAACGAAAATCAAAGTAATATTATCCGTCACCTCCAAACCGAATTGCTTGAAAAAATATAACACGTTATACAATTTTATCACCGCAAATTGTGAACCCAAAAAATACGAATCTCAGACCGAATTTTCTAGCTTGTGTGTTTCTTTAATTGTTACCTCGATGTATTACAATGAAAGTTTTCGAAAGCTGTACATTTTCCGAATCATAGGGAAGGATGACGAAAAAAAAACTAGAGAAAAAGATATATTTATTTCGTAAGTTTTCGTAAGAAAAACGGCTGTCTAGTAAATTTTTCTTTTATACAATTCTTCGCACAGTAAGAATGTTCAACGAGCAGTCTCCTTTATTAGGAACTGCGTGAAACCCAATATTTCTGAAATATATAATATAAGTAAGCGATAAAAACGCTAATTAAGTAGAATTTTAATCAAGGATAAGTGCTCACGATCGATCCGTTCTCTCTTAAATCTGTCCTCAACGAACGAGTTTGTTAAATCTTCCATTATTTCCTCGTTTTTGAAATTGTATTGATTGATGTTTCCGCTGATCCGTAGATACCTTCGTTTTATGCGAGTTAAGTAAAATTGTCACACTGGGTATAAATAAAACTTCGCAGTACGAATGTTATTAAAGGATACAAATTGTGATAATAGTTCAATCCATCCATGGCCCATTCTAAAAGGAAATTCAATCTCGGTCTGTAAGGGGTTCCATTAACCAACTCTTGCATCGTATCATCGCTCAATGAAACCTTGCTTCGAGCCTCTTCCAGATTTTTATAACGAGACCTCAGGTTCTGAAACGTAGCTTCGATCGAGAAACTCGCATAGAAAAATTGTAAAAATTCTTAACGTTACTTCCTCAAAAATATTATTTATTCAAACAATCAATGAAGAAAGGATTGATTCGATTCAATGTATAAACTATTATTCAGGAAAATTAAATACTTGATTGACGTGATTGAAGCGATTCGAAATATCCAGAAGCAACGCAATTTCGTTGTCGATTCCTATGAGAATTTTATAAATCAATCTTCCGTGTATCTCGTCCGTTTTCAGGTAATCTGCGTTATCGACCCCCTCGCTGTAACACAATGACATCTGTTGGTAAGGCGGTGAACTCTCTACCGTATCGAGTGTTCACATTGGTCGCAAATCGTTCGTAGAGTTTCCACTCTGGAAACTGGTCGGAATGTCCGAATGACAATAATCATATGGAAAGTAGACTTTACCTTGTAACGAGGCGAAGTTGTTCTAATTGATTCTTTAACGCTTGCAGAGGCCGGTTGGCTTCCTCTGACAATTCCTTCCATTTGTAATCTACTTTTTCCAACTGTGAGAAATAACTGATCAAATGTTTATGCAATTCTGCTGCCATAATTTGTAGGTTAACTCATGGCACCGTGGTTACTAGACGTAGAGTGCGCTACTTGAAGTAAGCGCCGTTACAAGAACACGTTGCCGTATGCTCGAATCACTCGAATGTGACTTTTGATAATAATTATAATATTCAATGATGTGACGCGAACGTTAACACTAAATTAAAAAACAAAATAAAATTATAAAAAGTGTATTGTCTCCAAGTGTACAATTTAGTACGTGTTTCTACATATTGTTATCTCCGAGAGCTCTGTACTGGGTTTGCTCATTTTAACGTGCTCCAATAACATCATGCTCGGGTATTTATGGGAGTGAAAAAGTAACGAATGGCTACAATTAATCGTTCTGCTCTAATTAAATGGTGAATTACTATTTGCGGTTTCCAATTACATATTTGACAACTGATACTGGTTTCGTTGTTTCAATCATATACTTTAACTGTTTACGCGGTTTTTTATAAGCGTATTCAAAATTGCGTTTGATATTAAAAGGTTATCAAAATAATCGAAATACTATGAAGTATTAAGAAAGGACGGAAAAGTATACAACGCGATTGATTGTAAATAACACAAGACGTATGTGCCACTTTTTTCTTCTGCACCCTGTTGTTACACGAGTTTATAGAAATGCTGTTTGACTTTGATAAAAATTGGATAATAATCCTTGGAAACTGTAGCTTTATCTTACCTTGACACACAATGAAATTATAAGTTACGATTAGTACAATTATTTTTAAACAATCAATACCTTTGACAATGAGACAATGGAAACCTCGAAGTTAACACGGTACTGCTACTTATAACACGTAATCGACAAAAAATAACTTTTATTTATGATTTGATGTTACAAGTTTGAACTGCGCGATCGAAATCTTCGACAAAGTACTAGTGCGTGTCGTTTAATTTTCCAACGTATATATACGTAAATAGACAATTAATAGTTACTATTCCTAATCAGTCATTTACAATTGATATTCACAATCTCCACTTGATTATTGATCGATGAAATACAAAATTTCAATCGATCCATCTCCCCAGATTGTATTCATTGCGAAAGGGGTCTGGGCAGTGCATGTACATCCCTGACCCATGCTCGTGCCCATTCGTGTGTTGAGGGGGCGGGGGGCGTTGGGTGGGGGGCCGGGTAACTTTCGACGAGACGACGCGACGCGGTGCGCACGCATCTGACAGTATCCCCGAGTGTTCGGTAGAGTTCGGTAACGGTCGGGAGAGCGTTTGGCCGGTTTGTTCGGTCGAACGAACCGCGAGAGCACAGTGTACCGTTGACCAACAACCCTTTCGCGTGCAAGGATGTATCGTCACGGCTAATCAAACCTCCCCTTTCTCTCTCTTTCTCTCTTAGTCTCTGTCTCTCTCTTTCCTCCCCCCTATACATACATACATCGCCGAGCGCGTCTCAGAACAGTGTGCCAGGAAACGTCGAGGGTACGTCGTTGGAACTTTCTCACCTGGCCGATTCGTATCGACGTTTCGCGGCCGACACAGTGCGTGACTCTCGGCCGAGCAGCCAAACCGTGCAACTCTCATCTGGCCTCATCCCACCCCGTCGCTCTTTCTCGCTCTCTCTCGTTTTCTCCGGCACCGGAGGAACATGGACGAGACGAACGGGAAAATGCGGAACAAGTCCGAGGACGTGGACACCGCATCCCTCGGCGCTGACATCCTGAACCCGTTCGTACACCGTCTCGAGCTCGACACAACCTACGACAAGCTCAAGGTCAGTGATTCTGCGAATTCTCCCGTACACGGGAATCCCGAGAGGGATCGATGCTCACGCGTCCCGAGCATTTAGGGGTTGTCGATGTCGAGCCGCCACGCCACGGGGAGGGGGCGCTCCTACCATCCTAATCGCGGGGAAACGACCGTGCCTCCCCCAATGTTTGGCATTGTCCGAATATTGTTATTTTTTATTAGCCGATTTTAGATTTCACTAGGAAATTATCTTGCAGTGCGTTAGGTTTTACGATACAGATTTCGAATAATTTTATAGAACATTATTTCTTATTTCTATTACAATAAATAAACGTGTTGCTATCTCTTAAGTTAGAAAGGATCACTTTTTCGTTCAAAAATTGCTCACGTTCAATGTGTTGTAACTTCATGAAACAATCTCGTAGAATGTTCGTTTCTGTCTCATTTTATAGCTCGAACCTACTACTTTCGGAAGCCACTGTTCGTTTTTTTGAACAATGAATCCTACACTATGCAACGAGTGAGAAAGTTCTTGTTTCGAAGCATACGTTCTTGTTTCAACGATGCGTGTTGTTTTCTTCGCCAAGTTATTGAGAAATGAATGAAACGTTTGCTGCCGCATTAGAACGATGTCTGGCATTCAACGCGGTCATCGTTCGACCGAATACCGCGTGTATGTATGTTTACTTCTTTTTTTCTTATTGCGTATTGAGTGACGAGCAGTTTTTGAGTTATCCAAGAATTCTTTCATTGCTTATGTTTATGTATATTCTTTCATTTGTTTATTGTTTTGTATTCGTCACCGAGTATTGGCATCACACTTTTCATTCAATGTTCAATAACTTGACAAAACAAAGTCGTACAGCGGCCATCGAGGGGTCGTTTTAAAAGCGAGACTCGAATCTTCAAATCTATGTTGGCTTGATTTATTAAAAAAGGTTTTTATTCGTCACCCGTTACATAGCGTGAAAAACATTGCTGAAAAAAACGAACAATGAATCCTGAAAGTAGAAGGTTTTAGCCTTAAAACGAGACAGGAACGAATATTCTACGAGATTGTTTCATAAAGTTACAACATTTTGAAGATGGGCAATTTTCGAACGAAAAAGTGATCCTTTAATTTTTCCCGCCAGTGCATAATTGCATTGTTATAAATATTTATATAACATATTAATATGCATTTCGAGGCGGATGAGTAGATTAGGCTCTTAATAATCGTCATATATGTATATATATATACACACAATGTCTGAATATATCCTTCATTTTCATTAAACCGGAATTGGTAGTTTCGAATGACCTAGAAAAATTATCTTTTAGACGCATTTACGGTTTTATATCATTGATTAAATTAATTATATATATATTATTGCCTTAACGACACCTTAATGACACCTTAATGATTACCTATATCCTCTAGAAAAGATAATTATCACCGTATCATTGTGCAACAATTTGCATTTCAACGGATATATTATCTAAATTATACTTGTTTAAAACGCATCATACGTTACATTGAAAACGTTTAAAGCTAGAAATGCACAACTAAGTTTTTCGAACAATCAATAATGTTTATTAGATCGAAACTGTTCTACTTCTCTCCATAATTTCACCCTGTTTGAATATCCTTTCAAACCTAAACTTTTACATTAAATAATTACTTAACATTATAACAAAAATAAATCTTCCGCCATATTGTGGCATGTAATGCCATTATTTCGCCGGCTTTCTGAGGAATTTCTGCGGCTTCCGGTTAGAGAACTCGAAAAGGTTAAAACTTTCCCGACGATCGATCAGAATTGGACTAACAATAAACAATTTGTGATAACGGTCTTAGCAGCGTGTACTGTATCGTCCGATTGACAAAGAATAAATGTTCCTATTATACAACGTGCACATACAGCATCGGCTAGCACGTGGCTGTCGCACAAGACTAATCGGCGATCTTATCGATCCTGTGCGCTAGCCAAAAGAATGAATAGTTCGCGATACTCGTCGCGCGTATTTCGAGTGACGATGGTGTGAAAATATTATTTTTTCTTGCCACGTGCGCGCACCAAAGCCTTTGCGCGCATCATGCTAAAGCGATCCGTGCTGTCGCATCGCATAAACATTCAGAGCGAGATGCAGCTTTCAAACCGAGACACAAAAGCGTGGCACGACGATGCACGCGCGCGTGCATCGGGCAACAAGAAAGGGAAACTGTTACAGAAATCACTTTGGAATCCGGCACCCGTGCTAAAATCAGGCTCGCTTTGGTAACCACCGCCTCGGAAATGTATTTTCCTTCGTATGCGACGAAAAGATACAGCTAGCTGTTGGATGTTCCATCGCTCAAGGATGTCATTGATGTGTTCGTGTGTGGAGCGGCATTATGTAATAGGAACCCGGTGGTAATGCGAGAAAAGATGAAATTACAAGGAAGACCAGTTCCAGCGATTCCGAACCATGATATCGTAACGATGGCATTGTGATCATAAACCGAAATAAATTTTTCTTGGCGTCGACAATGAAAATAATATTCGAACTGATACTTTCTTCCGGTCTTGGCATACCATTTTAGTCTTTGGATACCAAAATTACTAATCGTTCTGTACTAAGTTTTCGAGATATTACGAAACGTTTTCGAACGTTATATGCATTTACAAAAAAATTGATTGGGTGAAATATAAAACAGTAAGAGATTAGAAAAATTTCAGAATATTGTGATGTTTCTACTGCAACAAAGTCATTAAAGGATGAAATCAATTTATATTTTACTCCCGCAGCTCGCAATCAATGCAGAACATTTTTATTTTGCATAAAGGTCCGCAGTCTAGTTATCACAATTAAGTTGTACTTATTATCGGAAATAAAATTGAGGTTTTCCTCAAGAATATCAGCAATATTGCACGATTGGAGCGGAAAGAGAGAGTGCTACGCATCGAGTATTATTGAATTTCGAAGCCTCTGCCTTATTCGTCTCGCTCGTCAGAAAATCTCTTTAGCTATTACGAGAACATCTCACGGTGACGCGTTGGATCGCATTTAATAAGCTGAAGTAGCATTCGGCTGTAGCCTTCACGACCGCTACGTAGGAACGATTTTTTTTCATTTGTAAAACTCAATTCGAAGAGACGCGACGAAACGGTCATCATTTTCTAGATGTTTTAATTTGTTTCGTCATCGAAAGTAGGTGTTTATAAGGTTGATACTTTGGCAGATCGTAATTAAATTGTTCGATCGGGAACGCTGCAGGACGGGAATATTGACACCCTTTGGTGGTACGTGCTTAAGCACGTGTATAACCTATTCGAGGATGGGGTGGCTCATGTATTTCGGACTCTACTACTACAATCTTACTTATTGCTACAGCACAGTAGCCTTCGGTGACACTTTTGCCGGCGAGATTGTCTGTAATAGGCACGTTGTACGTCTAGAGCACGCGTGGGCACAGATATTGCCCTGTGGGGCATTGTCCTGGCTCCTAGAGAGCATCCAAGCCACGCCTACTCGGGACACTTTACGTTGAGGAACCGAGATAGATGAACAGCGAGGTAGATGGAGTGTAAGATAGGTAGAAAACAAAATAAATAAGGTGTAAAATATTAAAAGAACGAGCCAGATGCAGTACAAGATACTTGAACAATAAGGTAGAAGAGTTATACATAACAGATAGACATGAAGAAAAAGAGAGTATTAATACCGGTATTATGAATTTTTATGAAGGTACAAAAATACAGTTGTTTAATAGAAAAAAACATTAACTAATTTATTGACTTCATATTTGTTGAAATGTGATTGTAAAAAACATAATGCATCTATTGAACTGTCATTAAGCCTTGAACGTATTTTTCTGCACAAATTACCTGCAGTTGAAAATGCTCTTTCCGCATCCACGATGGTTGGTGGTACCGTTAATAACGAGCGATATACTTTCTCTAAATATTTGCCTCGATGTCCTTCATCTTCTAACAACTCGGTCTCTCGTCCGACGGTTTTGGATAAATCTATTTTTTGTATTATTTTTGTATTATCGTTCGTGGCAATTTTTTTATTTATAGCTAATTGTAATTTCTTCTCGAGAGACAATTCTTTTTCGATATTAACATCAACATCATCTTCAACGAATTCTTCTGGATAGGTTTGTGTTTGGTTTTCATAAATGTTTTGTGGAAATTGACGACGAACTTAATTAAATTTAACCTTGTTAGCTTCTCTTCTTCCTTTCCGTTTTCTTTTTTAAAGTCGTTATAATTATGTAAATACCTTAAAATATTTTCTGGTTCGCTATGCCTTTCCTGTATACCAATTTTCAATGCACCGTATAATTCCTCGGACAGTGGCGTGTCCTGATCTTCGAGCGATCGCAACATAAAATTTATTGCTGCATTCGCTGTTAATAAGTTGGAATCCTTCCGACATAATGCTTCCACAGCCAGCTTTAAATTTCAAAAATCGTTCCTTCACGAATAACAAACTATTCCAGCGTGTTTTAGAATCTAATATCAGCATAAGTTCTTTTTTTATTTCAGTAAGTATATATTTTTGTAAAACGGCATTTTTAGTAGGGAAACGTTTAAATATTTTAACAACTCTCCGGATTTTTTTAATTACAGGAAGCAATCCTTGGTAAGTTAATATTTCGTCCTCGTTACTATTATCTTCGTCGTATTCAAACGAGGTACTTTCAACAATTGTATTATTATTTTCTTCATTGTCACTCTCTTCGAAATCAGAATCAGAAGTTTCTAAATCCAGAGTATTTTGCTTCTTTTGCTCTTGATTTTGTTGATATAGCACACCGATTACTCCAAGTTGAATTCCATGAGCATAGCACAATTGCTGATTTGCATCGATCAACTTCCCAACTTTTTTCATCACCGTTGCTCCATCGGTAGTTACGCAGACAATATCTTCTTTTAGAGATAATCCATGTTCCTTCAATTTGCAGTTGACTACTTCTACACATTTTGTAGCTGGCATACTTCCTGAGACACGTGCGAGTCCTATATTCCAAATTTTCTTTTCCGAATGAATATTTATATTTAAATAACGTCTATTTCGTACACTTGTCCATTCATCACATGCGAGACTAAATTTTGTACCATTTAATTTTAATTCTGTTAATTCTTTTTTCAGAGAATTGCGAACACTAGTTACTATAGTTTATAACAGTTCTTCTTATAGTATTAATAAATCTTGGAATATTTTTGAAACCTCTTGCAATTAGTGACTTTCTCGATTCAATTGAAATACAAAACACTCTGAACGGCAAACCATCTAATGCTGTCATTCTAGACAGAACTTCATAGAAACAGTCATTTTTTCTATTGAAAAAATCTGTAATTTGTGATGTCTTTGGCTTAGTAATATCATTTTTAGGTGAGTTAGAATTTATCTCGGATTCTTTTCTTTTCAATAAATTAATATTATGTAGTGTTTTTAAATGTATATGTAGTCCGCTTGTACTTCCTCCAAAAAACTTTAATTATCCTTGAACATGTTTTGCATCTTGCCAGCATATTTTTTTCATCATATAAATAGTAAAACCAAGCCGAAGTATTATCGGCAGATTTTCTATGTTTTTTGAAGTCATTCGTATTATTCATTATGGATAACTGAAACTAAAAACATATACATACGTTACGCGTGTAAATATTTTGAACGATGCAGCATAATATATAATGGTACTTACTTCTGAAAAAGAAACTGACCAATTTAAAAAATATCTGAATGTATAGTATAAATATTTAAAACACTACGTACAATTTCACTAGGACAAACGGAAGAGTCAATTTGTTCGCAGTCGCGCGACAACTAGACTGTGATCATCGAGATCCGCCTTTATAGGCAGAAAAATGACTCAAACGTTGTCGTTCATCGCCACAATGTTGCAAAGAATACAGTGGCATCGATACCACGCCGAAAAGAGTGCAGTGGCTTCTGCAGTCACCGTGGCAATGTGCTTTTATCGGCAAGCACAAACACATCGTGAGCGGCGAACGTATTTCAAATAAGAATAGATGCCCAAAAAAAATATTTATTATTTACAGCTAATACCGAAAATACCGGTATTTTAACTTAGCAAATACCGGTTTCACGAAATTGCAAAATAGCACGAAATACCGGTATTCGGTATACCGGTATACCGGTATTGCAATCCCTAATTGAGACCTAATAGGAAGTAAGATAAATGCATTGCAAAATATTTAAAAATCAAGATAGATGGGATATGAGATACCGAACAACTACATAGATGGAGAGCACGATAGATGAGCGGTAAAAAATACAGAAAAATATATTGAAAAAAATATGTAGGGAACAAAAGAATTGCAGCGCGTGATGCTTAAAAAACGAGATACTACCAATAAGTTAAACAGAGTACAACGTATACATACATTACACAAGATAGTCGAAGAAAAAAATATAAAAAGACACTGAAATGGAGGATAAGATACCTAGATGAAGACTAAGATAGGTGGAAAGTGATATTAGAAAGCAAGATATTTAGAGAATAAAAAAGATGGAGGACACAAGATAGTATCCTGTCATCATAAATGCCAAACTAAAAAGATTCGACATCTCTTCTCTTTCCTAGATGGTATTTCAATATAAGATACAACAAGAAATATAACTTGGTCATCGGTTAGAACAAAATAAAGAAGCTATTCGAAGAAAGGAAACATCAATCGTAACGCTTTCTTAGCTAAATTCGTTCGAAAACATTTCACATTATCGAGGCCTGCGTAAAACTACAGTGAACCACGAAAGTGTTTGAACGCACTTTAACACTAAACCTACCGAGCCTCAAACGTAACTGGTACATGTTCCCTTATAAAAATGACAAGATTGATTTTATTCAGGCTTTGTGCTGCTCTTATTGTAATGCGTGTTCTAATAAAGATATCTACACCATCATTTCTCATGAAATTATTTTTATCATATCAATAATTGTAAAATATAAAATCTGGAACCGGTCAACTTGACCGGTGGTGGTAGGTTTGTTACTGTTAAAACAGTATGTATAACTTTTTTCATGATCGGACCAAACGACCTTACTTTTTTTGAGCAATTAGAAGAATTGATTTACCAAATTACATGCAAAGTAGAAGAGGAAAAAAAAGCGAAAATCATTTTTGTAGATCATTTCATAAACCAATGCTTGTAATTGCTTACAAAACATCAGATCGTTTGGTACAATTATAAAAAAGTGATACTGTTTCAAAGAGCGTTTAAATACTTTCGTGGCTCACTGTATGTCCTCTCAGAAAAATTAATATTAACGTTTCGCTAACATTGCAACTATTATTATATATATATATATAATATATATATTTATAGTTTCCTCAGGGAATGGGATGACACGTTGATAGCGGCACGCGAATCTCTGATTAGGCAAGCGAGCGAACGAACCGAACGTCATTGGAGGACATTGTTGACGATGGAAAAATTATTTCAGAAAATCGCCTGCCGTGTCTTCGGTTTCATTAGTTTTCCACTGAAACGTTGAAAATAACGATTATTTGATACCTGATCGGTGACCTAGGCTCAACGCGAGACCCTTTCAGCAAGCAGTGCCCGTAGAATATTCAATGGTACTTTCTAAGCTCGTCCCGTGCGCATGTAAATACATCATGCGCAAAATGGCTCTCGATAAGAGCTCGTTTTTTAAAATTCCTCGTCCTGGAAAGCCTTGACACGATTATCGAGCATCGGCCTGAATACCAAGGAGTTCATTAATTCGCGTCATAATATAAACACGACATGAATTTCGTGATTCAATGACGGATTTTCGCACTCGCGAGACGTGCACGCGCTGACATTGGCTGGTTCATTGGGAGTTCCTCAACGAAAACTTGCGCGCACGATGCCCATTCTTCTGGAATACTAATTGTAGTCTTATCACACGACCGCCAGTCGCCGCGTAGGTTACAAAGATTCGTTCCGTCAGGTGTTAGTGACGTTGCAGAGGCCCACACAGGAAGATATTTCTTCCTTCTGACAAGATGGAAAATAGCGTTGCATACACCGAGTGTCTCGCCTGTTATTATCATCTGATCAACATCTACTAAATATCAGCTATTATATTTCTCTGTCAATAATTCGTTTGTCTATGTAATATAATAGTACATTTAATTGTTTAATGTTAAATATTATGTACACCGTCAGGAGTTGGTGACGTTTGCAGAGGTTCGCACAGGACGATATTTCTTCCTTCTCACAAGATGAAAAATAGTGTTGCATACACCGAGTGTCTCGTCTGATATTACCATCTGATTAACATCGTTAGTATCATCTATAATTAGTGGCGACGCAGATAGGAATTCAATGCTTGTTCTTTTAAATGAAATCGTTTTTAACCCCCCGAGTGCTGTGCCGGAGTCATTTTTGACCGGGAACATCCAAATTGTCATTTAAGTACTCAATTTGTGGCAATTAAACTAACCGAATAGCTGTTTCATTGAGGATATCGGAAAGACTAATGTGTCTACACGAGACATCGTCAAAAGTAGATTTTTAAAAATTATTAATTAGAGCTGTGAACAGTCCTAAGCATTGCCAATTATACAGGGTGAACCAGGAATCGTGATCAGTAGAGATTACTCTATTATTAGCAGTCCGATCGAAAATGTGTTGATTATACAACATTTTTTGTCAATTCTTTATTTTGTTTTTTCAAGGTCACCTTGAATTTTTTGCAAATAAACATATAATTTTGTTATGCCTATTCGTTAGAGAATTTCAAGGCGAATTCGGAAACGTATCATAACATTTAAATAAATTGCAAAAATGATTGCAAAAAATTGCTTTTAAAATTTGTTTCCCAAAAAATTTGCTGTAATCGCGTGAAAGTTCCTTTTTAAACCATGTATATGTGATAAAAACATTTTCGATCGGACAGATAATAACAGAGTAATATCTAATGATCACGATTCGTGATTCACCCGGTATGCATAGCTATAAAAATCGTCCGCTGTCCGAGGATTAATACACCGGTCAACGCAGCCCGGAATTCGCTTTAAAAATGTACTGACCCATGCACGTTGCGAAATGACTGGTTCAGAAGGTAATTTGAATACTGCTAGGAAGTTTATTACGAAATTGCAACGTTTCCCGCCGTTTGAACTTAAGAGGACTTTACTACGCAATCTGCCATGCCTGTGCAGTTCACCAGTCACTTTCTCCAATAAAAGCAACTTTTACTTCGCGCGCATTGTCTTCGGGCAAGAGAGAGAAGAGCAAGAAATGAATCAGGAAAATAGTATTTTAGTCAGAGATTCCAACAAGCTCGGATTTTTCTAACGCGGACCTTTCGATTGGTTTCGAAGCATTGCTCGTAAACTGGCGATAGTTTTTCGCCGAACGAGCCAAGTCTTACGCAAAAACGCGAACCGGTTGCCAAATAAGGTCGGTGTAGACATCTATCACCGAGACAATATACTTTTGCAATACTTAATGTTTGAAAATTCGCGTGAATTAGGAGTCGATCCAATGAACAACCTTTCAAAATGAAGGAGGATAAAGTGAACATCTGTCGGACATTAACGTACAGCGGTCATAAAAGTTTACGTAATCAAGGAAAGTATTAACCCCTTGTCGTACAATATTTTTTACCGTTACAGTGATTAACACTTACAGTTTTTTTACAGTGATTAAATCGTCTTTATCCCCAAAAGTGTCGTAGAAGGGAAAAGAAAATTTATATTTTTTGTATGGCTACATTTATTTGATTGCTTAGATATTGATTACAAACGAATCAAATTTTATTCCATCTAAAAAGAAACACATAACATTCGTGTTTGTTAGACTTTGTTAAAATCATCGTAATTAGTCGGACTCGTTAAAATACGGCAAGGGATTAATAATGTTTTTAATTGAATTTTTGAATAGAGTTCTTAGAATTACGATTAAATCTCTACGCCTTTAAATGGCATAGTTTTCAACGTAGAAGATTAATTTGTAGTTGATCACGAGCTTCGCGAAAACTCTGATTTTCCCAGACATTGCAGTTTTTTTCACAAGGGTGACCAAATTTTGGACGATCGTATAGGTCGGTTCCTGCTTGTGCCAATTCGTCTGCAATGTTTTGTTGGGTAACGGAACAGAAAATGGAGACACCTCCCTAAAAAATGGAGGGAACTATTCAAAATGCCGTGAGGCGCGCGCATAATTCATGAAGATATCGAACCAGAAAATAGAAAGTGCACGCAACAGAAGTTCAACATCTTCTAGAATGTGCGTGTTCGATTTACGAATTTGTCTCGACTATATTAACTTTCGGAATAATATTTGTAAAACATTCTGTAACACAATTCTATATTTTCACTACGATGTACTGACCGCAATTTCTTAATCCATTGCAGTCGAAGCTATTTTAACTCGAAAATTAAACATTTCTTTCGACCTATAGAATACTTCTTTTCTATGTCAATTTTATCATTTTATGGATATGTAATTGAGGTAATACCTCACACGATACTTAAATGTGTAGTAATTGATTGGATACGAACATATTTAATACTGTAAGCAATATTGTAAATAATGGTACAGCAATTTTTAGCGGTGACTCTGGCCACTCAAGTGCTAAGGGTTAAAGTTTAGTAGTTTATTTGAAGACTGCATTAAAAGTGAGAGGTCAACAGTTTTATTTTAAATAATCGCTCCAAAGAAAATGAGTTTTACTACGAAAGAATACTCTGCTCCCAATTAAGGATCAATAGACAACGGATTTTAAGCATCTATGACAAAAACGAGTAGATGTAATTTAAAACATTATCATTATCATTTTAATAATTTTCAACCTATTGAACATATTAAGAGAGAAAATAAATTTCTGTCACTCCGGTTTGTTGCGATTCAGGTGGAAAATTTTCATTTTTCATAAATAACTGCTGTCTAATGATCAATCAACCGATAAAAAAGTTGAATAGGAACTTCGCTTTGGTTTCTTCGAGTCGGCACGTATAAATCTACATATATTTCTGTTTATGAGCGCCAATGAACCAACGCGTGAGAAAAACAAGATCGAAGTTCCCAGAAAACTTTCTTCCAAAAAACTTTCTTCCAAAAAAATGCAGAAATTCTTTCCTAGAAGAAGAATTGATAGTATTTACTTGGTCGCGGCCTCGATTTTGAAAGTTCTCTATGTAAGTAGATACAACGCGTGTACCTCTTGTATAGGTACAAAGTGAACTGAACAGGTGATAGAGCCTAACGGAACGACTGAACGGTACCCGTTTCTCGTTTTTTCTTCTTTCCCGTCTCTTCCTCTGTCTCTCCTTCCTCGCGTTTCCTTTCTCTTTCTCCCTTGTCCCAATCATTCAGCTCCTTTCTCTTCTTCTACTCTTTTATCCATTAATTTGCCGGCATCCTAAGTCCTAAATCCTCTCCCGTCCTATAACCTTGCCCCACTAAGGGAACAGAGTATTCCCGTTGTTAACGAGAGAAAGGTGGTCCAAGAATACCTTTTACTTTTTTTTGGTCGCGCGATCGTAAATCTTCGACGACTGATATAGCTCTACTAGAAAATTTAGAAAATTGTCTTCAGTACTCGTACTCTATCAGAAAATTTATAAAATTTGTCCTGAGTACTTGTACTTTACTACAAAAATTTAGAAAATTGTCTTCAATACTTGTACACTACTTGAAAATTTAGAAAATTGTATGCATTACGTGTGCTCTCTATTTTAACATGACATTTTCCCCGCCTCTCTCTGAAACGAATTAACTTTATCTGTATTGAATATTTCCTTTAAAAAACGTAACGAATTATGTTTAATTAGGGCGAAAAGAAGTGAAAGTTAAATAAATTCCAGGAAGTTTTACAATACCGGAATGACCCATGTCTTTTTCAACTCGATTGCATCATTTCTCTCCTTGCTCCTTCTGTTTTCCGCACTATTACGTCCATCATTCCTTTTATCCCTTTGGGATACCTCTTCTTGGCAGCTCTAATAACTCATACTGTTGTTTGGTCTATTCTTCTTTCATCTTTCGTAACCCGAAGCTACTTTTGATTACTACTCCCATCAAAATGCGGCCGTACAAATGAAACAAGCTAGACCTTTATTTTAGATTCGTATTAATTTTCCAGTTTGTAAATGTGCACTATTATTCCCAGCATCTTTCAACTCGTCCTTCTGATTTTTCTGCCTTGTAGGCTTTCTTTATCGCTTTGTGATAATGTTCTGCCTATGGTACATAGCCTCATACCAATTTACTTAATAGTTCACTGCGAGATAACATCCGATTTCCTTCTTTCATAACAAAAGAGAATGCATTCTTCTTTCTATTGTACGCGATGAACAAACGACAAACCTGAATAAAAGGATGCTAACTTTGCAACGATATGCATCCCTTTTCTTCGTAAAAATGTTCTAAAACACTTTCTGTTGTAGTTCTATGCTACAGAATCGAAATGTTCGAAAGTTGTTAAAGACATTTTCTATCTGCAATTATTTTGCGACTCGATAGCAAAATTAGCGCACAGAAAATCTTGCAGAATTCATCGCATCAGATATTACAGGATTAAACGATCAGTGTAGTGTACTGAACATAAAGATATTAATAATGTAATCATTTCCTGCGTTCAATTTTCCGAAATACCTTTCGTATGTATAATTTGAAGCTACAAAATTTCTTATGTTAAAAGAAAATAACACACTTTCATATTCGCAAGTATCTTGCAATCAAGTGGTGGAAGTCGATATCCAGAAAATTTTGCTGTGATCATGAATTCCGAAGTATAGCAAGCTGGAGAGGTTACATACCTTTGAATGATTTCAACAATTCTGTTTATATGTATATAAAATTATGTCTTTTTAGACATCAATATATACGGTGGCGCCCATTAATATTTGGTCGTTCTAAAAAAGACAATAACTTTTTTGATATTGTACTATACGATTTGAAATTTTTTGGGAAGCTAGAGCAATTAGTTTACTACAGGATGTGAAAAGAAATTTTTTCAAAAATTGCAATTGATTGGAATTGTTGAAAAAATACTAAAAGTTGCATTTTAAACTTTTTTATGTTGGCCTATATTGAGAATATAAAAAATACGTTTTGTAGATCTGTGTCAATTAAACATATTCTGAAAATTTTGTCAAAATCGGTCGACGTTGCAATGAGCTACAAACGTTAAAAATGGTAAAAATGGTTGATTTTCACGATTTTCGGCCTCTAACTGCAATAAATCTAAGGATTCTTACATGTTTCAATGCCTGTAGTTTTTTCCCGAACCAACCAATTTCGATGAAACTTTCACAGTGCATATAAATGACACAGATCGACAAAACGTATTTTTTAAATTTTCGATATAGGCTCACATAAAAAAGTTGAAAATGCAATTTTTAGTATTTTTTTCAACAATTCCGATCACTTGCAATGTTTGAAAATATTTCTTTTCACATCCTGTAGTAAACTAATTGCTCTAGCTTCCCAAAAAAGTTCAAATCGTATAGTACAATACTTTTGTACTTTAGTAATATTATACTTTTTTTTATCTGCGCACTAGTTTCGTAGATATTTAAAGAGAAGTAGAGCGAGTCATACTTATACTGCGAGAAAGTTTGTAATTTCTTTGTAACTATAAAATTATAAAAATAATACAGACGATTCTGAAATTCTGAACGAACATTTTTGAAGGTATCTGTTGAAATAGCTCTACATTCCTGTACAATTCTGCGACGCAAATCGTTGATGTTTTCCAGTTGTACTAGCATGTACCGTTTGAAAACAAAATTGTTCTTTATTGATCTCTTCTTCATGTTGTCTGTCCTTCAAATCCAATGACACACCAACAGATACTTTCAAAAATATGCGTTCAGAATTTGAAAATCGTCTGTATTATTGTTTAGAAGGCAACGGAGAACATTTTGAAAATTTCTTATAGTTATAAAGAAATTACAAAATTTTTCGCAGTATAAGTATGACTCGCTCTATTTCTCTTTAAAAAAAAAGTATATTACGAAAATTGCTGGTCTTTTTACGTAGAATAAGATCCCATAATAAAAAATATAGGTTTCCATTTGAAAAAACACAGTTAACCTTCAAAAGACCTTGAAAATTCACCCAAATCAAAAACTGATACTGCCCGCCTCTTTCCCCCTAGAAATCCTTGGACACGTGTTTTACACTTTTTTAATATTTTTCATACTTTTTGTGATATTCGGCTGGAAAGTTTTCAAATTAACACCCTGTAGATCTATAAATTGTATTTTAAAAATTTTCGATATAGGCCCACACACACACGCGTAAAAAAGAGGTGTAAACAACTTTTTTAGTATTCTCTCTGTAATTGCGGCCAATTTTTTTGAAAATTTTATTCACGTCATGTATTGTAGTAAACTAATTGTTCTACCTTCTTTGCACTCCAAATTGTTTTTCAATTTTGTTGCCAACAACGCCCTACTATTTTAAGTGTTTCATTTGAAATTTACATCAAAGGACAGTTTCTTGGCTGCTGTTTATAGACAATGTTGTTTAATAATTATATCAGATATAGCACTCAAACTTTGTTGTAATTTATATTTGTGGAACTTCTATTTGTTTTTAACTAAAAAATACTTACATTTAAGACTTAAATAAATAGAGGAAAAACCAAATACATAGAAAAGCATGTTCTATTTACATTTTCGTTTATCCAATGTCGAGTCACACTGAACAAGAGAGTGCAAAGGGTTAAAAGAGTTCTGATGTTTTAAAGAGTGTCCGAATATTAAGGCGGTAGACTCGTTTCCAGGATTGGAGGGGTGCGGGATTCGCGTTCTCATTACTCGATAACTTATATCTAATATCTTATCTTATATCTAGTAGGTAAAAGATCGATCTAGGGCGCTATCGCCCTCAAAAGTTCTATTTTTTCGTTTACGAGGCGTAATTTGCATTATTCGGCAGCCTGTAGCTATTTTCATAGCTACATGCGCAGTTGTATGCTTCCGTATAATACAAATTACGCTGCCGAATAATGCAAATTACGCCTTGTAAACTAAAAAATAGGACTTGAGGGCGATAGCGCCTTAGATCAATCTTTTATCTATCGTTTTTGACTACTGGAAAACCCCATTTTTGTATTATCGAGAAATGAGAAGGCGCATCCGGTTCCCTTGCAATCCTGGAAAAAGGAGTCTACTCCCTTAATAAGAGTCATGTAAATAATCATTTGAGCGAAGAGTACTTATTCCTGATAGTAGGTAAGTACTGACAGCTGGTGAAGCAAAAGGTGCTTCGTGTTTCAGACGGCATTCCTGACGGTGGCTCTTCTACCATTCAGACTGGCTGCAATTACGGCACTGGTGATCATGGCCTGGCTGCTAGCTTGTCTAGGTCTCCTTGGATTATCCGAGGAGGATCTCCGGCGAGCTCCTCTGAAAGGGTGGAGACGGTAAGGCATCAACTGCCATTATGTTCTCTTCCATTGCGCTTTTTATGCATACACTTTTCTCATCTCTCGATGATGATGCTTCCTACCATTCGCGAGCTGCCACTAGAACTTTTGGCTGGCTACATCCATGGTTGCTCGATGCTACGACAGTTCGTCCAATCTGAAACTCGTTTCTCGCGGGTCGCTCCATACACAGCGATCGATTCGCAAAAGTCCTTATGTTTTTCTACTATTCTGTGTTCCTGGACTCTCAATGTTCTGCGGATAAAATGAGGGATGGACATTACGTTTCGTTTTTAACGCGTTGACTGCTGTGTCACCCATAAACGGGTGACAAACTTGTTTGTCCAGATTTCAATACAAATTTTTTTGCTGATACAGAGTGGCCCAAAAGTCATAGACCGTTTGAAATTCGAATTTGCCTATAAAAGAATAAATGTGAATTTTAATTTTTTTGTTTTAATAAAAGGATTATTACATTTCAACACTTTGTCTACCGGAAGCCTAGGTCAAACTTGTATATCCAGATATCAATAGAAATTTATTTGCTACTACAGAGTGGTCGAAAAGTCTCTAGACCATTTGAAATTCGAATTTGCCTGTAAAAGAATCAATTAAAAAATTTTAATTTGAACATTTTTTTTAAATAAAAGGGTTATTCCATTTCAACACTTTATCTACCGGAAGCCCAGGTCAAACTTGTATATCCAGATATCAATAGAAATTTATTTGCTACTACAGAGTGGTCGAAAAGTCTCTAGACCATTTAAAATTCGAATTTGCCTGTAAAAGAATAAATGTGAATTTAAACATTTTTAAAAAATAAAGAGGTTATTACATTTCAACACTTTGTCTACCGGAAGTCTATTACTAAGAGTTCTCAATAAATATGCTGTATCAAAAGGAAATTTAAAAATCTCCTTGCACAGAATAATCCAAAACGACATTATTTATTGAGCACGAGTTGTTGATATGTGGTTGTTTCCAATTGCTGTTGAAGGATCTATTAAAAAATCCTTAAGAAATCATCAGAAATTATGAAATAATCGCCGTTAGATAATGTCTTAAAATGATATAGTGATTTTTGGAGCATCCTGTATATCCATGTACCAAATTTGATTAGATCTGCAATATGTTAGAAAGTTGAAAGAGTACTCAGCATCGTATATCTTAACTTTTCCATTTTTATTTCATTAAATAAATTACTTTGATCGGCAGTTAACGCGTCAAAGAAATTTTGTTCGAACTTCATGTTGCATTTAAGAAAATGTGCGTTCCTGTGGAATTCTTATGCAAAGCAACTCGTTGAAATTTCTTTAAGAAGCGCATTCTCATGAAACGGATATTTTAAAATTTTTATTGTGAGAGTTCCATTGAAACAAGTTATGTAGAAATGTTTAATAAAAAAGATTCCTTTAAAAAAACACGAGGAAACGGTGAATTATCTACGTAAATATTATTAGAATATCAACCTAACTGCAATATTCAATCAATGATATAATAGAATAATATTAAATAATTTTCTTCCTGCTATAGAAACATTGATATTATAGTATTTTATAAGTTTTATTCAAACTGAAACTTTTGCTTCCAAGAAGATTTTTTTATCTGTTCTCATCAGAAGTTTTAAGAACGCTTTTTAAAAATATTCCACGATCCATGTTTTAAATAGAACTTATTAAAGAGTTCCATAACTCCTTCGATCCCGGATTTAAATTTATTTTAACTTTGCTGTCTTGTACATTTTCTTTCCTCTAACTTTCGAATATTAGTGTTTACATTTTGGAAAAAGTCTTACTGTCCTTCTCGATTATTCTATACATTTTTTATTCCTGTGATCAATAGACAGCGGATTTCATCCGTTTATAACAAAAATGAGTAATTGCAATTGAAAACATAGATGAATTTGAAAATACTTTTATATCATTTTCAACCTATTGAACAGGATAAGAGACAAAATAAATTGCTATGTCGCTCCAGTTTATTGCAATTCAAGTGAAAAATTTTGATTTTGCATAAAGATCCGCCGTCTAGTGATCAATAATGAAAAATTATAAGAATTAGTAGTTCACCATTCATATTAGTTATTCACACTATTAATGTTCGTAATGAAAATAAAATTCATTTATTAAATACGATCATTTACCACACGTGAACACGAGAAGAACAGCAAGATTAAAAAGTAAATTAGAAATTCGTGTATTCCAAATTTTCGCACAAACCAAATTTAAATGATAAAAATATCTAAAATGAGATTAATTGAATTTCACGAACAACGATCGACGCATCGATGATGGAGAGCCAAACTGAATATTTTTTATCAAAAGTGTGCGTTACACATAATTAGATGCAAATACAATAAATATAGGCATTAGCACATGTTTGATTTCACTGTCACGTCAAATTTCACTAAAGCTTCTAACACTGCAAAGTACTCGCACTCGCTTCGTTAATATAATCCGCTCGCTGATACGTCTTTAATCATACTTTTACCTTTCACCTATGTTTGCTGTGCAACCTGGTGTCTGCTGCTCTACTTAACTATCTTAATTTTCACTTACTCCATATGAGTGCATCTTGTTCTTGTTCAATTTTCCTTAGAAGCATGGAATACATTATCTACTATAATAGTACCAAGTTAACTAAGAGATTAGGAAATGCTCGTGCGATACAAATTAGCAATTATCACGGTTAGTAATACCTCGTATATAATATCAAGTTATTATAATATCAACTATAATAAATATATAAATAACAAGTTATCAATAGCCCAGAGAGAATCAAAGAAAAAGTATCTCAAATACGATGATATTAATTTGAAAAAATCTCGTACTAATCTCGAATTTAGAGACAGTTAAAAGTTAGAGCAACTTTTCACAGAATAAAATGTAGAGTTGCATGCTTGAATATTTAACGAAAATTTTCATTATGCTCAGCAATATTTTACATTCAGCAAACAATTTTTTGCGCTCGATGGATTTGCTGAAAAGTCAGTTCTAGAAACGAAATGTAGCGATTTCGCGTGATCTCGGCAAGACCTTGACACCTCTACATTTCATTTAGTCTTCGTAAAATTCTAATGACTCTCTCGACATCATTTGATGCCTTCCTCGGCGCAGCACACTTTCCAGGACAAATTTATCCGGGGATCGAAACAAGGTCGTTCTAAACACTCGCTTCCGTAGGAATTAATTAATTACATTTTCAACTTTCTGTTGAAATTCAAAACTCGCATTTCTGACTGCATTACGACTCCAACATTGTCACTAAGGAGAGTTGTTATTGACAAAAGGTATCTATTTCATTTTAACAGTAATACAACATAACAGCGTGGAAGAATAGCAGCTACTTGTATTTTTTTTTAATAGATTAATCATAAAGACTACGAATTAATGTGTACACTTAGTATTTTTACGAAAATGCTGCGTTTAGAAATATTGCGATCATGAAGATCATTCACTAGGAAAAAACGGCAGTGACAATTAGGATTATTCTTATTATTTATTATTAAATCCAGCCCCAAGGCCAAGGACATTTCTTCGACAATTTCTTGCGCAATACTTTCGGAATTCTTGCAAATTTACAGTCGATAACCGTATTTCCTGATTGTTCTCGCGCTGAAACGGCGATCGCGCTAGACATCTTGAGAAATTGTGCGAGATCCCCGGTGCTATTAAACCGTGACGGATGCAAAGTATCCTTCAGAGAAGATCCGTCGGAATTGAAGCGAAGAGGCTAGGGAAGAGGGGGAGGATATAAATTGCGGAAATCCGTTGAAGAATTTTATTTCATGAATGCATACTTGAAACGATTGAAGATCTTGGTGGGGAGAAAGCGTGAATGACCGCGGAAAAGAAGCGAACGAGGATTCTACAAAAAGAAGAAGTAACGGGAGAAAGTATCCGTCAGACAAGTAGTTCGCGTCCATTTTCTTACGAACGACGTACTCGAGGAATCCGCGACGTGCGTCTTTGCTAGGCATTTTTCTCTTTGTTGTCTATACCTACTCTTTAAAATTGTGCTCACCACGATTTCCTAAGTAACCTAAATATTCAAATTTCTTCTCGTTCGTACGTTACGTTATCGTGCAGCGTCTCCGTGATTCCTTCTAGTGTAAATGAATGGTTATCGCCACCTAACTTTATCCAACGATTTCGTCCCTAAATTCTTTTCAATTTGTTCTCTCCCGACAGCTTTGCAAGAGAGGTTGGCATTTGTTTCGGGAGGCAATAAAACTTCGAGGAGGTGAATCCTATTTTCGATTTGTGTCGTGGTAGGATTTTCGAAATTTACATTAACTGTGACAAACATTTTCTCGCATTTTCTCTTGTAAATTCATCCAAGCTAATCTAATAAATATCAGCTATTATTATATTTCTCTGTCAATAATTCGTTTGTCTATAATATAATTGTACATTCAATTATTTATTGTTAAGTATTAGATGATTGCATAAGTTCGTACCCGATTTTTCATAGATGTCACAACCTGTGCTCCACGGCGATGTAAAAAAATATATATAATCACGATTCTCTTCTAAATGTAGAAAAGAATGGTGACTATATAATTGATTAATAATTATTTTCAAACCGGGCACGAACTTATGCAATCATCTAATATTATGTACACTGAAAAGTTTTCGCCACTTTCTACAAAAAATTGTCGGTACAAATTAATTCGCAGCCCTCGCAATGAATTTGTTTCTTTTAAATTACAATTGTCGTTACCTTTGCTTATTGTCGTAGCATTTATATTAGGTTGGAACGAAAGTTCGTAGCGTTTTTAAATCAAAATTCAAAGATAAAATTAAGATATTTATTCATAGGTTTACTGAATAACACGATAAGTCACCTAAAAAATGGCAAAAAGTAATAGAAGAGAATGGAAAATATGTTATCGAACAAATCTATGTATAAATAACCTAATTTCATCTTCGAGTTTTAATTTACAAACGCTACGAACTTTCGTTCCAACCCAATAAATATATTGTAGTTAATATAGTATTGTCTGAATTAACGGCTGAGAAAGAAAACTAAAGTTAACATAAAAATAATAAGATTACCATCCTATATTTCTATTGTTTCTAAGTAATCCACCTAATAATTCCAAGGATAATTGATGATCCAATTGGCACAATCAAGTTCGTCACAAATCTAATCAGAGACCCTCATCGATTGTTGAAGATACTACGTTGTCAGCCACAAGGTGGCTACTGGAGTCTATTTGGACCATCTGCTTTTGAGAAAGTCTCGGCTAGAGGGTTTTTACGTCTATCGAGAAATAAAATTAGGAATTCGGGTCGTAGAAATCGTTCTAGTGTTGCTGTTGAACGCATCCGCGTCTGGTGTTCTTGGCTCTGTGCTCGGTCAATAGCGATCGCCGCGTCACAAACCCCCGTACGGGGTATAGCAATCGATGGGTCCGCCAGGCGTGCAACCCCTTTGGCTTAATACTTTTTCAGGGCTGCCCCATGGTGAACCTGACATATGATGCAACGAACAAGCGGTGTAATTTTAGCTCTGCGGTGGGCGTTGATGCGCGCACGTTCAACTTTCCGCAATTCTTAATCCTCGTATGCTTCTTAAAAAGTAGTTATACAAGAAATCCTTTCCTGGTTCTCACCTATTTTCGATAAATACAAAATTTTTCCATAAAACGGGTGATCTTTCACAAAAAATCCGCACTCGTTTTATAAAAATAGTATTAACATTGATCAATTTCTCGAACAGTTTGCATCGTTTCCGCAAAGATTATGTCATAGATGATATCGTTGATCTCGCAAAAGAGATCGCGAATATCGCGATTCAACGACGAAATTCAACAGATCACGGGGTATAAGATTCCAGAAATAATCGATGCTATTAACATATTTATAGTGCGATGGTTTACATAAAACGCTAACCTCGAGTAACTACGAAAAGAAAGGGACACGAGAGGCCAGCAAGTTTTCTTGAAGCTCGTGTCCGCGAAGCGAACGGTTCTCACGTTTGTATTGTTTATTCATAAATGATCAATAAAAACGATTGTCCGCATCCGCTAGTGTCGCAGGGTTCTTTCTAGTTTCCGATAAATAATTCAACCACGTAACACCGGAGCTAGTGGGTCGGAATACATATGGTTGTTTGCCTAGTAGACACTCTGCCTCTGAGTCACGACCGTGTGGCGAATTTATGTTGATTCGTCTTTGCACAAACTACTTTGTTATTCTATTTGTTGCGCATCGCGGAAAATAATACACAAGTGTGTATGGGATTATATTGTATCTCATGGATACGTTGAAGTTAAAGAGCTTAGGGTACTTATAGGCTGGGTAAAAGCACCGATTGCTTGTTCGGGGCATTCTGTGGGGGGACAGCGTGATAGGAGGCATGGTAGAAAAAGCCAAGACACTTGAGGAAGGAGGTGACTGAGGAGCAAGGTAAACAGAGGGAACAAAGGCAAGGTAGACAGGGACATAATTTCGTAGAGAGCAAGATACAGTAATGTCTCATTCTTAGTCCGGCGGAGGAGACCGCTCTATGTCCCTTCGCCTATCCATTCCACTGGGGAGCATACCCCGCGAAGGGCCAAGAAGCTCGCGCTGTTTCGGTCGCCGAGCAGTGTAAACATGCCACGTAATCCGATACCGGGTCGGGTATATCGGTGTGAACCACTACTAATCCAATTACAAAACATGTTTATTTTTTATTATTCTTTTATGGGACTTTCATCAATTTATTTGTAGCATTTTTTTTTATTAAAAGGACACTAAACACGATATAATCTCAACTGTATGTAGTGGTTTAATTGACGGTATGGAGTAACTTTAGGACATAGAAGCGGATAGCGAGTGGAAAAGGAAGAGAGACAGCGACCGCGGCGGTCGGCAAAAATTCAAAACTTATTGTATTGTTTGAAATACCAATGCGATGCTAACTTTAATTTGCAAGATTCTAGTCTAATTTTTGAGAACATAATTTTCGAGATGTTAAGTTGTTTATTTAAACGTATACACTACCGCCCAAAAGTTTGGAATCGCTTGCTGATTTTTGTAAAAAATCGAATATATCGATAAATTTTGAAATGATCCATCGTTATAATATCAAATATTAACTAGTTGCACAATAAATCAACGACCGTGGTCCCGTCGAAAGCACCGGTTCTCATTCGATCACCGAAGTTAAACAACGTGGAACGTGGAATGGGCTTGGATGGGTGACCGCCTGGTAAAAACCCGGGAAGTGATCCCTGGGTGTTTTTTCACGTGTTGTTGGTAAAAGGTGGTTCGGATCCCACCGTAATAAACAGTAGGTCCCGCTGAAAAGGCGACAGGGAGAGTGGAAAGAAGGGAGAGATATTGGTAAATGGATTTGAAACCCTGAGGGGACCAAATAATCATATCAATCAACTAGTTGCACAATATTTCTTAACAGATTTCAGTATTTTCTTATGTCCATAATGCTCTTGTATAGTTTATACGCCCAGTGTAAGACAATGTTCGGAATGCACTTTTCTAAATGCACATCTTTGGTAATTTCTACAAGAAGCATGGAAAAATATCAAACTAGACATATTCGAAAAACTAATTGCCAGGATGCCCTGAATATGTAAAGCTGTTACTAAAAATAAAGGCGGTTCTTTTAATGAAAGAGCAACTTGAAGAGAAATACGCAATCCTTCATAAAAAAAATAATACAAAATATAAAACAAACTGCTCGTAAGTTTTTTGACAAGTTAATCTTCCTTGGTTGTTCTAAAGGCATTCAGTTCTTCTTATAAACCTCCTGTTCCTCTGAATTTACGCCGTTGTTCCAAACTTTTGGTCGGTAGTGTATATAGCATATGTTAAATATGTGATAAATTGTAAGTTATGCTTTACATGTACAGTAAATATGGGTAAAATTGTATCTTGTTTGGTGTCATTTTAATCAGAAAAATGTCACAAATATATTGGTGAAACATTAAAAATAACTAAAAAATAAAGAAGTTTCGGTATTGCATTGGTAAGCCACAAAAAATAGTGTTCCGATCTATGTCACAACACAGAACCGAGAATTGACTTAGAATGGGACATTACTGTAGACGGGGAACAACTTAAGCAAGATAGGTGGACAACGAGGTAGACAGATAACTAGTTAAGTAGATTGTAGCAAGATAGATTGAGAGCAAATGGATAAACAGCAAATTAAAGAAAAACATAGATAGAGATTCAGATGGGAATAGATGGGGAACAACTTAGGCGGATAAAAAGTTAGATAAGCAAGATAGATGGACAACAAGGTAGACAGGGAACTATAGTTAAGTAGACTGTAGGATAGATGGAGCACAATTTAGGTAGAATGGAAGATGTTTAGGAAGCAAGATAGATTAAGAGCAAATGATCAACTTAGACGGAGGGCAAGATACGTGGAGAGTAAGAAGGATAGGAAGCAAGGTGTGTACCGAGCAAGGTAAATCGAAAACGAGGTACAGTGATGTCTCGATTACTGTCGTGTGTTTATACTACGTTCCTTGACGAGTGCATACCCACTCCACTGGCGGCCGACGCCGCGCCGAAGGCGGCGATGATTGATCTCGGCTCGGGTATATCGGTGCAAACACCACACATTGACTCGAATGAATCGAAATTTTCAACTTTCTTCATTTTCATTATTTCTTTAATGAAATTTCACTATCGTATTTCTGGCATTTTTCTGATTAATATAAGACCAAACACGATATAATTCCAATAATATTTAGTGGTTAAATCGACGATTCAAGTTTCGGTCGCAAGGAAGGACAGCGTATTGGAAAGAAAGAAACTTCGGAGACTTCGGTTTCTCATTTGAATTTCATTCTTCCTTCTCTATGTTCGGACTCTTCTTCGAACTTCATTCTATCCTTCTCTATGTTCGGCTTCTCCTTTGAATTTCATTCTATCCTTCTCTATGTTCGGCTTCACCTTTGAATTTCAATCTGTCCTTCTCTATGTTCGGACTCTCCTTTGAAGTAACAAAAATACGATCACAACACCAGGATTACTGTCAACCAAAAATACGGCTGTTTGACAGTAATCGGGACATTACTGTAGATGGAGGACCATTTAAGTAGAGAGTAAGATAGCTGGAAAACATCCTAGATAGAGATCCTTAGGAAGGAAAATAGATTGACAGTGAAAAAGACAACAAAAAAAGAGCAAGTTAACCAGAGAACAAGATAGATGAACGGCATGATACTTACAGTTAGGCAGGAAAAGAGGATGAGAAGAAAAGAAGGTTAAGCTTGACTGTTGTCCGAGGAATAGTTCTGTGCTCGATTACGTTAACGTCGCATTTTGTTTGCACAGGAGAAAGTACTATGTACGTCTATGAAAACAAGTTTCTTAGCACATGGTTACTTACCTGATCCTCGAACCTATTACTCTGACGAACAGAGTCCCACAGAAAAGCATGCTTATCGAATATAAAGCCAATTTTGCTCGTGCTAAGTTCGCGTTTGCGTTTTATAATGTAAAATCGATACAACTACTTTTGTACGAATTCATTACATACGTTCGCCGAGTAAGATGCATACGTAAATGTTTATTAAAACCTTTCATGAAACTTCAGTCCTTTAGATTCTCACCTCCGTGGTAGCTAACATCGCACGTGGTTAACTGTCTCTAATCATCGACGTCAAGACAATTAGAAATTGTAGTATGAGATTTTATTACATATTATTTCCTCGATCTCAAAGTCACTCGATAATTTAGTATTTTCTACACATCTGTCTCCAACGCATCACGCTACAATGTACTTCCCAACGTTTTCGAGCATTTCCTTTCAATAGAGCTTGCACGTACAGCAAGTAATCAATTGCACGCAATGGAGTAGAGCTATGTTGCCGTGGATGCTGTGTTCACGTGTACCCAAAAACAATGGGTGTATTCAGTGCAAATTAATCGGTACAAGAGAACTGCTTCTCTGCTCTTGAAGATTGTTTTTCTCTTTCCAAACTACTTTTTTCAAAACGTATTTAGCCATAAAATGATTATCACCGAGGCGTTTAGAGTATCTTTCAATGAGTACAATATAAACAAATTTTCAATTCTGTATTGTCCAATTCTTTTTGAGATAGAGCCTAATCCGACACACCGGACCGATTAAAGATCAGATCAAAATGGAAAGAAGCTTCTCGGAGGTATCTCAACAATTTCGCGTCCTTCCGGGGCCCAATTATTTCGCGAAAGATAAAGGAATGCCGGGGAACAATCGCCGAGCAGCGGAGGCCTTCTTTTCAAATCGGAAAATAGCAGCCCATTGGTTTTGCATAATACACTTACAGACCGTGAAGAGATCGATTTTAAAACGCTTGAACGAAAAAACTAAAATAACAGAGACATACGAATCGTGATCTGCTGGATGATGCGAGCGTTGTTCATCTGCGGGGGATTCCATCATCTGAAGGTCAAAGGTCGCAAAGCAGAAACAAAGGATGCCCCCGTGTTAGCCGTGGCTCCACATTCAAGCTTCTTCGACGCGTTTCCGGTTGTGTACCTCGGCGGACCGAGCATCGTCGCCAAGGCAGAGACCGGGCGCATTCCTTTTTTCGGAAGTAGGTCTTCCATGTTTTCTGTGTCAAGCTAGCCGTCGCCTAGTTGACGTTCCATCTTGTCCCGGACTTCGCTTTTTTTATCCATTTGCTGCTCGACTATCGTAAACTTGTTTCACTTTTCAATGAACATTCCGAACGCAATTGCACGTTCCGCGTTGTTCGCAGTCGGGCATAATGTCATTCGGAATATTCAAAGTGAAATGCCATAGGCCTTGGACACCTCATTGTCAGATTCTCCACAAAGACCGGTTCTGCACTCCTCCTTTTAATTTTAAATTATAAATATTAAAATAGAAAGGATATACATTTGATTAGCTGACGGTCCATCTCGAATATAATATCCAGTCATGGTAATATTCTTCTATTTCATTTTAAATCTGTCCATGATGAAATTGAAATTGAAGAAAAATATATATTTCCCGAGTCGAGGAATTTATTGAATTGAAGATAACATTTTTTCGCCAAACGGACATTTCTCTCTTTGCAGTTTTTATTCAGTTCCATTTAAAATGTTTACTCTGTACACGATTGTTCAGAGGATAAATATGAAATAAAATTCGTCATACTTTTTTAATTGAAAATAAATAAACATCCACGAGGGACGATATTTTAAAATCTTTTATTCATTTTATTTGAATATAGACAACTTCGTGAACGTTCGAATCGCAGAAAAATACATGACATATTTTAAATGCAAAATAGATATTACACCAAAAAGGGAATAATGTATTACGAATAGACTGTGGATCTTTGTGCATTTATGGCTTATGAAAATCTTCAAAAAAGTACAGAATATCAAATTCGATAGAATTTTGTACAATTTTTATTTGTTTTGTATCTACAAAGGCTGTTTCCATTAAAAGTAGAATTTTATTTCATTGCAATTTCTAAAAATTTGTCTACAAAAATTGGAAAATGCATAAACATCCGTAGGCTAATTATTTATGTATCGTTCGACTCCGTTTATGTCGAATAACATGATGGAACGCAACTTGGGCTTCGTCGCTTGAATTATCGTCGATTTTTTGTCAATCCTGAGATACAGACATATTTTAAAGAATCTTCCGTTCGAATAAAGTATTGTTCGTCTGCAATGGAGAAGTTATGAATCGTCGAGAACAGATTGTGGTTGTTTGTGATTTATATATTTACGCCTATAGCAACCTGTCGAGTATGAACGCGAATCGATATCTCGAAGCTGGTCATCCAAGGCGAAAGGATCGCACTAACAGAGGACTTATGTATGTGGTGAATGGGATCATCCATATTGTTACTAACAAGATCGTGGAATAATGGGAACACTTGCGCTAATTAACTGATGCCTTTCATATCGTGGGACAAACATGAAGCGTCACATAGAATATTATTAATGTTAATGCTTCACGACGCTATCGAACGCCTCATACTTTTCACCGTTCACATCATATTTCTACAGATCTGTCTTCCCCTCTTTTTCTTTCTATTTTCCTCTTTCCTGATACGATGTGTATCTCCCATAAACAATTATTAGATGAAATGACCTAAAGTCAAATACCTGGATTGAAAAAGTCCTGTGTCACGCGAGAGTCTCGATCAACATAAATCCACGAGTCGATCATTTCCAAGGTATTTCCGTTTCATGAAATGTCCGAGAACTAATTGCCACGCAAATACATACAATTTGTATACAATGTTGGCACCTATATGTCAATTTAATTACACCGAAGAAAATTCAGATTAAACACTGGAAAATGATTGCTTCGTCGGTTTATGTGCTCGCAGATTTCTTCGGCACACACTCGAACCATTTATTTTAACGTCAAAGATTATACGCGCAGACAAATATTTCTGCAAGACATGCGTATACCATCGGCAAAGAACTCGCGACCGCCATAAACTTTCTCAGTAAGGTGTCACGTGGTTTAGAAGCCGTTTAGAAGTTTCACTCTTGTGCAAATAAACCGGTGATATGGAGTTTTCCACTGTAGTGGCTAGTTGGTTCTTGTATACGTTATTGAGAAACACGCTTAGAAAATTGTTAACTTCGCGGAAACCATTTTCTTTCTTCGTTAAAAACAATACCGACTTACGGTATCGTCCATTTGGTTGACTGAACGTACGAACCATTGTTCTACTTTCATTAGAAACAAAACATGAATGATACGAATTACAACTTCTTGGAAAACAAGTAAACATAGTTTCCCAACGTTTCTCGACTCGTAGTTCCCCTTTTCAAAACTTTTAGAAGTTCTCTTGTCCGGCAACACTTCGGCTGAAGTATCTACCTGGTGAAAATTTCAAAGTTTCTCGAAATTGAGGAAGACATTATGTTATTTATTTTATTCTACTCTGAAATACTTCGTAGAAACTCCCGTCGTCCCAGTGACAAAGAACGTAGGAAGAACAGTGGGGAAATGAAAGAAACAAAGTAAAAAACACTGGAACTTTTACATCCCTTAGCACCGACACTTAACAATATCCTAGATAGTTTTTTTGCAAACATTATGCCGAAAACATAAATGTTTGGCTTATTTATACTATCCCAAAATAACTATACAAATTGGTGGTGCAGCCATTTTATAAAAAAGAGAAATACCGAATTATTTTTCAAGACTTATATAATAAAAGCTGTATTTAAATTTTCCTCTACTTGTATAATAAGAAAAAGATGACAAAAAGATGCTACAAATTTTACACACCCCCAAGTGGTTTCACATCTTAACCCTTTCCATTCCTTTGTCGAGTGCGACTCGACACCGGAGAAAGAGAAATGTAAATAAAACAGCTTTTTATATGTATTTGTTTCTTCCTTTATTTATTTAATTGTCTTATTTTTTAGTTAAAAACAAATATCAGCTCCACAAATATAAATTATTATTAACACTCGGACAAAGGACGATTTTTATAGCTATGTAACTGGCAATGCTAAGGACCGTTCACAGCTCTAATTAATAATTTTTTAAAATTTACTGTAGATATGTCGCGTTGACACATTAGTCTTTTCGATATCCTGAATGAAACAGCTATTCAGTTAGTTTAATTGCCACAAATTAAGTACTCAAATGACAATTTGGATGTTCCCGGTAAAAAAATGACTCCGGCACAGCACACGGAGAGTTATAGGATTAGTGAAGTAAAAATTTCAAATGAAACACTTAAAATAGTAGGGAGATGTTGGCAAGTAAATTAAAGAATAATTCAGACTGGAAAGGGTTAATTTTTCAGGGACGGGCTCGACTCTTGTAGAGGGTGTAACAAAATTTAGTGTCATGGTTTTGGCAGATGGTTGTACTCCTTCCGATCGGTGGAGATTTGTTAAAAGAAATTGCCGCAAAATTGACCTTGACCTTGAAATTCAAGATTCATATTTTTTGGTGAGTAAAATGCGATACAGCATAAAAGAATTCACCGATCGGAAGGTGTACAACCATCTGCCAAAACCATGACACTAAATTTTGTTACACCCTGTACGATAACAGACATTATCAGAATATGTTACTTATTTAGACTTTTCCGTATGCAATTCAGACATGTCTATTCACATAAGGTGGAGTGAGGTAAGTTCGTAAACGGGGCAAGTGCATAAATTGGTTACTTTTATTATAATATGAGCGAAATTTCTCTAGCTTGCATTTATTAATGTACTATCAGTTAATATGAACTATTCGACATAGATGTCGCCCAAGAATAAAGGTGTTCTCCCAATTTAATGCAATAAAATGCAATAAAGCATTTCATAGCAGACTTGTTAATAATTCTTTTCTTACCCCGTTGCACATGAAACAAGGTTTGAATGCATTTTTAACTCTAATGGCGCTCTCGCCCCATTTTCGGGGGAAAGTGCAGAGTAGTTGACATTTTGTACAATCTCCTAATCGAAATGAAAATTTTCAAGAAAAATTCGTTTTCGAGAAAGCGTTTGAAACCGACAGCGTTAAGTATTTACATACCAGACTGAAAATACATAAGTTTAAAGTCCAAGTTTACAAAAATTAGTTTGCACATACCCCACTTCACCTTACCTCTAGTTTCAAATTCTAGGAAGTAAGCAATTATAGATTAAAGTTTATCGTACTTAAAATAGTGTGGCCACGTGTAATAACTTTGTGTCGTTAGAGCGAGTGCATAGACGTCAACCTTGAATGGTTAATAATACATTACAACTACGAAGGCTGTTACCAAACTAAATGCTGATTTAGAGCGCATTAAAGTTTGTTCGTTGGGAAACTATGTAATAAAATGAGAAAGGTATCATTGAAGAGTGGTTAGACTCGAGCCGTGTCACCGAGCGTGAAGAGTGAAACGAATCTTTGGGGAACAGCTAGAAAAGGGGGATTTAGGAAGCCGTTAACCAAAACCCGATTGAAACCTGCAGCAAAATAGTACCCTGGCTGTGCTTCATGGGTCGGCTGACATACCAGGCAGGAGGGATGAGAATCATTGTCCGTGGAAGACAGGCCAGCAGATCCGAGGCGCCGATCCTCGTGGTCGCACCCCATTCAACCTTCATGGATGGCGGAATCGTCTACATAACCGGCTTCCCTTCCATCATCGTAAGACGAGAATCAGGGCTGAATCCGTTTATCGGAAGTATGTGCTAAGTTATTCAAAGATTCAGTAACTCAACCCTCCCACTAATCGAACCGAGCCAACCATAACCGTCGTAGTTCTTTCACCGAAGTTCCTCCACTGTTTCAGTCATATTTTTACAAAACCGAATATACCGAGCGATCAACATTGCAATCGCTTCGAATTAGATCGTGCACAAGGCTATCCCATTATTCTATGATGCACTGCAACTGGCGATCCCAGAAAACTCTTTTCGAAGGATGGCAGCGATACTCTTTACTAGGAGTATGGCACTTCGAATTATACATATATACAGAATTCGAATTATTATACAGCGTGTCCCATGAACTCTGTCCACTTGAATATCTTGGTTATTTCAAACAATACGAGAAAATGTTACTTACAGAAGTTGTAGGGTGTAAGAAGTGAGTTCTTGCAAGTGGAGGCATACAGAAGATACATGTAGAGGTCACCTTGGTTTTTTTTTTAATGGAATGTCCAATTTTTTATGCTCGATTTCGACAGATTGACGTATTCTGAGTATAAAAGTATTAAAGTGTATTCTTTCCTAAAACTTGGCGCGGGCAGAAGACAGAGGCGGATATTGCAGAGCAAAAAGGAGACATAGCGGAAATATTAACTGCCCTTGCAGATTTAGTAGGAGAGGTACAAGGACTAAGGGGAGGAATGAGACGAAACAATAATTCAATGGAACAAGAAATTAAAGATCTAGAAAAGATGAGAGAGAAAGAGAAGGAGTTAAGATGAGAGAAGGAGAGGAAGGAGTTGCGGGAAAGAGTCAAACAACTTGAGGACTAGTTGGGTTCATTTGGGGAGAGAGAGGACTGCAATAATAATGTCCTAAAATAAAACTTACCGTTGCTGAGATAGGATAAACTGTACTATTGCTGGCACTGCAGTAGTTATTGGCGCTTTTGATTTAAACGGGAAATATTAAAAATTCCTGGTATAGAAAATTATTTTTTATTGCTTCTTATTTCTATTTCAAAGCAACGTTGTAAGTTTTCATAACAGAGTTCCACATATACAGGATGCCTAAAAATTCCTTCAACATCCGAGATTCCTGAGATCATTTGAAGCAACATTTCCGTTTGCAAAAATGGCGTACGTGGGGACTTATTAACAAAAAACACGAGCCAATCAGAGCGCAACCTAGATGCGTGTTAACACAGTCGGCTCGGCGCGCCAACTGTCAATTGGCCGACTGTGCTAACACGCGTCTAGGCCGCGCTCTGATTGGTCCGTGTTTTTCGTTAATAACTCCGCGAAGCGAAGTTTTGCAAAGGAAAATGTTGCTTCAAATGATCTCAGGAACCTCCTATTTCCTTCTGTTAGCAAATGTGCCAATGACTGTACTATTTGTCTTACGATTGTTATTCACTCAATATATTTTATTACAAAAGATTTATGACTCATAAAGCTGTTTGATTTTGCTGAAAACTGTCTATTAGCTTATAATAATATAAAGTTAAGCTCGTTTAAACATCTCCAAAAAAAGAGGAAAAGATTTTTACTACGATTTTGGCTTAGGGTGTCAATCATTGTATAGTTTATCCTATTTGACTGTTCTCGTTCTATTACTTTCAGTATGGAACGTATTCGATTTACATGTGACGTTGCGAGCATATTTTCGAATTGGTTCCATAATGAAAGTTTTAGGACAAGTACACTTTAGTACTTTTATATTCAGAATACGCCAATCTATCGAAATCGAGCATCGATAATAATAATTGGACATTCTATTTAAAAACACAAAGGTGACCTTTATATCATCTGTATGCCTCCACTTGCAAGAATACCATATTATGTAGTTTCTTAAACCCTACAACTTCTGTAAGTAACTTAAAATTCGTATTCCATTCACCACGATATACGTAAATACATCGACGAACTTGAAACAGGAATATTTTCTTAGAAATAGAAAATGATTACTGATTTTGTGGTCAGTTGATCGATTAATCAATAAATTGATCAGTATTGAGATATCGTACGGAAACAGAAATCGTGAAGTAATTTTCTAAACGTGTATCGCGGTATTCATTAAGAAATGCAACGCTCAATATATGCAGCAATTATTGTATCATCGCGTTAGGTATACTTATTAATAGGTATCGCGTGAAATAATGTTGAAACTGATTGTTCGATTTAATACTCATTCATTCTTTTGTTGTATAATCACTCTCAGAGCTCATCAACTACACGCAGCCGGTCTACGTGTGGAGGGAAGATCCAAATTCCCGGCAAAATACGATCAAGGAGATCATTGAGAGGGCTACTTCGAAAGAGGATTGGCCACAGGTACCCTTAACGAAACAATGCAGTATCTTCGTCAAAGCTAACAATAAATGCGACATTAATCGCTTCGTAGTCGTCTTTGTATTATCTGATTCAATTGTCTTGTTTTGAACTAGGAGCACTTCGAATTCACAATAAGAAAAAGGTGGTACATATTCACGCTATTTTAAATTTCATACGAATCTTGGGTAAAATTCATTATTCCTCCATTATTAAATTAACTTGTGTAATTTATGAGTAAATTTGGTGGTATTAAAGTGTGAAACGAAAATGTCTGAATATCAATGGAGAATCTTTTGTGCAACTATTTTTGAGAAACGTATGAAGGTTAAAGAGCTTGTGAATAGAAATTTTTCACACTTTGAGTGCCACATCGATCATGTACGAACGACGCCATTTTTTTGCTATACCTGAAAATCAAATTTCACAATTTATTCAGTGAACCTTTGATTAGCAACTACGAGGTGTGAGAATGCTACAAACATCGTTGTTGTGATTTTTGTCTCGTATTATTAATCCGAGAATACCCTAACCCTTGCCTTACGCCTCAGAGTCTAATAAATATGTATGCATTTAACATCTTTTAAATCGAAATAAAATTCTATTTTAATTTTATTAATACACAGCTATTGGAAAACATATAGACGTACAATAGATATAAAGTTTCTCCTTTTTTACAAAATGTGTCGGATACACATTGTTTTATAAAAATGCCAAGACTGAACTTATTCAGATTTTTCACAATTTTTATAATAATACAGTGACTCGGATTAATATTCGGACGCTCTAAACAACAAGATAACTTTTTTTATATTGTACTATACGATTGGAGTCTTTTGGGAAGCAAGAGCAATTAGTTTACTACAGAATCTGATACAAATTTTTTCAAATATTGAATTGATCGGAATTGTAGAAAAATTACTGAAAGTTGCATTTTAAAACTTTTTTATGTGGGCCTATATTAAAAATTTTAAAAATACGTTTTGTAGATCTGTGTCAATTACAGTGAATCACGAAAGTATTTGAACGCACTTTAAAACAGTGTGTATAACTTTTTTATGATCGGACCAAACGACCAGCCTTTTTTTGAGCAATTAGAAGAATTGATTCTAAGAATTACATGCGAAAGTAAAAGAGGCGCCATTTATAACTTTTTTATTAGAGCCCGCAATGAAAATTTAAAATAGGCGTTTTGTAGATGTATGTTAGTTAGACACATGCTGAAAATTTCATCGAAATCGGATGACGCAGAAAAATACGACACGCATCGAAAGATGTAAGAATGGATGAATTTTAAACAGAAACTGGCCAAAAGTCGCGAAAAACTATGATTTTCACCACATTTAATCACTTGTAGCTCTTAGGTATCTTGATCGATTTTGATGAAATTTGCAGCATGAGTATAACTAACATAGATCTACAAAACATATATTTTAAATTTTCATTAAGGACCCAAATAAAAGAGCTTTAGAAATTCTTTTCTTATTTTTGCATGCAACCATGTAAATTGTAATTTTTGGAAAATCTTTTTGCAAGTCATTCAGTAAACCAATGCTTCAAAGTGCTTACAAAACATCAGGTCGTTTGGTGCAATTATAAAACAGTTATACTGTTTTAAAGTGCGTTCAAATACTTTCGTGGCTCACTGTATATGCACTGTAAAAGTTTCATCGAAATCGGTTCACGGGAAAAAACCGACAGACATTGAAAGATTTAGGAATCCTTAGATTGATTGCAATCGTAAAAAACTGCAATTTTTACCATCTTTAAACGTTTGTAGCTCATTGCAACGTCGACCGATTTTGACGAAATTTTCAGAATATGTTTAATTGGCACAGATTTACAAAACGTATTTTTTAAATTTTCAGTATTTTTTCAACAATTCCAATCAATTGCAATTTTTGAAAAAAAAAATTTTCACATCCTGTAGTAAACTAATTTGCTCTAGCTTTCGAAAAAATTTCAGATCGTATAGTACAATATTAAAAAACTGTTTTTCAGAGGGTCCGAATATTAGAGGCACTACTGTACGTGATTAAATAAAGAAAATTTGATAATTTCTGATAGAAGCATCTTGATAATTTCAATAATTAAAAAATAAAAAATGTGAAACAGGGCATTTGACCGGTCGTGGTACGGTTAGTGTTAAGAATTACAAAAAAAGTTTTAATCATTGGGCAAGTGGTTAAACAACACACGGTGTTAAAGTTGATTTAACTGTATGCGACTTTTATGGGCAGTGGTACTCAAAGTGTTAATGCTGCAGCATTGCTACCGATAGACATAGAAGTTCAACTATGTGTAATTGTTGGCTGTCTCGTTAATTTATCAAATGAAGATGATTAAATTGCTGGTTACAGGTTATGATTTTCCCCGAAGGAACCTGTACAAATCGATCGTGCCTAATTACATTTAAGTCAGGTGCATTTTATCCTGGTGTCCCGGTGCAACCTGTGTGCATCAGGTACCCTAATAAATTGGACACTGTCACGTGGACTTGGGAGGGTCCTGGAGCGTAAGCATCTTCTTGAAGTATACTTTTAATTTTCTGTCGGCATAAAACTGTAAAACAGTTTCCGTGAAGCCAAATGATTTCCGAAATGAATAATTAGAAATTCTGATCGCAGATTGAAATTACTCTGGCTGACGCTGACCCAGCTGAACAGCAGCTGCGAAATCGAGTTTCTCCCCGTTTACAAGCCAAGCGAGGCAGAGAAAACGGATCCTAAGCTCTACGCAAACAATGTGCGACGCCTGATGGCAGAGTAAGCCTATCTTGTTAATAAATCGCTAAATTAACACTCGAAATGCCGGAAGTACTTTTAGCTTTGTGCATATGAAAGATTCGAATTTGGAATAATACTTTCAGTGACCGCATCTTCGTTAAGTATCTTTCTGAAAACATAAAAATAAAGTCAACTGACATTTATTGGTCTACTTGAGTAATTTACATTCGTAAGAGATCTTCAACACTGAGATTTATGTTTGTACGCAGTAAATGTCAGTTGATTTTATGTTTCATTAAGCAGTCTAGCAAGAAATTGTATGGTTCGCAAATTCGGACACTTCGTAAGCATCGGTCTAATATTTATTCTTAATTTCTATTTATTTTCAGGGCTCTACAGATTCCCGTATCGGACTATACATACGATGATTGTAGAATCATTAGCAAAGCACATCAACTGCATATGCCTCACGCATCCATCTTGGTCGAGGCCCATAAGCTTCGCAACAAACTCGGGTATGCTTATGAAAATAGCTCCCCGAAAAAATAGTCTTTTTGCAAACGATGTCAATTTGTTGTTGATTTAGGCTGGTGGTAGCAAAGACAGAAGAAGAGATAGTTCAGAAGAAAACGCAGAGACTCGCAGAAGAAGTTAATTTCCACGAATTCGTACAACTTTTAAGAATCGACGAGAAAGAGCCTGCTGCTCAACAACTCTTTCGAATACACGACAAAGTATGTTCTATGACGTACTAATTACACAATTCAATGTTTATTTTTACTAGACAACGGATCTTTATGCAAAATAAACATTTTCTACCTGATTCGCAACAAACTGGAGTGAAATGGAAATTTATTTTCATTCTGAAGATGTTTAATAGGTTGAGAATAATACAGGATTTCTCATAATTCATGGTACAAATTAGGTCAGGTCGATTCTATGGCTGGAAATAAGACGAAAATCAAGAATAAAGAAATTGCAGGGGAAGCTTTGTTTTCAAGAAAATTAAATTTAAATATCAATAGAGTACACGTGTCCTTAATAAATAACCGATGTCACAGATTTCACTACAAGACGCTGTTGCGACCATGTTTGTACATGGTACAATATTAGTTCTTGATTACTATCAGAATACGATTATTCCCGACTCGTATCGAATTGGAACGTTATGCTCAAGTCGATAGTGAAATCGGTTATTTATTAACCCTTCGAGTGCTGTGTCGGAGTCATTTTTGAACGGGAACATCCTAATTGTCGTTTAAGTACTCAATTTGTGGAATATACTAACTGTATAGTTGTTTCATTGAGGATATCGGAAAGACCAATGTGTCTACAAGAGATTTCATCAAAATTAAATTTTAAAAAATTATTAATTAGAACTGTGAACGGTCCTAAGCATTGCCAATTATATAGCTATAAAAATTATCCGTTATCCGAGGGTCAAAGACGCGTGAACTCAACTGATATTTAAATTTAATTTTCTTGAAAACGAAGCCTCCCACGCAATTGCGTGATTCTTGATTTTCGTCTTATTTCCAGCCATAGAATCGACTTGACCTAATTTGTACCATGCATTATGAGACACCATGTATAACAGTACTTTTAAATTTTTCTAATCCTTTTACTGTTTTAAATTACACCTACTCATTTTTGTCATAAATACATCAAATCCGCTGTCTAATTATTACAAACTGTAACTAATGTCAATTTCACTACTGAAAAGTCTCGTTTAGGTTTTAATTGAAAGCAAAATTTGTGAAGAAAAATTGTGGCTTTACACTGATATGAAATTATTACTTCGAAAATTGTAATTTGATCATTGTTGCAGAATACAACGGGTAAAATAGACTTCGAGGAGTACATATTCACGGTATTAGCCACGTCGAATGCGAACACTGAGTTAGACAAGGTCGAAACAGCATTTGAAGTAAGTGTAACACGTATTTTATAGTGTTGTTGATAATCTTTACTACTTCTCACGTAATTAACAGGTGTGCGGCACGAAATCGTTATCGTGCATCGGTAAAATGGAGTTGAGGAAAGCCTTGAAAATGTCTTTGAACGTACCAGCGGAGGAGTCGGACAAAATTTTCGAACACGCGAAAATTGATTTCCCAGATACAACTGTGAATTTCGGTAAGTTGCCCTGATATTGCTCGAGACAACACAGTGTCGTGCTACTAACTAATTTACTAGAAATTACTCAATTATTTATCACTGATTTTTGGTATGTAAAACAATTTTTACATGCTGAACAAAAATTCAATTACTGGAATACGTTCAGTAATTAAAATAGTTAGTAATAAAAAACCTTCGTACGTTCCTCAGGGTGAAAATTGGGTCATCTTCTTTTTCTAGATACTGTAAAAACATCCGATTTCTTTAAAATACAATCACTATAAATAAAACAAAATCTGTTGAATAAAAGTGTGAAGCAAAAGTGGGTGAAGTATTATTATACAAGAACCGTCTATGCATTTCTGAGAAACGTATGAGGGTTAAGAAAAACGGTGTATCGAGAGATTAAATGTTTCTTTTCTTTCCTTTTATTAGAATTCGTGTTAGCTGCGCTCTCGGAACGCGCGGAGTACACCCATATATTCGCGCTGACCACCGAAACAAGAAAAAAGAGTATTTGAGAATATTTCATCAACTCGTTCCACACTCATCGAAGAAGCAAGACGCGTGCCGTTTGTAGCAGACCGCTTCTCAATCAGATTTGCGCCAGTCCTGTCTAACTTTGTTCTATTTTCCGCAATGCTGCTACTCTGTCAACGACTAGATAGCCATTTCCTGTTAGTATTACATCGTTGATGAAACAAAAGGACTGTCTTCGTGAGGATTAAGCGAAACACGGAACGAGAAGATCGCATAAGAGACATTAGAGACACTCTGTTCATCCTTGAGTCGACTATCGAGGCCATATTAATTCAAATGTATGCTAATTATGTTTCTTATAAATTTTAATATGCTTGAAAATTTCTTCGGCTTTAATCGTAAAAGCTAGACGAATGTTTTTTTTTATGTAGAACGGTTCTATAGACTCTCCTGAACGCGAAGATTTATAATTTTGTAATATTATAAACATTCAAAAGTGTTTAAAGGAAGTTTCAAGAGAAAGTGTTAAAAGCGTTTTACTCTTTTTAAACACTGTCTAAACATGTTTATGATGATATAAAATGTATATCGTTACATTTGAGAAACTCTACAGAAACATTCATGTAGCTTTTATAGTGAAAGCAGAACAAATTCACAAAGTTGAAAGTCCGATTTCTTCTTCAGAAGGAATATAAAACAATTTTCATTATTAAAACGCTAAAGAAGTATTAAGATTTGTTGAACAGTATTATTTAACGTATATTAACTATCTAAAGATTTAGATGGACTTTCATTATTTGACTATATTTCCAATGCAGTACAATAAACATGAACATGTGTAAGTTGTTGAGATGGCGAAGCTCGTTTCGAGAGTCTACTTAAGGATTAAACGAACAGCATAGCTGCATGGCGCAGCTGTAATATCGTTACTTTATAAAAGAGCTTCTTTTGTACAAATGAAGTCGAGTTCCAAAGGAGACCGCGAGGTTCGGGCCGAACGTCTTACTCGAGAAAGTAAGAAACGTATAAATACTGTTCTCTTTTTGTTCTACCCGTAAATAAGCGTTTTAATTTATTGACAAGTTTTGTATTATGCCATTGTGTTTCACGAGATTTTCGGGTAGGATAAGTATGTACAAGTATGGGCACAGAATCCATAAAAACGATAAATAACGGCTGCTTTATATCGCTGACTATACACATAGAAACACATATGTATCTACACATTCACACAGAGTAAAATAAGACGTAGCATAACTTTTTCTTGCGTTTCATACTTTTACATACTTTCCATCTAGTGCACACACGTGGTCTAGAATAGACTTTATTTCTCGTTAATGCTCGCCTAATATTTATTGTAAAACATTCGACCTCCCTTCAGAGTTTCACCCGCATTCGAAGTCATGTAAATAGTATTACACCGAAGGTTTCTTAGGCATAAGCATACAAACCCCTCCGTGTTGGACTTAATATTCACGGCGGACGTGTTGCCTGTACGAAAGGATTAGGTTTAGAATTATTTTAGATTACTCAGGGTTCAGAAGAATTTCAAGGCTATTGAGAATTTCGCGCGTTATTAGTAGTACCGATTAAGCCACGATCGCAAACTTCTCTAAGTTCGCAATGTGTCCAGATTAGAGCTCGAAGTAGCAGATCAGAAATGCTCGAGTACAATTTTTTTTTAACAATTAATCAAGTGGAAGAATTTTGTTTTAATTCGGATTATACCTTGTCTTAATGTTAATGCTTAACCCTTTCACTACCGGGGACGAGATATCTCGCTTCCACGATGTCGAAGCAACGATGCTATGAACGAGATACACTACTGTGCAAAAGAAAATAGCACCCAGTATAATTATAAGATATGATGATAAACAATATCTTTATGTAGAAATTGTGTTGTACAATGATTGATTTATTGCATTTAAAGTATTAGATAATCCTCAATAACACATGTTCTCAAAACTATTCAATTAAACAGCGGAATCTTTTTTCAAAACTTACTGTGTTCTTATTTCATTTTTTACGCTTTTCTATTAAATATAGCCGGGTCCTTCTTTCTTTTGCACAGTAGTATATTTCGTCATCATGCTGTCGTACCTACGATGCTATGGACGAAATATCTCGTCATCATGATTGTGTCGTACAATGCTATAGATGAGATATTTCGTGTATCTTTATTAGTGATATGAAGTGTTGTCGTTGTAAGTTTGACACAAGTAATCGATTTTTAAGGCATGTCATCGTTGGTGTCATCGTTGGTGGCAAAATACTCCATATTTGATACACTTAAAGTTTTTATTGTTTGTTTTATATGGAATGCTTGAAAGCATGGTGAAATGAATAATGTGTCGGAACAATTTTTACGGAAATATCTCGTTTCCTTACGACGGCCATTTTTTTGCAAATTACACATTCTACTGTTGAATGAAATTTTGTTCTGTGTGTTGCGTTTTTTTATATTGGATCTTCGACATAGATTACAATTATGCCTCTGTATTCCATATAAAATAAACAATAAAAACTCTAATTGTGTAAAATATGGAGTATTTTATATTTATCATCTTTAAGCGCCATTCACCAAAATATGTCTTAAAAGATGACATGTCTTAAAAATCGATTACGTGAGTCAAATTTTGGAATAAAACAGTTCATATCAATAACCAGGATACACGAGATATTTCGTCTATAGCATCGTTTCTTCGACATCGTGGAAGCGAGATATCTCGTCCACGGTAGTGAAAGGGTTAATATCGACTACAAGAAAAAACTCGAAAGAATACTACTCGAAAGAATGGAATGGTACTGATATTGATTAAATTCTGTTGTAAGTTGAATTATAAGTTTCAATAAAGAATGCGAAAGTAAGTATACATATAGTATACGTAAAAATTTTTAGAAATCTAATTTCTCGAGATTTCCATTACTATATGATCCAAAAATTGGATTTACGTTTCTCTTTTAGTAAGAGCCTCAGTTCAAGGTAATTCAAACATGTTGAGGACTTGGACATGCATTTAGAATAAATATAATATAAAGTTTATTCTTTGCACGATAATGAAATATGCTACAGTATTTAATATTTAATAAACATAAATACATATACATGTGTACAATATATGTATATGTATGTAAAATAATAATTATTTATTGGTCATGAAATACGATAAACTATTAATCATTGTATATACGCATATATTAAATACATATATACATGTATTGTATATCAATATATATGTATTTACGGGATATATGATTGTATATATATAGATACAATAAAATATTCTTACAAGATACGGACTATTCTAAAGAAATTTGATTTTTTCTTTTCATTCGTTTGCAGCGAAAGTGTCGGTACTGATGTACTGTTAGTTTGATTTAAGTACAAACACATGACATAAAATAAATAAATAGATTGTAAATTTTTCTGATGTGGCACGATAAACAAATCAAAATTTTTAAAAGCAGAAGGAGTGGTCGGGATTTATTTAAAATACTGTTAGACTAACATTTTGATAATTTGTTTTGTATGAAGAATTGAAACGTAGCTAGAAACAAAAATTGACCGATGCTTCTGTTTTGAAATACTTTTGTAAAGTTTAAAACCATCAGAATATTTGATATAACCGAATTTATGAATTTCCAATGAAAGCTAGTATGTAGTAAAATAAAGGAGATATTGAACTTGGAAAGCACAAGAATAAGTCTAGAGGAAAACAAAATTGTTATCGCCCGAGTATATCACATAACATCGAATATACAATAAAAAACGAAAGCTTTTCTAATCGCCTTTTAAGATTTTAACGCACGGTTATTACAACCGAGTCATTATACGATTAATATCACCTATAATGTATTCCTGTGATTTACAGTGTAGTAAATATTATTTACTCAACTCTTGAAACTTCAATTTTCAGAGTCACATTATGGCAGGATATTATTTTTAATTTGTTTCTTAAGAGCACTGTCGTATAGTACACAAAATATCTACAATATGGTATTTGTGAGATTCCGTTTTAATAAATATATTGTAATTCATATAATATAAAATAACAAACTATGTTTCAGTTAATGCAATTTTTCAAAATAACTGAGTATGCAATTATATTAGTATTTACTGTTACGTTTACATATGCACACGTGCGCACGGCGCGAGTATGAAAAGTAATCTATTATTTATTGACTGTTATCTGTAAACTCTAGTCTCGAACGCAATGCAATTGAAATTTTTCTTAAGATTGTTGAAGTAGTATGTATTTTCCAAGGCACATCATTCTGTCGTGATGTTCGTTACTAATTTTTTAATAGATTTTATTATCAAACTTATATCCTGATTGTAATCGATAATGCTTAGACGGTATCGTGTTCTATTCCGTACAAGTTTTGTGCATTACGTTGTGTTGTAAAATACATAAGTACAAATATATCGTCAGATCCCCAAGAGCACTCGGAAAACAATTCAACTAAAGATCTCATAAATAATAAGACATAAATCTATGGACTTAACTAAGAAAGAAACGAATTAGTCTTACTTTTTTCGCAAAATACTTGACATACTCGACGAGCTACTTTTTTGCTGGAAAATTTTGCTCACTTTCTGTCGCATGTCCTCCACACCTTGTCCCACGTTCGCAGTAGCCATCGACAGCAAGAGGCCAGAGTTCATAGACAGCGAACTGTCGAATACCAGAAAACAACGTTCATGTAATTATTCGGTGAGTAAAATATTACGTATTAGAAGTTAGTGCCATCAATTAAAATAATGGCTGTATTTATACAGGTTGGTTTCCCAGATATTACCACCTCGATTTTCGTCATTATTATTATTCCAAGATATAGCGGAGAATGTTTATATAATGTGGAGCCAAAGCATGCATCCCTTGAAACCAATCAACCTTATATAAACATTCTTCGTTACGAGTAATAATAATGACGAAAGTCGAGATGGTAATATCTGGTGAACCACCCTTTATATTTATGGGAACATCCGCATTCTCCTCATTAACGACCAATGTAAACAAACCTCTTCATGGGCTTTGAAAGATCTTGTCGAGATTCTATTTCCCTCAGAAGGGACTTGACTGCATCTTCCTGCTGAGGTAAATGATGAGCTACTAATTGTTCTAGACACTTTAATCCGGGCAGTAACACGTTTGAAACGCATTGGTAGCTGAGCGGACAATAAACCAGAACAGAAAATGCTTCAACCAAAGCATTAATGAGATCAACTTTACGACCCTGTTGCAACGTGAATGAGGCTGTCGCAGTTAATTGGGTAGCTATCACTGCAAGGAAGATTACCTTTAGATTTGATACGACCGCTATTGAAAATATTCGAATCGAAGAGTTCTTACCATCCTCAATGTAATTTTGAGGGCAATTCGGAGCGATAAGCGCTAAAGTGGAAACTAATGGAAGCGCTAAACCTGGAGGAACACCTTGAGGGTCCTTCGCAATGTTTTCCAACGTTAGGCGTGCTTTATCCTTCATTTCTCTCACTTTGCATTCCGTTATCAGTCGACCGAGCGATGGGATCGCCGCGCATCGAACAGTCCTAAAATCAAATAATCCCGATAACAACACCAATTACGTCGCTTTTAATTAATAATGCGATTCTAATAAGAATTGGAAAAAATGACTACGAATAGAAAAATATTTACAAATATGTCTTACATATCAGGATCACTAACGAGTGTTATAATTGCTGGAACTACCTTAGCGCTTGCTAACCGATCGGAAACATGAGCTATCACACAACCAAATATCGTCGCGGTTGCACATCGTACAACAGGTCTTTGGTGCACTACCCCTATAAAAAAGGGGGATGGAAGGTATAACTGAATCGCTAAAGTGCCGCTAAGAACGCAACAAAATCGCTAGTCATAATGATCAGTGGAACTAACCATCCCATAAACCGCTAAGGACATATTCTTGCATATGTTCATCAGCGCACAACATAATTACTGCGATTTGTAAGCAAGTAATGCTGATACCACTCATGGACAAAGCAACAAGGAATTCTTTCAACGATTTTGCAACCTCTGTACCATTCAAGGTGGACAATAGAATTAAATACGTAGGCATTATCGTCAAATTCATGTTTTTCTTCTCAGTCGACAACACTGTCAATTGTTGCTCGAGCTCAGACACGTCGGATGCAAATATCGGCTGAATCTAAATATTAACAAACAACGTTTATTATAGAAGCACAGTTCCTGTCACACTGTCCAATAAATTGAAACTTTTCATTTGCATTTCGATGATTAAAATTCGTGTTGGACAGTGTTATAGAATACTTAAAACATTGAAATTACCCGTGTTTGCGTGATATATCGTCCAAAACCCAAACATAGTGAGCGAATGTATGTCAGAAGAGTGTGTAAAATGGTTTCGTGTGCGATTTCTATGGATTTTACCATTTCTAAAATTTCCATTACTCTAAAACACAGTAACTATTAACATATGCGGAAATATCCATAAAACATCTTACCATTAAAAAACGTACAATTTATTTGTAAACCACTCTAATTCCGGCCACGTGTCACTTTCCCATGTATTTGCAAAGAATGTATTCAAAAGTGTTCCGACATCTAAATCTCCCTCGTAAAATACTTTTGGATTCACGATATCGGTCTGACACAAGTAGAGAAACACGTCGGCTACGAAATAAAGTTAAAAAATAAGTTGACAATTATTGAAGCTTTAAATTTAAATGATTTATACGTTGGTATATATTATATTTACATAATTCAGACGATGTTCCAGGTTCTATGCATGATCTAACTGCATCCGTATCGGCTACACATATGACCATATGTGGTAATAAATACTGTAAAACGTTAATCGACGACACCGTCCTTCCCTCGTTTATGTGATCCTTGTTAGGAGAATGTTGATACTGTCCAGATTTCAACTGAGTTTTCACTTTTGATATTATTCGTGGTAGCAAATGTGTTTGTAATCTTCTTAGAGAGAGCGCCCATTGAGCTAAAATCGGTAGAAGTAAAGAGGAAGCGACTTCTACAACGATGGGTGATGAATCGTTCAGCGCGGTTAACGCCAACTCTTCGCACTAAAAAAATAATCGCAAAAGATATAAAACATGTTTACAATGCACAGTAGGGTGGCCCTTATTTACTCTTGTCAAAAATTTTTGTCAAAATTTCTTTGACGACACCTTTCAGAGTCGTTCCAAATAATTAAAAAAAATCTGTGCAAAGTTTGAGCTCGATCGGATAACGGGAAAACGTGCCACAAATGGATTAAACATTAAAATGTAATGAAAAAAAGTAATAGAACATAAAAGACGCAGCCTGTCCAGATCTACAGGTTTTGTTTAACATGTTTCTCGACGCGGTAAATAGTTTAGAATTTAGAAGATATTCAAGAAAAAACGATTTTATGAGCATTAAATTAATTATTTTAATGTTTAATCAAAGTCAAAGAAATACAAAAGTCGAAAATAAGAGTCATCCTAATGCAAAAATACTTTACAATTATCATGTGCAATATATTACCTGAAAATACTTGTCAGGATCATCCATTAAAGCTATGAGTAACGCAAGACTCCTTACAACGCATGCTCTGACCATAGGATCTTTGTCATCGAGTAACATTTGTTGCAACATAGAAAGCATCAAAGAGTTCCTGATGCCGATCGACATGTATGGAGCCAATGCGCAGCAACACTCCACAGCTAGTAACCTTTTCTCAGGATATTTGTACTGACTCTGTTCCCAACAAATAGTTAAGATTTCTTCTCCTTCCATTGGATCGTTCTCAAGCTTCGCCATTGCGACTAAACCTAACGATACACCAAATAGTAAGCTCAGTATATCACAGAGAACAATATACAGTAATGTCCAATTCTAAGTCAATTCTCGGTTCTGTGTTGTGACCTGGATCGGAATAGAACACTATTTTTTTGTGACTTCGTTGACCGTGCCGAACGTAGAAAAGGACAGCGAAGCTCGAGAGGCTTCGGTCGTCGAGAAGTGTAAACATAACTAATCCAATAACAAAACATCTTTATTTTTCATTCTTTTTTATGGAACTTTGACCATCATATTCATGGCATTTTTTTCATGAAAATGATACGACGAAAGAAAGAAAGAAAAGAAAGCGGTGAGTCGCGGAGTTGCGGTATTCTCCTTGCGTCCGAAACATTCGTCGTTCATTACACAAGTAAATATCATCGGAATAATATCATATTTGGTATCATTTTCATTAGAAAAATGCCACGAATATGTTGGTCAAAGTCCCATGCAAAAAGAATGAAAAATAAAAAAGTTTTGATATTGGATTAATAGTGGTTCACACCGATATACCCGACCCAGTATCGGATTACGCGGAATGTTTACACTGCTCAGCGACCGAGGCAGCTCGAGCTTCTTGGCCCCTCGCGAGGTATGCCCCCCCCCCCCTCCAGCGGAATGGGTAGGCGAAGGGAAATAGAGCCGTGTCCTCCGCCGGTCTTAGAATGGCACTTTACTGTAATTCGTTCTATATGCTAACCAGCTAGTATCAATTGTCTTTCATCTTCTTGTGGCCTCTTCTTCAGATTAAACAATAGTTGCAAAAATTTCTCTCTTTCTGCGGATTCAGCGTGCAATCGGATCACGCTTAATATCAATGGTATTACTTCTTCACGTTTATTGAGTATGACGTTGGGTACAATACGGGGTAAAGTTTCTGCCAAAATGTGAACAAGATTATCTCGCATCACTCCATTTCTAAAAGGTTCTTCTGCTGTAGAAACAATAGAACTTGGAATATTTACTAAACAGTGTGTTATCACCTCCATCTTGAATCTCAGCGGTAAATGTCTAGAAATAATACATTTCAAGTTACCTTCAATACGGAATCAATTTTATTGAGAGCGCAAATGAAATACCTAGATGGAGGATTTGGAAGAATAGACGATCCTTCAGTGACGTCTACTCTTGGTAGCTGAATTCTCGTCCACTCCTTGTCACCAGGATCTGTCTCGCCTAAGCTGACAACCACAGACGCACTGTCATCTTCTTCTGGTTCGTGAGTTGCTGTCGACGTATCTCGAGGTGGTGTTTCAAGAAGCTCGAACTTATCCGGAGTTGTAGAACTGGAGTTCAACGTTTGTAACGTTCCGCTACTACCTTGCTACAGAAAAAACAAGTCAACTACAGGGACTGAGGTAGCAACATATATTTCGGAAACGTTTTCCTATAGGTGTCGTAGGTACCTTGTTTGGATTATGTGAGAAACTTTCATTTGTTGTTGCAATAATTTGTTGCAAGTCCACCTTTTCCTGCTCCAGCATTGCAGTTTGTTGTTTAAGTTCTTCTAATTCTTTTACCTGCAAATAACACGGTGTTTTAAACTGTGTTTAAGGGGATAGACTCGTTTCCAGTATTGCAAGGGTGCCGGATTCGCCTTCTCATTTCTAGATAATGCAAAGATGGAGTTTTTCAGTAGTCAAAAGCGCTAGATAAA
>CM052202.1:12604684-12631280 GCA_028455805.1 Lasioglossum figueresi
TTTATCTAGCGCTTTTGACTACTGAAAAACTCCATCTTTGCATTATCGAGAAATGAGAAGACGCATCCGGCTCCCTTGCAACCCTGGAAAAATGAGTGTACCCCCTTAACCCTTTTATCCAATGGCAGACGTAAAATTGTTGTAACATGCCAGTTGCTTAAATTCATCCTTTTCCGCTTCTAATTCAACTTCACTGAAGTCTGTTTGCACACCAATAATCGCGGAAGGTGCTTTCTCGTAGCCATTAGCTCGCATATATTCTCTGTAGATTTGCAATAATTCCGCAGGCTTTGGGATATTCAGCCCCACGTCTTGCCAATCTTCGAAATCTTGATTTTCGTTTTCATCGCTAAACGTGATAGAAGTCAATTTGTATGATCGTGCTAATAAATATTCATTTACAAGGAAATTTAAAGCTCTCTGTTCGTGAGGCTTTATAGGTGGTTCATTGGCTGAATGTTTATCAGAACATTTATCTAGTGTAGGTACATCTGACTCTAAAACATTGAGACATCAGTTAAAATACAATTTTAATAAATAATATTTAGATATAATAAGAAAAAGAAAATAACCTGTAACTACAGTGAGATTCGTACGAAGAGCAGAGATACACTCTCGAGCTTTTCTAAGTTCAAATTCCAAAATTGCTACTCTCTCGTCAACACCTGCTCCATCTTCTGAATATCTTGTCATATCAAGTGAATCCAAAGTTGCCTGACTGGATGATCTGGCTGGATAAATTAAAATTCACATGAATCACCTTAACCATTGTAATATAACAATTTCCTTCAGATTTCTTATTTGAAAGAAATACTGCTTTTGCAATAATAACAGCTATTTCATTTACGAACCAAAAGGTTCTTTCGAGTAATATAAATAATATAATTCTTTTAAGATTAATATTTAAAATAATATTATTAAGCTCTTTTTTGGTATAGTCGAATTATTAAAGAACCAATTTTGATAAGCTTATGATAAATAAAGTGTTGAACATTAATTTATGTATTTACACTGAAATACAATTCAAAATGAGTCTGTTTTAACTTATAAAATTTGTAATTTCTATAATTATTAATATTATTGATATAAAAAATTAGTTTTTTAATTATTTATAGATAGATACAGCTGAATCACACGTACGCATAGAGGGGAATGTTGGTTCCGGCTTGATGTTTTGGCCTTCGAAATTGCTCGGGTTTGAAAAGAATTCTTGCAAAACAAGCAATTCTTTTCCTGCTTCGCGCAATTCCGCGTGCAGCTCCAAGGCCGTTAATAGAAATTTGTCGTTTAAAAGCTTTGTAGCGATTTCTTCGTAAGTTATACATGTTTTTGAAGTTGGGTATCCTAAAGCAATAAAACAAACATTACTAATCTCTTCAAAGAATCAGACTGTTGCTAATTATTATAGGATAATTTGTACATGTTCCGACTACCGATGACGTGTATACATTCTAATAGCAAGTATCAACGACAAGTAATGTATTCGTTAGAGGGATTTCTGATTTCGAGGCGTTTTCACTTGGTACAACATTGAAATATTAATTTTTATGATAGAAAACGTAAGCCGTTTTAATTATTAAAACGCAAGTATTAAAAAATGATTACCTTTACTGTCTGTTGACAGAGGATCCCTAACCTCTTGCATTGCATCGACCATAACTTTCACTCTGTTCAAACGTTAACTGAGAATGACATGTCCATCTAGGCTGATGAATAAAATAGCAACCCACTCGAGCGCATGCCACGCTTTCATTAATTTAATTAAGTATATTAATAGAAATTACTTGGCTCTAAACGACACAGCACATCGTTTACAATGACAACAAAGCCATGTTTTACACTCTGCGATGGCAGCGACTACATAGCGCCCATCGGGATTAGAAACTATCATCAGTATCATCACGGATTGGTTATAAGAAAATTCATACACGGTCAGAGTTCGGCGGCATCAATCGATTCGTTTTTAATTTTATTCAAAATTCACGTTTTTACTCGCAATAATCAGTAAGCTCGTTATCTTTAATAATAAACCGACAGAAACACATTTTAGTATTGGAATATTTAATTCACGATGAACAGAATTTGAATCGTTAATCAATGATTAAACATCAACTTACTGTAATTGTTCGCGATTATACGGCGGTTAAATTAAAAATGTAAACTTTATTTGTATATGAAGTATTGCCCAATTCTGCACAGGGCATATAGATTTAAATAAAATATTGTAATATTTATAAATATTATATTATTTTTAAATACTCGATGATATCGTATGCGGTAATTCAGAATCTATTATTCAAAATTTAATTGTCTTTGCACATTTCCGAATACCATTACAACATATAACAGCTTTACGTCTATGTAGTATCACAGAATTTAAATTATTATATATTCTATCAATATATTTCTACAATAGAAATAATTATACTTTTAAATATATTAAATACACATATTCCATATAGTTTTCACATGTGTATTTAATACGATATACTTCTATGTTTAGTATACGAGATATGAATTTTTAAATATACACAGGTATTTCAAAAACATAGTTCTTTATCTTTCTCAGTACAAGTTTGAAGCAATTCGAATATCAATGATTTCATAGAAAAATTACAAATAAAATACAATCATAAGGAAATAAACGTGTATAAAATCAATACTTAAGCAGAATAAGTACTACAAATACAAGTGGCTTTGCATTATATTACACTTAAAAGTCTAAAACGATTCTGCAGCTTGATTGCACATGGAAAACCTAACGAAGAAACAGGGGTCTAAAGTGTACCGAACTACGATTTAATTTATTACAATTATTATTACAATGATACGAACCTGTGTGTTTTTTTTCTTCTTCTATGTACAATCTACCTTTCTGCGCGTCTTTTGTCAAATAATAATCGTAATAATTAATAATAGTAGTAATAACACGTGTCTCAAATTCCTTCGATATACTTTTTCATCTTTTTTTGCTTTCGTCTCGTTGATATTTTTATAAGTGTGTTGAAAAATCGGTATAAATGTAACTATTAAAGGAGTAATATTACCGTAGTAATCGTCGTAGCTTAGACAAAACTCGGAAGGACTGTAACACCGTTTTACGTTATCCTATATATTACTATTGCAACGTTATTAAAGTTGGTTCGTTTAGATACATGGCCTCGAGAGGACCATATTTTAGTAAAGAAAATTCGCCGAACGATCCCTTTCCTAAACCACTAATATGAAAATTATTAATGTTTCCACTCCCTACAATTCGTTCAAGCACCATTGGCTGGTTGATTTTCTTTTTCATTCTTCTTTAGTATATCAGCGATTGAACAAATTGGATTCGATTAAGTCTAAAATTATTACTTCGTTCTCGATTTACTATCATCGATAGACAGCTACTTTGTAATGTCGATATAAACTTCGATCGACGCTAGTATACTAATATTAATTCTTACAACTAGATCACTACCGTCGATATTATCAGCAATAAAGTTTTTTTTTTCGTAAGTCTTGCCGTGTTTCGTTTTGGTGTTGGTGGCTACGACACTTGAGACATACTGATATCCTATTCTTCTCTCTTTTTCTCTTAGGTTTCTATTTATTTATTTCCTACGATCACGTTCATATAGTTAACAACTAGAGTTTAATTAGAACAATGATTTTTATTTCTCGTTACATACCAATATATTCAATTGTCTCAGCAACCAACAGTAGAGTCAAAAAACAGCATAAAATTTATATAAAGTATTACAGATCTTCCAGAATTTTTCTAAGTTATAATTATCTCATTAATATCTTTTTTCCCTAACCAGCAACCGCCAACGCGAAATTTGACTTAGGCTGAGGTCGAGAGACGCAAGGCGGTATAGTACTTTTTATTTTCTTTTTCTTCTTCTTTTGATTGGTATCAATCTAAATCTAGTATTTGGACGAAGTGCGAGGATGGGTCGTGCGTGCTTTTGCTTTCTAAATCGAGCGTGCGAATCTCATAAAATCGTTTTTGCTTCATTTAGCCACAAATAGCTTACTTTCGTTATTTCCTTTGCCAAGTTATAATTTATCGTTCGTTATTAATTCGCTTAAATACAAGTAAGTACTCTATTTTTTTTTCTTTAAAAGGAGAGAGAAAAAAAAGAGAAGAAAACAAGAACGAAAGCTCATAACCGTCTGTACGCATGTTGTCCTGTGAGTGTCCGTGAACGATGATTGGAATTTGTGGAACAGCCCTGAGAAAGAACGAACGACGCGCGTGGAAATGATGTTTAAGTGAATCGAGGCATACCCGCTTCTATGAATCTGAATCTGTATGAGAATGAACTTTTTTTTCATCACTGAACATGTGAATTTTGGGAATTACTTATTCATTACTTCCTCTTATATCCACTTTTAACCTCAAGTCTTCAGAGATGTGTAACGCGAATATGCAAACATGTCCTTCGAATTTTTATACAAATGACAACCTTCAACACTAAATATCGATACTTCTGCAAAAAGAAAGAAAAATAGTTAAATATCAATACTATACTGTGAATGCTTACAGAATGATTCAAGGATAGTATCATCAAATTCGCAAATTATACTAATACGAAATCGATCCACATCGACTAATGGACCAACAATAATGAATTAAGGGAGTAGACTCGTTTTTCTAGGTTTGCAAGGATGCGGGATATGCTTCCTCATTTCTCGATGATGCAAAGATGGAGTTTTTCAGTAGTTAAAAGCGTTAGATAAAAGATCGATCTAAGCCGCGGTCGCCTTCAAAAGTCCTATTTTTACGTTTACAAGACATAATTTGCATTATTCGGCAGCATGTAGCTGCCGCAGCCTTACGAATAGACAGCGGAATTTATGCATTTATGGAAAAATAGATGTAGATGTAATTTTTAAAACAGTAAAACCATTAGAAGAATTTAAAAATATTGTTATATTATTTTCAACCTGTTAAACATGTCAAGAAAGGAAATCAATTTCTATTTCACTCCAGTTTGTTGTAATTCTCGTAGAAAATTTTTATTTTGCATAAAGATCCGCTGTCTACTTATGAAAATAGCTACATGCGCAGCTTTATGATTCCAAATAATGCAAAGTACGCCTCGTAAACGTAAAAATAGGACTTTTGAGGGTGATCGCGGCCTAGATCGATCCTTTATCTAGCGATTTTGACTACTGAAAAACCTCATCTTTGCATTATCGAAAAACGAAAAGACGCATCCCGCACTCTTGCAGTCCTCGAAACAAGAGTCTACTCTTTTAAAAGATAAGTAAAAGTTGAGTCGAGAGGTAATACAATTTATGACACCCTGTGCACCTCTGATACTACCAAACGGTCGTGACTACTAAACTGAAACTTTTCTCTCGGTCCAAAACCGCGTGAACCGCATCTGAAAATTTAATGAGACTATCGTCGAATCGATTTCCGCATGAATTTTGCACTTACCATCAGGCAACTCGTATAGTTTTTTAGGAAGGGAGGAGAAATAAGGGTGCCTTAAAGCTTCTTCAGCTCCTATCCGTTGATCGGGATTTAGCTGTAGAAGTGACGACGCCATACTATCACCTTCAGTTATGTCGTAGAGTCTAGGAAACGAAAGACCCAATTTTCGTGGAGGATAGAATCCCAGTCTATGTGGTTTGTATCCCGGCAAGTGCGTAACACCGGGCCAAGTTTCTTCGGTAGGGGTACCCAATACTTTGAATATTTTATCAAGTTGGTCGTATGTACAGCGTACACCTGGGAATGTTGGTTCACCAGTCAACATCTCCATAAATATGCAACCTACACCCCACATGTCAAGCGAGGTAGAATACTCTGTGGAGCCCAGGAGAACATCGGGTGGCCTGTACCACAAGGTCACTACTTCATGCGAGTACGTGTGTGACGGTACAGATTTGGCTCTAGCTAGACCAAAATCTGCCAGCTTCAGTTCTCCGATCTCACTGATTAATAAATTCTGAGGTTTCACGTCTCTATGCAGTACTCTCCTATATCAAGGTTACAATCAAATTGATTAATATGTCCGTGCGCAGTTACCAAATGAATTGTTTCAAATTAATGCATGCTTTTTACCTTCTATGACAATACGCTAGTCCTCTTAATAATTGGAACAGAAACAATTTAACATTTCGTGGATCTAAACCACCGTTTCCGGTTCCATGCCTCTCCATATATTGAGACAAGTCAGTATGGACATACTCGAAAACGAAAGTGAGAGTCTCCCGCGTATGAATTATATCGTGCAAGGTTACAATATTGCTATGCTTCAATTCTTTGAGAAGGCTTGCCTCGCGAATGGCAGTAAATGGAGCACCTTCTTCCTCTTGCAGTCTAATTTCTTTAAGTGCCACCATTTGATTTGTAAGGTGGCTATAACCTTTGAACACTGTGGCGTACGATCCTTCCCCTAATTGTTCCAGTTTTATATAAGCTTCGGACTTCCCGAACGGAGAGTCACCCTGTACATATAAAGATAATTACTTTTAAAGACAATACATTAAAGGTGAAAGAAACATTTAAAGAATTATTGAGCTTGGAATAATTAACGGATCCCCCTGATATTCTGCATTCTTTAAAATGCAAATATCAAGAATTATGTAATAAATTCGAATTACGATTCATCAGATCAGAACATTTCTTAAATAGTTTTAAAGCTCAATAAAGACACAAAATTATTTTTAACAACAATAAATAAAAGGTTTAAGAAACATTTAAAGAATGATTATTGAGCTTGGAATAATTAACGGATCCCCTTAATATTCTGTATTCTTTAAAATGAAAATATCAGGAATTATATGATAAAATTAACTTGTACAATTCGAATTAAGATTCATCAAACCAGGACATTTCTTAGATAGCTTCAAAGCCGATAAAGGCACAAAAAAGATGTAATTAAATAGAAAATTACCCCAAAAGCTGAAAATCTTTTGGTTCTTCTAGGAGGTGGATCCGGCCCAAGAAATACCTCAGACTTAGGTCGCGGAGGACGCCGAGGTCGCAATATAACTCTAGCTTCTTCGCGTATATCCTCATCAAGAAGCTTGGAATCACTAGAAACGGAAAGCTGCCGATGCACTCTCTCATGGTCGCCCACACCTGTCCATTCTATGACATCCAATTTCGTCCTTAAAACTTTCTTTAAAATAACAGCAACAGGAATCCACGTAAAATCATAATTTCTCAATTATTGTATCAATACATAATATTTTAGTTTCACGCAACGCATTGTCATTGAATGATACAATAATAGTATTATATATTATATTATATAGAGCAGATTACGTATCTGAATATAATTAATTATTAAATGCCTGATCAAATAGGAAGCACAATTACTGTGAAATCTGTTTTTCTAGCAAGTCCTTCATGCAATTTGTTATCTCCAATAAAAGAAAAAACACTGTGCTATCACTACAAGAAATAAATCATTTTGATAAATAGAACTGTGCAACGTATGTTATCTCAGAACAACTTTAATATCATCTATCGATCAATTGAGAGAATCATTTAATCACCTTAAAAATATGTTGTGTATTATTAATTTATTTCTCACTCACCATAACGACGATCCTTATCTGCAGGTATATTACCGTTTGGCTCCAAACGGTCTAGGAACTCCTCGGAATAGCCATTATATGGCAGTTGACCTCTGTTTGCAGCGTCATCAGCCTCTTCTTTTGATATTGCTAAAATACGAAAACCAGTTATGTTGATCTGTTGTAAACAAATATCATTCATTGCATTATGCATTCATAATTTAAAAATCTTATAGATTATAATTTAAAAATATCAAAGTCTTCACACTCCTTTTTCTGTAAAAAGTAGATTAAAACTGTAATTTAAAATTCCAAAAAAATATTTTCAAAAATATATGGAACACAATATCTCGGTAAGGAAATGAAAGAGAAAATACAAGGAAGAAAGATCAAGAGAAAACTAATAACCACAATAAGAAAAAAATAATATATTATAATAACAAAAACATTATTTCAATTAATAATGCCAATTCATATACATATAATAAAGAGATGTTGTCAAATGTTCTTGTATATGTAAAACTGTAATAATAAATCCACAATAATAAATTCATAAAAAGAAACTAAATAAATCCTGAAATACTATCTTCTCTAAATAAAAATACTTCAATGAATATGTCCAGTACTTTTTATTTGAAATGAACCCAGAACTGCTTTTTAAACAATTAAAAGATATTATAAGGACATTGTGTACAAGATAGTTTATAACTTAAATTAAATGAATAATGTTATTATATAATGTAACATAAAAATAGATAGTTGAGCATGTTTGTGAAACCTTCTGATAACTTCTGGAAAGCATTAATACTTTTGTAGTAGATGTTATGTAATGGAAAAAGACTATAACTGAATCAAGTAATAGAATTACCAATTGTGCATCAATATAAAGTAATCAGCTCAAGCATACTTACAAAGTCTCCCAAAACTGTGGCTAAGCCGTTTTTTCAGCTTTTGTACTCTGCTAAGGGCACCTCCTTTCTTCTCCCGCATTGTCACAGACCCTTTACATAATAATCATAATCTATAGTAATCATAAACTGAAGCAAAAATCTGTGAATTCAAGTGTTTATATATTTATAGCGAATTATTGCTTATATTTACAATTGTAGAATGCACTTTAAAGAAAAAACCTGGAAGCCGCTAACAGCTGCAATAGTTATCTGCTCTAAGCACTGAAATGTTGTCACTGTGACGTGATCTTGATACAGTTGATAACTATTCGACTGACAGTGTACAGTTAGACTTTTTCCTTGAAAAGCAGGTTGTGGTAACGCAAATGTATGTTTTAGATAAATTTTGTAAATTAATATTATCACTGTACATAAATGAGATATGCTATTTTATGGCCATTATATTGATAATGACATTCTTCTTTCTATCGAGCACATGGATAATTACATTTTCTAACATTCGTTTGTTACATCAATGAAGCAATGAAGTTAAAAAATGGTTAATTGCCTACAGAAATGCTCATGACGTTCACCTTTATCTTAAGTATTATACCAGCATGTACATTCAATTCTCAATGGAACAATGGAAACAATTGTTAGTTTCACTGTCAGACCTATACCACCAACGAAATGAGTGACAGCTAATTAGGCAATAAGTAACATCAACTACTTATAGAAACTATAGGCAAAACAAAGAAAACACCATGGTTCTTTTATAATTATTCTATATGTTTGAAACACACCCGTTAGCCACTTCTAATGGAATCTTTTGAAAACGTGTAACCTTCATTTGAATAGCAAGAACTACAATCGTATACTGTGCAAATATGAACTTCATTATCAAACAGCAATAAGACGCTAGATATTTGGTAAATATTGTACATACATATTATCATTCTTATTTGTGTGCACTATATAGAATGTTCCAAGCAGTCAGAACACGTTTATTTCATGCTTCCAAACATATTGCACGATAGAATAATACATATTAATACCTCGATGATGATGTGTCGATATGTAGACATAGATTCAACTAATAAAGTTTTAAATTGAAAGAATTTTTGTATTAATAATTTCATGATACAAGTGAGAAAGAAAACTACGAAAGTTTCCTAGAGAAGTAAATACTTTACTCTCTCATTGTATATTATAGATTTTTCAATGTTGGTATCTGTTTAATTTCAAACACAAATTGTTTTATAGATTTCTATATATTGTACTTAAAATATTGTACTACATTATAATTTAAAAATTAGGAACTGTTTCGTTTATAAGGAAATTAATACGAAATTGTAAAAGAATTGTTAGTTTCTATCGGAAGGTTTGACGTTCGCTAATATCAGGTCAGATAATTTTTTTTCTAGTAGAGATGAAATGAAAAATTGGGTTATAGAGGGTTAAAAATACAGCTTGTCCCAGTTGCGTGGAACACCCTATACGATGCGTGTACGCGCATATAAGTGCGTATGTATGGATATAAACAAAATACATATGTATATATATATATACATATATACAAACACGTGAGTTGTTGTTATAGGTCAACGAACCAACAAAAGTTTAGTCGAATGTGTGAAATAACAATAAATAAATTACGTTCATAATTTCTAGACTGGCTACTGACTCCGCATCCCGGTTCACGTTGTTCCGCATGCTTCCCCGTACACAAAAGCACTTTCCTCCATTCACGCATCTGTCGCTTTCTAAGAATGACGTTTTCACGGCAACGAGACGGAGCAGTAATTAATAATCCGCATTGAAGGCAACGGATTCACAGCCTTGATGCGCGGCGGTCTCTCGCAAGATCAACAAACTTGCATCCGCGAGCGAAGGTTCGACGAAAGAGAGGCAAAAGAACAAAAAAAAGAGAACCGTTTCATCGAGAATGCACACGATCTCGCGTACGTTTCTCTCTACGAAATGCGTACTGCTCGACCCCCACCCTTACGGTTTGTAAACGACACACTCTCCTACGGCTCCCTCTTTGCCGCACTTTGATGGGCCAGTCACTTTGTCTCTCTTTGTCAGGCATACGTCCACCCCCACGATCGTGGAACTTTTGACACTATCCAACCTATTCGATATGTCTGTCCGTCTCGCACGGGACCACATGTGCGACGCAGAGGGGTCGAAATCCGCAAACAGATTCGTGTAGGAAGGGTAAAAACGGAATGAACGTCGCGGAACCGAGACCGAGGACGAGGACGTAAGTCCGTAAGGCTGCGGAAAATGAAATGAGAGAGGGGAGTGGAAGGGGGGGGACGGAGCCGAATGAATTACTTCTATGAGCCGGAGCTGCTCGCGCGGGCGTCAACTTACCCTCTTTGCTCTTCGAGGCGGTCGAGCCCTTGTCTTGACAGTACATGATTACTCATTCGTTCGCACGTACGAAACACATCACATATGGGCGGTGACGCACTCTGTGTGTGTATGTATGTGTATGTGCGCGTGTATGTATGTATGCAAGAAGCTATGTTCCGTGATGCTTCTCTCGGGCAGGTCAGGTCCGGCGAGCACCACCTTCACCTTTCTCGTATCTCGTACATCGGTGGCAGCGCACGACGCCTTCCTAACGAACTGATCGCCATGAAAAACACACTGTCGGTTCCTTCGTTCGCCGTGTCAAGATTTCGCGCCTTGAACCCTGGCAAACGATACGCGCCACCGATATTCCTCCGGTTGAACTTCACCGAAAGATTCAGACCCTCTCGCTCCCTCGGACTTCTAATCTCCAGGAACGTAAATAACCTTTCTGACACCGAGGCTTTTCTAGTCGCGATCGCCTGGATGTACGGCGGGTGCTCGCGCACGCCACCACTATCTCGAACAATTCATCCGCGAGAATAAACTTCTTCCAAGAAGTCTTCTTCCCACGACCGGAATGCCTCGCGCCACAGACAAAAGTCTGAAACTGGCCGAACCACATTGGCCCGAGACTACCTGCCTTACAAATAGTACGGAAACTCGAGCGCGTTTACAAGGATCCTCGATGGCCGCTATCACCCACTATCTCACCAAAGAGTGGTCGGTATAACAAGAGGCAACACTTCAGCGGTACCTTTGAAGTCGATCGGTAACCTGTCCCTTTAAATTGATTGTATAGGCAAGCGGGAAATTTAAATCAACTGAATTTAATATTCTTATTTCGTGTCAATGTCTAGTAATTAGAAATCTATTTGTGGTAATTTATAATTCAATCTTTATTAATAACGGTTTTCGAAGTATTCACCTTGCCCTTCCATACACATTCCCTCCTTCACCTAAATATCATTCCTTTAAGCCTAATTTCTAAAATCAAAATAAACTACTCCAATAAAATAATCAATAATTATTTAAATATATTACAATATATGTTATAAAATATTCGACATCATTCATAGAGGGTTCACTCTCGACGAGATCAAGGGAGAGTTTTTTTATCTATTTGTTGCATGTGAACACAGGCGTGCAACTTTATGACGTCAAACGGCTATGCAATAATAATAACGAAATACTTACTACGATATGAACATTTTACAACTAAGTCCGATCTACAGTTTTTAAATAACATAAGTATTTCACACGTAATAAATTGAGGAGATTGTAGAAGCAAAATGTAAGTGAACAGCAATTGTTAGAATTGTAACTCAAATCATATGCGCTTTACGCGCCTTCGCTCAATCGATGAGGTTGCTACAGACAGAGAGGAAATCTGCTACAAGTTAGAACTATAATTTCCCTATATAGACCGCTGGATATGAACAGTTTTCAATCTACCGAACCAGTGACATAAAAATGCGTCTTGTTTTTCTAAAACAGTCAAAGTCAGTCAAAGTCGAGTGTAGCTAAAAACAAATTGTTTTTTCCATTTTATAAATAAATAAAAACTAAAATCACTACACCTGTGTTTATATAGTATAAATAGATAGTGAAACATCTGGAACATACGATAGAGGATATAAACACGAATTCGTTCCGTGTCGGAAATTGAAAATTACGCTAATATTATCTAAATAGGTATTGTGTTATGTGAGAAATTGTGATTGTCGGCTATAGAGTGGCAAGGTAAGCAAATTAGTTACGTCATTTAGGAAATTAATTATACACCGATGAAATATTAGAATTAAACGAATAAATGTAATCAAGATTTATAATTTATATTTATTTGTGATTCCAAATTGAATATTCACTAATATGCATTATTTCTACTTATTAATATGCTTTTACGATAGACTTGACGATTGTATACGAAATTCTACAAAAATTAGTTTCTATATATGTATAACATTTTTTTTAAATGAAATAGCTTGTCCTACATATTTAGTACAACCTCTGGCAAAAAGTTTTGGTACGGAATTTACAAAAAACATTCGTCTTTATTATAACAAAGAAACAAGAAAATAAACAAAATGTTATATGGAAAAAAGTTTTCGATTACTAGGACTGCTGGAAAAAAGTTTCCAATCACGACTCGAATCAGTAGAAGCGTAGAAGCTACTGGAATGTTAGAAACATAGAAGTTAAACTCAAGCACAAGAGAAGAGCACAGAAATGTAAATAGAAGGTAATTATTTTTGAAGTATCAGTTCATATAGTACTATTCCATTCAGAAGATACGTGAGTTTAAAGTCTGTCATATGCCATCATACCAGTAGTCAAACGATATAAAGTTCAGAATAATTGAGTTTCTCAAGGAGTGGGTAATACTCAAAAAAAGGTGACAGAGATTATAAGAGACAGCCAAAGCACTAACAGTGATTTAAAGAAAAAGTATAAAGAAATGAGACATGTATTAAGCTCCAAGAAATATGACTGTCCTTGTGCAACTTATAAACAAGACAATAGGAAGTTGTGTAATATTGTTAAAAAAAAGAGACGATTGACTTCGAAAGAGATAAATTGCCTGTGGGCACAAGATGTTTCTGATTGTACTGTTATAAATCGTCTATGTTTTTCATTCCAAAAAGCTAAAACGAAACCTTTCCTAATAAAAAAGTATAAGAGGGAGCGGTTACAGTGGTGTAGGGACCATGCAAATTGGACAGTGAAGGTCTGGTACAAAGTAATATTCAGTAATGAGTCATGTGTATGTATTGGAATCAGTGATGATAGCTTAAATTTCAAAAAGAAGTATCCAGAAGATTTAGCAGAATGTAAATTCAGAAGCATGCATCCATATTCTTGAAAATTTCTTGATTTCCAGCATTGAAGAATGGTTTGAAAATCCTTTAAACTTTATTTTCCAAGACGATAATACCAGTTGTTATTGTAACAAGACAGTAATAGATTATTTACGACATAACAGCATTACAAGAATGAAATGGCCAGGCAACAGTCCAGATCTCAATCCCATAAAAAACTTATGGGCAAAATTAGAACAACTGATCAATGAAAAAAAGCTGCAGAATAAAGAAGAACTTCGACACGCTATACAACAATCATGGGAACGGATTATAAAAATCTTATCAATTCCATGCCACAGAATACTAATACACAAAATAATTTATGTTAATAAATCGAATCGGAAATTTTCTTCCAGCAGTTCTATTAATCGGAAACTTTTTTCCATGTAAAATTTTGTTTATTTTCTTGTTTTTTTGTTATAATAAATGGAAGCTTATGTTATTTTTTCATTCTATAATAAGCCCCCTTTAATTTCCCATCAGTTTTAACTCCATAAAGTAATATTTTATGCTTCTAAAACATGAATGTTTTCTGTAAATCCCGTATCAATGCCTCCGATCGGAAACTTTTTGCCAGAGGTTGTACTCTCCGTGCCTCGCAAGTTGTCCCTCGAGACGGCACAGAGACGAAAGGACCTTGCTCGCAGCCAATGGTTAGGCCGTGACATCACACACTTTAGCCAATAATTCGGCTGGAATCAAAAGTGCGAGTGGAATGACCCAATCGGGCGGCTTGTTGCCGTATTCCTTGTGGGGCACGGAGAGTACTTCTGCTTAGCGTAGCAACGAATTCAACGTTTGTTTTAATGAAGATTAGGGAATGGTAATTAATAATATGTAATTCATAATGCACGTATGCGTTAACTAAATTTATTTGATCCATTGGTTCGTCCGAGCCGCAGGATAATTTATATTTGGCACGTTAATATTCACGATACTGGAAGTTATATAACAATTGCAACACTAGACACGTGATGAAGTATTTTTCATTCTTTTTTCTCATTCAAGAAAATAGCTCCATTTTTATTCTGTAGTCTGAAGCGGTGTGTACGTTGCGCATGCGTCTGTAATACTTATAGGCGTTCTGTGTGGTGTACATGGTTTCGCGTTGTGAGTCAGCAAAAGAGGAAAGCTTTCAGTTACAGGACAGCTTCCAAAATATTTCGGAGTGCAAGACTTTTTCGGGTTGCGATACAATATCGAGTGATGTCGAGCACAGAAAAGCAACCGTTCCGCCGGCTACCAACAGATGTTCTGCCACACCATTATGATATTACTTTGTCATTGAATCTGAAAACTTTTATCTTCACTGGAAAGGAGAATGTGCATATTGATGTGAGTTCAATCAATCTAGATCAGCGTTCTTTATTTTTCATCGAAATATTTGAAGTATTACCTCTTCAAGAGCCTGGTAGACTGGAGACACTATGTATTATACATATAATTGTCTTATACATATAAATGAAATTGTATCTATTAGACCAGGCTTCGGAATTAATGGCTCGCAACGGCCGATTTTCGGAGGCTACGCCCCCTTGATCCGGCTGTGCGTCTCGCTCCCCGTGACGGCCCTAATGTTCGGAGATCCTCAGGCGCGTACCATTCGTGGCGCATTAGGGTGACAATCGTATCAATAGATTTCCACATTGTTAATGCGTTCTTTTGTGAGTGGTATCCCTTGCAAGCACTTTGTCGCACGATACTTTTGAAAAAGATTTTCGGAAGTTAAATTTTGAAAATAGTTTTTAATTGTAATGTAAAAATTTTTTATTCGTATCAGGGATAACTAGATTTTTGCACACATTTAGACGTGCTTGGCAAATTGGTAAGATCTACGGGAAGAGCGTATCTGTTCGCATCACAGACGCAAACTAGTTATCCCCGACATGAATAAAATTTTTACAATACAATTAATAACTATTTTCAACATTTATCTTCTGAATATATTTTCCAAAATTATCGTGCTACATAGTGCTTGCAGGGGATACCACTCGCAAAAAAACGCATTTACAATGTGGAAATCTATTAATACGAGTGTCGCCCTAATGCGTCACGAATCACTCCGAGCTGCGAACGAACGTCGCGAGCAATTAATTCCAAGGCCTGTATTAGACAATAACTTTAACATGCGAAAAGTAACATTTGGTACATTTCTGTGGAGAGTGGTTCAAATGAATTTAAATTGAATATGTACTTTGATTTTAATTCACTTATAATTTTTTCACTTTAACAATGAGAATAAATAAAGCTAACGCTTTTAAATAAGACGGATTGTTTAATAATGATAAAAATCACTAAAATAGTTTCACACAACATGAATAATAATAATATAAGAAATCAGAATTTTTACATACTTTCTTGGCTTTGTCATAAACTAACAACTATCGTTGCAATATCCATAGGTTGACAAATGCTGATATAGATCATCTGTGTAGACTTTGACGAAGATAACTACTATTCGATCCAAATCAAATAATTATTGAAATAAAATTTTTTTTTAATATAACGCGTTTTTAAGACGGACTAAAAAGTATAAAATAACTTGTCCTGAAAATTTTGGATTGTGAATTTTTAATAGCTACGAAAATACTTGTGAGATCTAAAACGAAAAATGTGGGGCACATGCAATAGATAATTGATGCATGAATAGTTCACCTGAGTCACTAACAATTTTATTGCACTGCAAATGATATGAACTGTTGTGTGAGTTTTCAAACGACAGCTACACTCTACACTCCTTACTATTATTTTGCGCTCCACGTTTTTCGTTTTAAATCTTACAAGTATTTTCATAGCTATTCAAAATTCACAATCACAAATTTTCAGGACTATCTGTATGGAGCTAGGAAAAATTATTTTATACTTTTTAGTCCGTCTTAAATTATACTTTTTAGTCCGTCTTAAAAACGTGACATATTGAAATTTTTCTTTATTTCAATAATTATTTTCTGCTTTTTGGTCTTGTGTGTGAAATTTTTCAATCGATTTCAAACATTTTGATGAGATTATAACCGAACATGTAGTAAATTTCAGACGGTATTGCGACCGCGGCATATCGAAAACAAACGCGAGCGGTTGTGAGGACGAACAGCGGGCGTTGAGACCGTTTATCTCAACGTACGAAATTCAAACGAACTAAATAGATCTAGAATGGTCGATCGAGGAACCAATAAAATATTGCATTGTCATTCAGTTCTGAGCTATGTTTAAAGTTTCAAGTCTCTAGCTCATTGGGAAGTTAGTTTAAAATCAATTGCAAAATTTGTAACTAACAGACAAACAAACAAACAAACAGACAGACAAGAGAGCGAGTTAATAAAAATGTGGTAAAATGAAATATATTGTTTACATTGTCTATACATATAATGTGTATACATTTAGTTGTCTATATATTGTTATTAATAGATTTTAATTTTTCTAGGTAAAGAAATCTACTGATACTGTTGTTATAAATTCATTGGATATTGACATAAAAAATGCTGGTTTCACTGATAACGATGGAAACACTATTTCAACTAAAAAGGTTGATATCTCTATTTCCGAGGAGACAGCCACCTTGATCTTCAATGACAAGTTGCCCATTGGAAGAAGTGGATACTTGACCCTAGAGTTTAAAGCAGAAATTAATGATAAAATGAAAGGACTTTATAGGAGCAAATACGCTGGGTACAGTTTTGTTACATAATTATGATTTCCATTCACGTAAGAATAGATAACTTCGATCAATACGAATGCGTGACAACTCTACAAATTTTGATACTTTGTAGACAAAGTGAATGGGGTGCTGCAACTTTTTTATGTCCCACATCTGCACGCACTGTTTTCCCTTGTTGGGATGAACCCTTGTTAAAAGCTAGTTTTGCGATCAAAATTACGCTTCCACGCGACACGTCTTTCGTCACCTTGTCCAATATGGTGAGCTACAATCAATACATTTCATCTAATAACTTCGTTTCGACTTTTCAGACCCGACGGGAGCGATCTTTACGCAGCTGTAACTCAGTTCGAGTCAACAGATGCTAGACGCTGCTTCCCATGTTGGGATGAACCAGCTCACAAAGCCACATTTGATATTACCCTAAACGTGCCATCAGGTCTCGTAGCACTTTCGAATATGGTAAGTTGCGTTTAGCATCTGTTTTGTAGGTTTTCTTCTTTATAGAATTTCTTGTATAGCACCATTGAAACTCTATACCATTTATTATTGATTTCAGCCTGTTAAAAACAAAGTAACGAATGACACGACAGAGACATTAGTCTTCGAGACCACACCAATAATGTCAACGTATTTGGTAGCGGTGGTTGTCGGAGAATTCGATTACATAGAGGACACGTCTAGCGACGGCGTATTGGTAAGAGTATACACACCAAAATCTAAAACCGAACAGGGGCAATTTGCCTTGGAAACGGCCGTTAAGGTTCTGCCGTACTATAAAAATTACTTCGGGATTGCTTATCCACTACCGAAAATCGATCTGATCGCGATCGCTGACTTTTCGTCGGGAGCTATGGAAAATTGGGGTCTAGTCACATACCGTGAGACGTGTCTTCTAGTGGATCCACAGAACACGTCTGCTCTTCGAAAGCAATGCGTCGCATTGGTCGTAGCTCACGAGTTGGCGCATCAGTGGTTCGGAAATCTTGTTACCATGGAATGGTGGATTCACCTGTGGCTGAATGAGGGATACGCCTCGTTTGTAGAGTTCCTATGCGTCGCACACTTGTTCCCAGAATACGATATTTGGACGCAATTCGTTACGGACACATATATCAAGGCGCTAGAACTAGACGCTCTACAGAACAGCCATCCGATCGAAGTACCGGTCGGCCACCCGTCCGAAATCGACGAAATTTTCGACGAGATTTCTTACAATAAAGGCGCGTCTATCATTCGAATGCTGCACGCATATATAGGGGACGATGATTTCCGCAAGGGTATGAACCTGTATTTAAATAAGCATAGTTACGCGAACGCGGAGACCGCCGACCTTTGGCATGCTCTGGAAGAAGCCAGCAATAAGAACGTAGGCTGCGTGATGTCCATGTGGACCGAGCAGCAGGGTTTCCCCGTTGTCAGAGTTCGACATCGTCAAGATGGCAATGATCGCATTCTGACCCTCACCCAGGAGAGATTTTTGGCCGGCGGTGGCGAGGACACAAGTAACAGTTTGTGGATGGTTCCCATCAGTGTAAGCACATCGAAAACACCCGATAAAAGCGTTCTAACGGATCTGTTGGACGAGAAAACGAAAGAGTTCAGGATCAAAGACGTCTCTTCGGATAGCTGGGTGAAAATCAATCCTGGAACGGTCGGCTTCTACAGGACTTACTACAGCCAAGATGCGCTGTCCCTGTTGTTGCCAGCGGTTAAAGATCGTACGTTACCTCCGTTGGACAGACTTGGTCTCCTCGATGATTTGTTTGCTGTGGCGCAAGCTGGAAGCGCCTCCACCGTAGAGGTGCTTCAGTTGATGCACGCATTCCAGAAGGAGGACAACTTCACCGTGTGGTCTAGCATAGATAACGCTATGAGGAAAATCGGTTTCCTCCTCTCGCATTTAGAAAGCCTGAACGCCTTTAAGTCATTTGTGCGTAACTTGTTGCGCAACATTTGTAACGAACTGGGCTGGGATCCTAAACCGAATGAAAGTCATTGTGATACTCTATTGAGGTCTTTAGTGTTGGATCGTATGGCAGGTCTGAACGACACTGACACTATCGAGGAGGCGAAGAGACGATTCGAGTTGCACATCACTCGCAAAACGATTCTCGCTGCCGATTTGCGTAGACCTGTATACCGAGCTGTGCTTTCTAACGGCAACAACGAAACTTACCAGAACATGTTGAGGCTGTACCGCGAAGCCGACCTGCACGAGGAAAAAGATAGAATACTGAGAAGTCTCGGTGCGGTGAAAGACGAAGGTCTACTCGCGGAGACTCTCGAGTTCGCACTGAGCGAAGAAGTCAGGGCTCAGGACGCGGTGTATGCGATCATGTCGGTGTCAATGTCGTACAAGGGCCGTCTCATGGCTTGGGAGTTTATCAAGAAACACTGGCAGACGCTTCACGACCGTTACGGTGGCGGTTACCTGATGAGCAGACTGGTCAAGATAGTTACGGAGAACTTTGTCACCGAGACACAGGCCCAAGAGGTTGAAAACTTCTTCAAGGAACACCCAACGCCTGGCACAGAGAGAATGGTCCAGCAGAGCGTCGAATCGATTAGATTAAACGAGGCATGGCTAACCAGAGACTTAAAATCTATTCAAGAATTTCTGGAAAAGCAGCAGGTGAAGTAGTTGTTCAGAGTCTTTTGTGCGCTGGATTTTTATCAGCGATTTGTTACAACGACCAAGGAAGCAGGAAACGGAGAGGTTGCGTTATGCTCTAATGCGAGTATCAATAAATTTCTTCGTGCGGACTCGGACGAAGGAAGTTGTTTTTATAAAACTCGATGGCCGTCGTTCTAAACCTAAATGGTTGGATCTACTCAGACTGAAAATTCCTCGGATCACGATATCGCATCACGCGGTGCTCGCGTCCGTGCTGGACAGTATTTTGGAAACGCAGCATTCATTTTTGCATTTACTTTTGTATCGTATCCTACTGGGCACATGATCTTTTCTTCGTCAGTGCGAGATTGCGTATGCGCGCCGCTGTTGTATCGTGTTGTCACTGGTGTATGTAAGACGAAGAGAGAGTAAGTGAAACAAGCGTATAGCTGCAGTATACATTTATATCACGTACCATAATCGAGAAGGTTGAAATAAATACTTTTACGCTTGTACCTGCACGAATGTTTTCAACGTCCTCTCCATGATCGTTTACAGAATTGTTTTACATTGTTTTTACATAGTTTATTACTACTGTTTTTGAATACTTTCAATACTGGAAATCACATTTAGATTTCAATTTCTGGTTGATTTCCGAATCATTGTCAAGAGGATTGAATTTACAGAATGAAAAATGTGAAGATATCTCTTTAATCTATTTGACTGATAAACTTTATGGTCTCTCATAAGTAGACTGCGAATCTTTATGCGTTTATGGCTTCTAAAAATTTGCAAAAAATGCTAAAATATAAAAATTCCACCGAACTTGATACGATGTTTATTTATTTCAGATCTACAAAGGCTACTGCTACTGAAAATAAGTTTTCATTTGTCCCCACTTTCTTAAAATTTGCCTACAAAAATTACAAATTGCATAAACATCCACAGTCTACTTGTATAAGGTATATAATTGGTTATTAATTTGACAGATTATTATCTTAGATATTTAAAATTTTATGATCTCGGTTCTTGAGGCAAATCTACCCCAATTAATTTGGAATTTAAAATTTCAACAACATCTAGATGACGACACTGAGGTCTTAAGGGGTGGCCGTTTGTTACTGAACTCGCAGTACAGGAAGATGTCTTACCAAGCAACATAGAAAGCTGTGCATTGACCTCTGTTATGGTGCTTGCCGATGACCACCAACTATGAATGCACAGGAGAAAACTTATGTTAAGTCTGCTTTCTCCTGTATGATGAGCAATTACTTTGTCCTTTGGCACCCATCCCAATCAATAAATGACTAAGGTAAAAGCACCAATCGATCAGTAAATTCAATAATTGTGTCAGAAATCGACCATCCTTGAAAACGAGAAAACTACTAATTGACCATACGTTAGTAGTTGATCACCTATAATGAAGCCAGAAACACTAAAGGTGGTTACTTTGATATCGTTTACTTGCAACGATTAGTACAAATTACAAGTAAAATGCCAAATATATTTGCCATAAAATCTAATTTAGGAACAGAGTAGGTAAATGTTTCGTGGTTTGCTTGTTCTTACTTAATATGAGAAACCATATTTACCTATCGCGCCTTTTTCGAGGGATTATTACGTCAAGAAACATTATTTTTCACGTTTCTCTGAATAATGGTCAACTACTGATACGAGGTGCCTTTACCTTAGTGTAATATATTCTCGACCTTGCCTGGGCATATCAAAGTGTAGGAACAGCATTGGAATAAGACAAATAGTTGGAATCTGCGGTAAAATATTTTTTATATGTATGGATATTGACGATCAAAGTTATTCTCAACTAAAGGCTCGAAGATTTTAGTTATATTCTTAACAAGCCCTGTCGGCTCTGATGCAACCTCGAAATCAACCACAGAGATAGAGCAAATCTCTTTGAAGGTAATAAAGCCATGCTCTCTTTCAGCTAGTCCTAATCTTATAACATTTGACCGCATCAAACTCTTAATATGCAGAATAGAGAGAAACACAATTTCACTTTTCCTCACAAATATTTGTCTCCTCACCGTACGAATTCGAAACAAATGGATCGGAACACCTGCCATAGAAAGGATTAGCTAGACACAGCCTTGTGTGTGCTATACGTACCAAGCGATAAGAACTGAACCTCGAAACATAATGAATAGATACATATACAATAGTTGCCAAAACTGGACTGTATTAGATTAAAACAAATTTGTTGACTAACATCCTCATTACGATACGTAGAATTTTTGAAAATGTTACTTCCCTATCTCTGCTTCCATCACCTCGAGTTATAGAATGTTAACACGAGAATTGAAACAACCATGCAAAAATTAGAAGAAGAAAATATAAATTTAGTACTGTTCAGTTCGAATGAACGAACGAACGTCATGGAACAACAATCAATGTTACTGTACAATGTACTACAGAAAATTTGGAAAGGCAGGATGCTCGACTGTAGACGATATTTGAAGAATGTAGAAGAATCATAGTTCTAATTTTATCAATCTTTAACGGAAATACAGAAAATCGTTGGTAGATTAGACTAACTTCGACGATACCATCAGTGAAATAGAACTTACAGTGTGCACTTGTTTATCGTAGCCATATAACTCCTCTTAGAAGTATTGATATTATGCAGGCTATTCTCTCAACCAACCCTCTCTCAGAGAATCACCTAAAGTCTTGAAATGTTGATTTGCTTCACGAATCCTACGGTGTTTAATACTAAAAATAAGATTCGTAAGATTCCAAAAAGTCCTTTCTAGTTTATTATGAATTGATGAGTTTATTATATAGAATTTTTTATGATATCTTAAAATAGTTGCCAACGCGTTAATGATTCAAGAGGTTTCGGTCTCGTCTTGGATCGGCAATTTAGACCCACATCGCATCGTTATGCCTATGGTCTGTGCCTCGAAAGAAGATGCAGGCATAATAGCTGTTCATCCCACCCCTATCACTTCAGATTTGCAACATAGCAATGATGTGGACTGTTACGACGACTATAAATACATTTCAGGCGTTTTCTTTCGAAAAATAGGTTACAGAAAAGTGAACTGGGCATAAAGCTAATGTAAAGCGATGTTACAGACAACCGAGGCGATCCTTATCTGGATCGATCAGCCCGTTTAACTTCCTTGTGGGAGGGTTTGCCGCTGTGACACCGTGAGTCAGCCTCCACTTTCGTTATTAGCGTACATCCAGAACGAGAGAAAGAGAGAGAGAGAGAGCGCGAGCGAGCGAGAGAGAATGAGAGAGACAGACAGAGAGAAAAAGACAGAAGGTGGTGGTTCGCGTCGGAGAGTAGTTTCGCCACCCTCTAGTCATTCTGTGTTCCCCCATAGCTCCTCGCTATGAATACGAAGTGAGCCTCGAGTGGCCAAAGGGACGAAAAGCCGCGGGGACACGCAGCCAGTCGGACGGAATCAGTTCCCTGGGTATCCCGTGAACCCGTGGTTCCCAGGAACGCGCACGCGACCCGGGACAGGGAACACGATCAATACGAACTTTGCGAACTCCTACACCCTGCGACGATACATCGTCCGCCTGTGCTATGGCCAGGCCCTCCTTCAACCAGGACAACCACCGAGAGACTCCTCCCTCGCACGTGTGCGTGGATTATTACGTACACGTGTGCTCATTTAACCCACCCCTCGTGAGACTCTGCCTCGCCGAATATACACGTCATATATTACATAACATATACTATAATAAAATAACCTTCCTGCACACGGATCCGCAGAACCTACCAAGAAAATTTTGGCATTTCTTTCATTTTTCGGGAATTACCGCACAAATGATTTTTCGGTGATGTTTCAACAATTTTTGTTTCACGCTTTAATCCAATCAATTGTGTTCTGTGGATTGTGAAGACAAAATTATAATGCAATCATAGACGAATTTCACTGACATTTCACGGTAATGAGTGAATTTTTACTAGGGGATCGTATGAGGGTTGATTTATCTTTGAATTTCCGAATAAATTCATTCTTTACCTGCGGTAATGGTATGATTAAATGAAAGGCTCAAGAACAATAGGAAAAATGTAACAAATATTTTTTCATACGGTCAATAATTTATTAGTAAGTTTAAATCATCGCGTTAGGAGACTCACCTGTATATGTACATATGCAGTCCATCAAAATCGAAAATTCATTTTTTCGTTATTAAATTGGTTTTCGTTTTACTAAATAAGCTGTTTTCATTTTATCTCATTTTTGTGATTACTGATCGACAGTCAGCGTGGTAAAGTGTAAAATGAGAATGGCTGAATATTAATCGAGAATGTTTTGCGCAATTATTTTCGAGTATGTAGGTGTGTAAGTGTTAATATTTGAAATTTGGCAGATGTTCGTAGATCTTTGCGGGCGACTGTATGTATTGGTTCGAGACGCTCGCGGATTTATCGCTTTCAGTGATGCAGGAAGCGGGGAAACGAGCCGGCCAGAAACTGCCGATGGGGATCGTTATGGACGAGCTTGATCATAGAGAGAACCGAGTCCTTTTAGGAATCGCGTTCTACCCGCTCGTGAATGTCGTTCGCTAACGGAGGCTGGTTTTATGGACGCGAAGGGGGATGCTCGTTTTTACCCTCCCGATTGTTACCGCGCCGAGAGTCATTACAGGATGGTCGAATGACTTTATCGCTCGCCGAGGTTTATGATGATTTTCAAGTTATTTTTGCTTCTCCTTTTTTGACTGGCTTCGTCGAGATTAGAATCGGAGAGGAACGATAACGACACTGTGTGCTCAGCCGGTTACCAATTTTAGCGAAACTGCTTTCGGCGATACGGGAATCGTAAAGTGTTCCACGCTTAATTACGCATCTTGTATTTTGCAATGGAAATTACAGTACCCGTGCACTCGGCGTATTTACTTTTATGCATCGCGTAACTCACCGTTTAATTCGCTCGCTGTTCTTAATGTGTTCGAATAGTTTAAGTATTGTCAAAATTGACACTGATATTATCGTTGGTTATTTATTTATATTCGACGAGAGAAGCGTAATTGAAGTACCAGTAATTTTTACCAACCGTGTAAATGTAATAAGAAATGGTGTAAGTGGTTTCTTTTGATACTTTTTAAAGCAAGTTTACGCGCGGTGTAAAGTAACTTTATTTTTCGGCCATTCCGCAGCAGTGTGCAGTTTTCTCTGGAAATCCACCGTACCTAGAAGGAAGTGCACCTTGTCGAGCTACATTTTTACTTTCACTTTCTATCAAATCGTCGACGAGCTATGTCTTTCTAGCCTGTTGACTAAAAATTACTTTCTATATCTTTCAGCTATTACAATCCTTCCTTTCAACGATCCAGTTTTATTCCGTATTTTATGATTGGTTAAAAATCATGTTCGTGTTACTTGAAACATTGTTTATTTTCTTCTGTTCTCTATATTTGGAATAATAGTAGTTGGAATAATTTATGTAGAGAAAACTCCGATTTATTGTTAAATAGTCGGAACGATATGAAAAATTTCGGTATCGCTCAATACGGTAATTATTGATTATTCGTTACATCTCGTGAATTGAAAATTAAATATTTCTCATGATACTCGTGCTCGCGGTATTGCTTTTTAGATTATTGCATTTGAACGTTCAAGACAAGCAAAATTGACGTAAGACAAGCCTATGTATATCAGGTACAGTCGCTAATGATCGCGCGATAAGAGTCATATGGTGTCGGGGGAAGGTGTTGCTGTCCAATAAAGAATCACAGACGCAGATGTAAACGTGTGGACACAGTTTGCATTTATTTCGCGTGCGCGAGTGTGACACGCCCGCGCGACAATATTACTTACACTTTACAGCCTTTCAGTCTTCGCGAATATACAGTAGTTAGAGACTCGTCTTTAAGTTGGAGATCTCTGGCGATCGTTTTCGCCGATAAGTTATTAATTGTCCTTAATCTATCGAAGCTATCCACGTACAAAACAATTTTTCGTAAAAGACCCGCTGCCTGGTGACGGTAAACTTTGCGCAGTAGGGTTACTGAAGGCGTGGAAATGGAAGAGAATCGCGAAAATCGCAGATAGAAGGGCCAATGAACAGGATCTTTTCTGTCGAGAATGAACAGCCGAGGTGTCAGCACCTCTGTTTCGCGACAGGGTGCAGCGGACAAGTTTGAAACCAGCTTAGGACCATCAGAGATCTCCAACTTATTATATGAAAAGCAATAACAACGATAATAATCAAGTAATAATAATATAATAATAATAATAATAATATAGTATCGGCAATTACCATTAATGTAATCCATAATCATAATACATATGATTCTTTTTATTATCTACAATGGGTGTCGAAATAATACAGGGCTGATCAACGCGATGAAAACATCTTTTCCGTACGAAATCTACGCGAAAGAATGAGTGGGGGATTCATTCATGACTGGTTGGGCAGGATGTGCACTGTTACGTGACGGCCAATTAGATTCTATGATCTTTCATACGGGCGTCGACGAAGAAATCGTCGAGTGTTTCCGAAAAAGTTTGAAAGCGACATTTTTACCGTTGAAGATCGTACAGGGCGACCCAAATCAGTCATGAGTGGCAAACGAAAAGTATACACAAGAGAGTCCAACGGTCGAACACGTCGAGTTCGCAACCCCCCCCCCCCCCCCCCCCCCCCCCCCCCCCCGCCAGTAACCCACCCCCTCCACCCAGGGACAGAAAGAAGCGCGCCCG